>OZ010798.1:301571559-302171559 GCA_963932465.1 Maratus speciosus | reverse complement strand
AAGAAGAGGACATTTATAAAACATTTTTAATTAATAAAATTTTAAATTTCTTGGCTTTTTCTGTGAAATAAAACAAATGAATAAAATTTTCTTAAATTTTAAAACAAACGTTTTAAAATCAAAGAGAAATTGTGAAAAAAAATTGGAAGAAAAATTGTACACGATTATATATTATTGGTTTGTCAGGAAGAGACTAAAGTAAAATTAAATAAGTAATATTTTTTTGTCAGGAAGAGACTAAAGTAAAAGAAAATAAATACAATCTATTCAAATTTTATATGGTGGCAACTCAGCAAGAATAACTGTTCTACTCCCTTTTATTAAGCAAAGAAGTTTTTAAATACAACCTATATCGGTGTCTGGAGTGGGAGATCATTTTCAGATAATGTAAATGTTGTTCTTAAAATCTTAGCAAGAAACAGATTATTTACTGGAAAATGTTCAGGAACTTGCATTTGTACATAATTAATTCCTATGAAAATCCTCGTGATTGGTTAATTTTCTTAAATAATACTTAACAAACAGCAAATAAATAATGTAAAAACATTCTCTTTTATTTAAATATATGATTCTGAATATCTTTATAAGTTGACTGTTAAACTTATAAGTGGTATAAGGTTTTTAAAAAGGTTTTAAAAGTTTTTTTTTAAGTATTCGGTTGGCCGAATATTTCGATATTCGGCCAAGCCGAATATTCGGCAGGCCGAATAATTTGATATTCGGCCAAGCCGAATATTCGGTATACCGAATAGTTTGATATTCGGCCAAACCGAATATTCGGTAACATGGCCGAATACCGAATATTCGGTGCATCCCTGATGTAAATACTTCTGCCGCTGCCTTTAATACGTTGAGTGCCACGGTGACTGACACTGAAAAATTTACAATGTTTTTTAAGTAATTTTTAAGAAAGTATAATCCTGTAATAAATAAAAAGTTGGTAAATTTTCAATAAATTTTCAGTAATTACTTAAAACAATATGTATATATATATATATATATATATATTTAGCTTTATATCATATTTTAGACCGTCAGTCATCGGTGAATAACGCGTTCTGAACAGAAAGTTCAGTGTCAGTCACCGATGACTGACGTGGCGCTTAACGTGTTAATATGGCAGCTATACACGCACTATTAACCACTGCACCGGGTGAAAATGTTCCTGGTTCCTTGTCGAGACGTCTAAGCACCCAGAGGGGGAGGATTTAACGGGTAATATTTAAAGATCATTACACTATGTGGCATCGCTAAACGGCAGTCCATAATTCCCCGTCATTAGCTGCTGTCAGAGATTTTCCCGTCATTCCCTGCGGTTAGTTTACCCGCGGAGTCTGTCATGAGACACTGTTCGAAGAAGCTGTGAAAAGGGTGTAAGCGTATTGCGATATATTTTCCTCGCAGAGTTGTTCATGAAAGACGGTAGAAGGTGGGGTGGTGAAGGATGTACGTGTGTTGCTCCCCCCCCCCCCCCCCACACCGAGAGGATTTCTTCTATTATCACTAAGTTATGTAAATACGTACACAAGACCGTATACAATGAGGGATCACCAGGGTTTGATCGAAATTTCTGTCAACATGACTATAAATATGCCATTAACTATCACTCAACACAGTCAAGGTTCGAAATTCAACTACAGTAGAGTCCCGATTACACGAGTTAATATGGACCAAGCTCACCTCGGATAAGCAAAAAACTCTGATAAACCGGAATTACACAAATCGTTACCCACTAAGGAGATTTCCGTTACTTTTAAGAAAAACGGGGAATGAAATTGTTTATTTGAAAAAGCCCTTGATAATTTTTTGTTTGTTAAATGTCAATTTTGCTGCAGTTTTTTTTTTTTTTTTTTTTTTTTTTTTTTTGGTCCAGTATTACGCTATTGCATAGCTATCAATTTCTAAGATATTTCCTTACCACTAAAACTTACCAGTAAATTTTGCCTAA
This sequence comes from Maratus speciosus, assembly GCA_963932465.1. Classification (NCBI taxonomy): domain Eukaryota; kingdom Metazoa; phylum Arthropoda; class Arachnida; order Araneae; family Salticidae; genus Maratus; species Maratus speciosus. The sequence goes on along the minus strand of OZ010798.1, from coordinate 302,169,611 downwards.
TTCAATCGCCGAAATCTAACAATTGTCAACGATTAAATATGGCAAAAATTTGTATTCAATTTTAGAGGTAAAAAAACCCGTACAAATTGGCAGCTATGTGATTCTATTAGTGTCATGAAAACTGCAGGTGTAGCCTCTTCTTTCTGCTCAAAGTATTAAATAGTGTTTTTTTTTTTTTTTTTTTTTTTTTTTCAATCGAACTTATACCTTTGGAATGGCAGCGGTAGAATTGATAAAAAAAAAGTCACTGGTCCCAAGGACCAGTAAACATCAGAGTTTACTGGTCCGCAGACATCGTCATTGGCTCACTACATAAAATTCTATGAAGTACCTTTGAGTGACACCCCTCCACTCCTCCTCCTAGAACATAAATCAAACTTCCTTTCAGTTACCCAAAATTTTCGGCATAATAAAATGTAAAATTATAATTTGCCAAAAATTAAATAAACAGTACATTAACAAAAACTGAAATTATTAATTATGTATTTTATTTCCGTTTATTTATTTTAACTGGCTAAGTTTTTATGCTTATTGTAATGTTTGGTTGCGGTTTTTGTCAGGGATGGGAAAATTTAAGAAAACAGAAACAAAAACTATAAAAGGTACTTTTCGGTTAGCTGGGCGAGCAGCGTTATATATATATACACACACACACATATATAATATACACATGTATGTATATATGTGTGTGTGTTACATTTATGTGTATATATATGTATATATAACACTGACGCCCGGCTAACTGAAAAAAACCCTTTAAAATTATTAATTATGTGTTTTATTTCCAATTATTTATTTCAACTGACTGTAAATTTTAATGCAAATTTTATTTATTTAAATAAAATAAAATTCTGTGATTTGTGTTTGGTTGCGGTTCTCTCAGGGACGGGCAAATTTACGTTTACCTGCCAGAGAGGGAAAAAAGTTACTGGTCCTGCGGACCACTAAATTTTTTAAATTAGTGGTCCGACTGAATTTTTAGTGGTCTCGGACCAGCGGACCACCAAGGATTTCGAACGCTGGATCATTTTCTTCTGATGGACTGGTGGCTTTCATTATTATGAAACAGCCATTATAAATGAAGTGTTAGATGAAGATGAAAGAGCAGTCGTAAAAAGTTAGAACTCTGATTTTCTGGTCAGAATGGGGGGGAAAATTACGACTGCTCTTTCATATTCACCTAACACTTCATTCATAATGGCTGTTTCATAGTAATGGAAGCCATCAGTCCATCAGAAGAAAATAACTCTGTTGAAAATAAAAAATCCAAAATGAGATAATGATCAAATCATGATTAAATTCCCCTACGAAATATTTTTCTGGCTACGGCCTTGTACGTATATTGTGTAAATAGAAATGTGTCGTGTAATAAAGAAGTTTCATTAAACGTTCTTTTTCTGCTAAATAACTCAGAGTGGAGTGTCCTTTTGAAGTAATAATGAGTCCTTATTTAAATTATGGCGCGTACTTATGGAAAGTAGGCAGCTATACTATGCGTTTACGAGGAAGAAAGTAGTAAACAAATAGTAATAATAATAATAAAAAAAAAGGTTTACTGTAATTTATATTTTCTGTGATAATGTTGGCCCAATGAATCAGGCTTGGTACGCATAATAATGCAAGTACCTGATTAAGAATTATTAACTGCCGTATTTAATACTAAAGTAGACCATTTCTGTACAAATTAATGACAAAGAAAAATGTGCTTTTGATAAAGTGCAGCTATAAATCAAATTGTAATATTTTAGTATTACGATCATAGTAAATATTAAACAGGTATTCCCAAATTATTAAAGTACCTATAATGGCTTAAAATATTTAAATAATATAATTATAAATTACTTTTCACACAAAATTTTTATCAATAAAGAACTTCAATTTTATTTTGATTTACACGCATAAAGTAAAATAATCTGAAATATACATTTTTCGGTCCCCCTTTTTTATTATTATTTTCTTTCTTACTTATAAGATTTACAAAAAATCACGTGAAAGTGGTTCATTACAGCTTTATAGCCTATTAAAAACACTTTTATTTTTTCTCCTGCAAAACTTTAATGATGATACGTACAGACTTTTTTTTTTTTAAACCCAGAAATATGATAGAAAAAAATTTCATTGCCCTATGACGAACTAATACAAAATTTTTTTCACTCTCAAGAAAGTTATATAAAGAAAGTAAAAGCTTTTTAAAACTTTTCCTATGTTCAAAAGGCAGTTTCAAAGAATAGTTACTCATAAAAAAAAATGCACCATAAATGTAAAGAAAATATCGGATAGTTTAGAAAAAAGAAAGAAAAAAAAGCTAGATGAAAAGGGCTGGGTTCTTTCTTTAGGCGTTCCATCTGCCCAATGGAAGTTTTTTCCCCATTCAAAATATATAGTTAAAAAAGCATCTTGTGGTTGGTTTGGCATGTATAAATTTTTTCCATAAAAAAGGTATATTGATTCTTTTAGTTATAGTTCTTATACTTGGTTCTATTGAGTTGAAAAAAAAAAGCGAAACTTTAAGGGTGGAAAAAATTTAATACAGAAAATAACACTAGAAAAAATAAATGTTAATGTGTGGTAAAAGAGCAACCAAATTAATAATTTAAGAAATTTTCAGCAAACACAGAAAAACAAAGAATTATTTCAAATTTCTTGGTCTCCAGGGACTTTCATAACTAACCCGACAAATTTTGTGAATTGATAATACATGATAATGAATTGATTAATAATAAAGGTACAGTCGTAGGAGAAAAAAGAAAACACTAACCTAAAAAGTAACACCTACTAACTCTGCAACAAATTATTGTAGAAGAAAGTTACTGATACCAAACGGTTGGAAATAAAGTCTACTTTTAAATCATGTATAAAAAATTTGCTTAGGGAGCCATCTACATCTCAAAATGAACTCAAACTTTGTTTTTTTTTCAATAACAGTACTCAAGTTTGACACCATAAATAAATTCTACCCCTTCAATTAACCTAGATACAAATTTTCATGAAATTCGTACGATTAGCTTAAAAGAAATTAATTTAAAATGAGCCTATGGGGTTGTATCCAAATTGAAGTTCGGTACTCGATTGTTGAAATACTACAGAATGACTATGTCACTTCTATTAATGTATCATTTCTTGCCGGTATGACTATTTCACTCGCTTAATATGGTTCGGCTATTGCCAGGCTAAATGTTACAATAAAACGAGTAAAATATATTTTTATTTTTCAAATTAAGCTTTTCTGCACATCATAAACAGCCCTTAAACCTTCATTCTTATGCTTTTTAATTATAATTCGAAAACTAGTTATAAGAAAATATTTTAATTGAGAATTTTCATAAAGCAGGACATAATAAATATAAATTTATAAAAGAAATTGCAGGTTGCAATTCATTTTTTTAAATATTAATTGCATAATTCATATTATAATTTTTTTAAATTGCAAATTCAATGTATTTATGTTTGAGTTTTTTAGTATTATAACCACACAAAATATTATCACATTAGGAGTATAATTTCAGGAGATATTAATAATACTATGAAAATGTAATTTAACATTAGAAAGTTTACAATTAAAAAACTTATCATCCAAATGACTTGAAATTCCGTTTCTAGGCATTGTTGGAACTGAAGATTCAAAATATATTGTGAAAATTGGGTGTTGCCATTGAAAAAATAAATCCCTGCCGGCTCGGGCCTACAGGCGGATGTAGATTTCGAAGTTAAGTATTCAAAACAAAACTTATATCAACATTAAATATAAAACCAGTTCCTTCACTAAGAATGAGCTCTAGGGAGCTAAACATTTTGTGAAAATTCTTATATACACGAATACACACACGCATGTATATGGAATAGGTTTAAAAATGGCTAAAACAAATTCAGAGACCCTCAAAGTGTTAAAATATGTTAATATTTCCATAGTCGGGTTTTTATACTGTTTTAATACGTTTCTTCAAACTCACATGACGTTACATATTCACCTGCTGAGGTACATTATATATACAATATGACGTAATATATATATATTTTTAATTCGTCAAACTATTTATTTCATTTTGAGTTTTCATTCTGAAATCTTGCTCTAGAAAACTTATGACGTAATATTCAATTTGTTTTCAATTCGTCAAACTATTTAATTTATTTTTTCACGTGAAAAATCTTGCAAAAGAAAAGCAATTGTTGTGGTGAGAATTTTATTGTTTTGTTTTTTTTAATTGTTGGCAACTGCTATAATGAAAAATATTTATTTTTTCCTGTCATTGTTGTGTAAGAGCTGGTTTTATCAGAATCTTGTTAAGACGGTATTCAAAATTTTGAACCCTCCCCATTTCCATTCCCTTGGGCCGATTTTGCCCATTTTCAATCCCCGCCGAGATATTAGCCATCTCAAAGTTGTTGGCGAGTTTGAAGACGATCCGTGCATAATTGCGACTTTTATCGTGCGGATAAAATTTAGTACATACATACATACACACACACATATATATACATACACACACACACACACACACATATATATATATAACTTTTTAGGTGGGGGTGGTTTTGGGTTCCTGGGGTCATATAATGAAAAGTTATGAAGGAACTTTTCAAAAGTCGCACCATGGTAACGACTGCAATAGGTAGTATTTCTTACGAAATCTACCTAATAAAGTCCGGCCTGGTTATGATTTCTAGATTGGCCTCCTAAGCAAATTTTATATACATCATTTAAAAGTAGAGTTTATTTCCAATAGTTTGGTACCAATAACTTTTTTCTATTATAATTGCAGAGTCACTAGGGGGTGTTTACATTTTGTTTTCCAAGACTGTACTTTGACAATGAACGTATCTACAATTTTTACATAAGAAATTGGAAAACAATCCCCCTCAGCCAGAAAAACGGGTACCTTAGTCCAAGCTGAATCTGGACATAAGTAACAATAATGAAAATATTGTAATTAATTTCAACAGGGTCAGTTTGGAACGAGTGAAATCAGGCGACATCACGAGAATTGGTAGAAATGGCAACCATTCATACATACAACACTGAGCTGAAACAACACTTTATAATTCAGAAAATTCACGTGGACTGTGGATGATAGAAAGTGCGAAATAGTTACCTTTATCAAAATTATAATTTTTGCCGTGCTTCTTTATTAAGGTGTTGCAACAGTAAAAGAAAATAACATCTAAACCAGGACTTGGCAACTTTTTAATCTGCGGATCACAATCAATCAAAATGTGTTTAAGAAGACGTTTCAGGTCAGTGGTATTTTATTTTTGGTCTTTTTGGTAAATAGGAAGATATATTTTATTGAAAACGTAATTGCAACTTCTTAAAGCTTTAAACATAAAAATTTTAATTATTGTAAAAAGAAACACAACTGAATGAACTTTACTTTTCTCTTCGATATCAATGGCTCCCCTGATGCTGAACTTGTGATGTCAATTCAGTCAAATATGGCTTATAGTTAGTCGTCTTAACACACGGTAGTTAAGGTGCTAATGTTTTTACTTAAAATAAATTTCATGTGTGAAAACATTTGCTCTCGTTTATTTATAAGTTGAACTGAATGATGACAAAATGGCAAAGCCAATTTTTTCGCTGTGTAACTATAAATGCGTCACCATTTTTGCAGTAGTAAACAAGTGCTACAAGTGAGAGTTAACTGGAAGAATTAAGGCTTCTAACCGCCAAATTGTAGCAGTAACTTAAGCCGATTTTTGATTGAACAAAAGACAAAGGCGCGACGAATGTGACGAAGGAGGGGATTGGACGCTGCCTTCCGCCGCGCCTTCGTTCGTCCAATAGCTGCATTCGTTGCGGCAACTTTGTGGTCAAACAAAAATGTTATTGTTATTGTATATTTTCAGTTTATGTTTTCATGTATTCTTCAAAAGTTCATTTCATAATTCTGTTTTATAATTTCTTTTTACATAATTTTTTTTTTCGGAACTCAAGTGGATGGATCACTTGAAATTATGAAATGCGTCACACGGTGACCCGCGGTTCATAGATTGCCGACCCCTGATCTAAACTATCAATTTAGGTTTCTAAATTGTTATCTCAACGTATAATCATATTAGAAACATATGAAACTATAAATTGATGAAAGCGCATTAAAATATATATATATATATATTACATTCATTATTTTTTATTTATATTTTAAACTTTTTAGCGTTTGAAATATTTCGTTTTTGCAGTTTTACAACCTGTTTTCCTATTATGGAGAGTGTGGTTTGGCGCAGTATTAACTCCAATGTTGTAACTCATATACAGTTGTAACCATGAAGAATATTTTGCGACTTATCACCTGCGCTCGACTAACAGCAAAATACTTTACAATTACATTATTAATTTATAATTAAGTTCTAGGAAACACTTCTGAGCACGTATTTTTTATAATTCTAGTTTATCAGAAAGAGAGTAAAAAATCGATTAAAAAATTCCAACTTTATATAAGGCCCTACCAGTGGCCGAGAGGTTCTGCTCTCAAAGCTGGTAGACGGGAGGTGCTGGGTTCGAATCCAATCGCATCCGTCGGCGTTCGCAGTTTTCCATAGTTTTCTTCTAACCTTGTATTTTCTTGCGTAAATACGGGTTAGTTCCCTTAGAAAGACTTCCACGAAGGGCACCTCCCCTTCGATCTCATATCCCTCGTGTAAATAATTGGCCGTCATAAACAACACCAACACACCATCTTTAAATAATACAAAACTTAAGTTAAATTAAATAAAAGTCTTAATGAACAAAAACTCGCACAGTCACAATGTTCCGAAAAACAGAAAATAAGAACCATTCTTGAATTCTTAACTGAAACTCTTTTTCGTTTTTCGGAAACTGAAACCCGATATTTTTCGTGTTTTCTATCTTACCCAAAAAACACACAGCTTAACACATTTAAACAGACAATGACACACCAAAACGGATTAAAATGAGTTTTTGTTGTTGCCACATTCACTATCAAATAACTAATAAATTCAAGGAGTGTGCAATTGTTTAAAAAGATAAGAAACTATATGAATAAATTCGCGTAGGAGGTTAACTTTCAAATATTGAAATGTGATTACATTGTAATTCTTCGAGCTTTTTCATTTCACCGCATATTCACGCTGGAAATGATGCTTAAGAGTTTTTCCTTTTTTTTCAGTCAACGGTTTCAGAGTGATGCTTTCGGATAAATATATTTATTTAATTTTTTTATTTATTCACTCATTCTTTCAGAAGAGTAAAGTGGGAAAATTCTGTCATCAACTCAAATCTAATCTAATCTTCTAGCGTTCTGAAGGCTTCATTCAATTTCAATATAAATAAATAAATAAACTTAACTTGATTGAAAATGTTTTAAAAAGAAGTATTTTCCCTTGAAGTAGTTGATAAATATTTCACTGTACAAATTTACAGAGTAAGTGTAACAATATTTATTAAACACCCGGGGTAATAAAAAAACATTCTTGAATTCTTAACAAACTCTTTTTCGTTTTTCGGAAACTGAAATCCGATATTTTTCGTATTTTCTATCTCTTACTGAAAAAAAACGTACAGCTTAACACATTTAAACAGACAATGACACATTAAAACGGATTAAAATGAGTTTTTGCTGTTGCCGCATTCACTATCAAATAACTAATAAATCCAAGGAGCGTGCAGGTGTTGTGTTTAAAAATATAAGAAACTATATGGATAAATTCGTGTAGGAGGCAAACGTTCAAATATTGAAATGGATTACAATTTAATTCTTCGAGAACTTTTTCATTTCACCGGCTATTCAAGCTAAAAACGATGTCGAATAAGGTTTTTATCTTTTTTATTTCAGACTCCGGGTTTCAAAGTAACGCTTTCGCATAATGTTTTTTTTTTTCCCCTATATATTTGTTCATTTATTCTTTCGGAAATTAAATAGCGATAATTCTGTTATCAATTCAAATCTAGTTATAATCTTTAAGCGGTCTGAAGGCTTCCTTCAATCTAAATATAAAAATGAAAGTAATAAAAGAAATAAATTTAATTAGATTTGAAAATATTAGAAGAAAAATTAGGGTTTAAAAACTAAAGAAGTATTTTCTCTTGAAGTAGTCGATAATTATTTCACTGTACAAATGTACAGAATATGCGCACAATAACATATTAAATACCAGTTGCAATAAAAATAATATCAAAAAATAAGAAAAATTTTTGAATTCTTAGGATACTCTTTTTCGTTTTTCTAAAACTGAAACAATATTTTTCATGTTTTCTATCTCATAGCAAAAACATACAGCTTAAAACCAGGGTTGCAAAAAAGCCGGCTAAAATTTAAAAAAGCCCGGCCGGTGGCTTTTATTGGTTTTAACCGGCTTTTTTTGGCCAAAATTGGCCTTTTTTGGCCATAATTGGCTTTTATACAATGAAGCGTTGTAATTATAAACTACACATTTTAAAGTGTTTTTAATTAGTTGTAATGACATTTAATTGATTTAGAGTTTAATAAGTAACCCAATTTCTCAATAATGAGGACATTAATACTGGAATAAAACTTAGATGGTCTTGCAAGTGATTTGTAGTCAGAATTGCAAATATGTCAGCTAAATTTTAAAAGGGCCATACCAACTGCCAATTTTTTCATATTTACAAAAATTAAAGAGGACAATGGTTACTTAGTAACATGTTTTAATACTTAATTTTAAGAGCTATTAATATACAAGTCTTATTTTATTTCTAGTAAACATTTAAAATTATACATAGTCATATTAATAAAAACACCATTTCTCACTATTAAAAATATTGCGAATAGCATATGCATGAATAAGCTTAGCAACAAGCTTTTCAAAATTTTATTTAGAGAATTTTTTTTTTCTTGTTTAAATAATCTATTTTTTATACACTTATGTACCAATCTCCTCAAATATTATATCCTTTCTAATTTCTCATTTAACATTTCACTCTCCTCAAATATCATATCCTTTCTAATTTCTAATTTAACATTTATAACTTAATCTCTCCATATCGGCACACAAACATGTTTCCATTTTGATGTGCTACATTTTGTCATTAATTAAATATAATCTTTAAAATGTGTAGTATATGTGGAGCTATATAATATAGAATTTCAAAATACCAGTTTGGAGCCTAACTTATATCATTTTCAATGTTTATATATATATATATTTTTTTTTTTTCAGACATAATGCCTTCACAGTTGCCTTCTAGAAGTTAGACTTTTATTTGACAAAATTTAATAGAAATCTATAATTTTTTTAGTAGAAAATATTTATAAGTGTATTAAAAATAATTGATCCAAATTTAAAGCAAATTAACTGTAAACCAACTTTAAAAAATAAAAGCCGGCTTTTTTTTAAGTAGTTAAAACCAAAAAAAGCCGGCCGGCTTTTTTTTGGCCTGGCTAAAAGCCGACAACCCTGCTTAAAACGGATTCAAATGAGTTTTTCTTTTTGCCACATTCACTATCAAATAACAAATAAATTCAAGGAGTCAGCGATTGTTTAGGAAGATAAGAAACTATATCAACAAATTCGCATAGGAGGCAAAATTTAAAATATTGAAATGTGATTACACTTTAATAATTCCTCGAGATCTTTTTCATTTCACAGCCCGTTCACGCTGTAGAAACGATCCCGAGTACGTTTTTTTCCCTTTTTTTTCGACTCCGGGTTTCAAAGTAACGCTTTCGGATATTTTTTTATTTTTTTATTTCTATATTCATTTATTATTTCAGAAAAGTAAAGTGCGAAAATTCTCTTTTCAATACAAATCTAATCTAACCTTCTAACGTTCTGATGGCTTTCTTCAATTTGAATATGAATATACATAGTCAGACCTCTATTTAACGAGCCTCTATTTTGCGAATTTCTCTGTTTTGCGAATTTTTACTTGGAACCAAGAACATTTTGCAAATTTCTTTGTAAAATAACCTCCAAATAGCGAAGTGTATTCTCTATTTAACGAACTTTTCCTTGCGATTTAAAATTTCCCCCCTATTTCTTAAAATATTACTGGGCATTTCAAACTTATTCTTTCTTTTAATGCATTTTATGATGATCAATGACCATGAACAGGTCTTACCAGGCACCTAACTCACCGAGAGCAGTAAAATCGTTGTGATTGTTTGCTTTCCATCAAGAAGAGCAAACTTTCAGTATCCCCTTTTACCCGTCAAAGGAGCTGCCCCGTGTCGTTAAACTATAGTTTCCCGTTTTCTAGATTGTTGATCATGATCAGTCGTGTTGGTAATTTCGGTTTTTGTAGCTCGAAAATTAAAAGCGAAAGTGCTTCAGCATCAAAGGAAAAAAAATATATTATTTATGAGGTGAATAAAGGCGTGAAGAAAAAGAATACTGCATTAAAATTTGGTATTCCTTCAAACAGCTTATCAACATAATAAAAAATCGTGATTTTAATCTAAAATTATTTTTTAAACTGAAAATACAATGTATTTCCAGACAACGTTTTGTTTCATTCTTACTTCCCTTGCAGATTTCTTTTTGATGGGTAAAATCAGTAAAACAAATAGATATAATTTATAAAAAAAAAAGTGTGACTAATTACTTTTTTTCATTATATTTAGTCTTTATGGACTTAAAATGTGTTTTACGTAGTTTAAAGCATTTAAAAAGGTGACTCTCTATTTAACGAATTTTCCATATAACGAACTTTTTTCGGGATTTAGCGACTTCCTTAAATAGAGGTCCGACTGTAACAACATAGGAAAAATCATCCATCAAGCATAGATTACAAAACACTTTCCAACACGGTCAGAATAATGTAACAAAACAGCACCGTTTAAAAATTAAAATATTACGTCTAATTCAACCATATGGAAAAGCATAAAACATTTCAAAACCCAGAGTAAACTGTTCCCAACAACAATCGGGAAAATTATCGGAATTTTTTCAGCAGCCCTGTATATGATATATAGATTTGTATCTTTTAACTACATGCATGCCAAAATATTAGTTACCTTAAGAAATACATGTACTTCAGTTGAAAATTTCCCTTCAGCAATTTCCTCTAATAAGGACGTCCCGGTGCATGAATACTTTGTGAAGCCCTGTATATGAGATATAGAATTTATATATAACGAGTGACATGCAAAAAGTTAATTAAATTTAAAAGCGCATACCGAGTTTTAAACCGTACACTCCAGCAATTGTTATTCAAAAGCAGTACTGTAACCGATTTCTTTTGTGTGTCTCTATAAATGAACCAAAAATGGTATGAATGTCCTGTTCTAACCTATTCGTAGTGAAATTCAGTGATTTATATCAGTTTCAATACATTTGAAATAGCGTAATGTCATTAAAATACTCTGCAAACGATTTCCCCCCTTATACCATAATGCAATGGAATAATTTTTAGTGCCCCTGTAAATGAACTAAGCTACTATGTCCTAGCTACTTCGTATACAATACCAAACATGCTTTGGTGACCCTAAATAACCTTCATCGATTGCATGAAAATCCGAGTTATATTTATGGGAGTTAGAGCGTGGACAGACGGACTTTAAACCGAATGCATAAACACTTTTAAACTTTGTTAGAAAGTGTTAATAAAAAGGAAAGTAATAAAAAAAACACACTTAATTTCATTAAAAATGTTTCAAGAAAATTTAGGCTTAAAAAAGTCAATGGAGTATTTTTCCCTTGAAGTAGTTGATAAATATTTCATTGTACAAATTTACAGAACAGGCGCAACAATAATATATTATACACAGGTGGTATCTACAAATAATAAAAGAAAATAAGAACCATTCTAGAATTCTTAAGTGAAACTTTTTTTCGTTTTTCGAAAACAGAAACACAATATTTTTCTTGTTTTCTATCTTACAGCAAAAACATACAGCTTAACATTTTAAAACAGATAATGAAACACCAAAGCGGATTAAAATGAGTTTTTGTTGTTGCCACATTCACTACCAAATAAAGTCAAGGAGTCTGCAACTGTTTAGGAATATAAAAAACCATATGAATAAATTCGTACAGCAGGCAAAATTTCAAATATTGAAATGTGATTATACATTTATAGTTCTTCGAGAACTTTTTTTTATTTCACCGCCTATTCACGCTAGAAACGCTACTGAGTAGGATTTTTTTTTTCCACCTCCGAGTTTCAAAATAAATGTTTCCGGATAAATTTATTTATTTTATTTATTTATTCATTTATCCTTTCAGAAGATTAAAGTGAGAAAATTCTCTTATCAATTCAAATCTAATCTAATCTAATCTAATCGCGTTCTAAAGGATTCATTGAATTTGAATATAAATATGAAAGTAATAAAAGGAATATACTTAATTTGATTGAAAATGTTTCAAGAAAATTTAAGGTTTAAAAAATCGAACGAGTATTTTCTCTTGTAGTTCATAAATATATTTCACGATACAAATTTACAGAATACGCACAACCATAATATAATAAATATCCGGGGTAAAATAAATAAATAAATAAGAAGAAGAAAAGGAAACTCTTACTCTCAATGATTTGTAGAAGGAAAGAAAAGAAAGAAATTAAGAAGAAGATTTTTAAATTTTCAATTGAAATCTTCTTTGTAATTTTTTCTTTTCCTAGTTTAAAAAAAAAAAAAAAAAAACGTAATTTAACATTTTTCTTCGCTATCATTAAGGCTTTTCTCAAATCCAAACTAGTTACTTTCTGACATATTTTAAAATTAATTTGTATTCTTAAACGTATGAAATTGGCAGGTGCTTGAATCCAGAAACTAATGTAATGGAACAGTTTTTTCTACGGACTACGAACTAAAATAATTTCTTAAAACACCATCAAAACCTTAAATGCACTAGGCCTTCGTCAGGCGCAAAAAGACATGCTTCTACTATGAAAGCAGCAGCAAGACTGAAATGAGAGAAGGGAGGGGAAAACAAGCTGAAGAAACTGCCAATAGGAGATTAAAAATCAACAGGCAATAGGATAGCAGGAGACAACACCCAATCACAGAAGAGTATAATCAAACATCATTTTTCCTACTTTCCAGTAAAGGAAGATCTCTCAGGATGTAGTGAAAATTGGCGTTTTGAAGTGAATTTTGAACGCGACAGCGCCGGAAAGATTAAAAACTACCGTCATAGTACAGCAATTGCTTATAAAATTAAATTCATTAAGGCCCTACTTCAGTCAAGTGAGAAGACCCGTTCGCTAATGCTAATCCTATGGAAGAAATTTATAGCGATATCTCGATTGCATTTCAATATTTTTAAATGATTTTTTTTTGCATTGGACAGCTGAGATCGAACTGTACAAAGGCCGTTTTTTACATTTTCTATTTTGTTCACAGATATTTTTAATGAGGACGCTTTCATTTTCGGAACCGGTTTTGAAACTGAAAGCATCCTCATAAAAAAAATTTGTAATAAAAATCGAAAAAGTAAAAAACGGCCTGCATACAGATCGATCTCAGCTATCCAATGCAAAAAAAAATCATTTAAAAATATTGAAATGCAACCGAGATATCGTTATAAATTTCTTCCATAGGATTAGCATTAGCGAACGGGTCTTTTCATTTGACTGAAGTAGCCTCTTAATCGAAAAAGGGAAAAAAATTTCGATTACAAATCAAGAATCATCCCTGCAAACCTCACGCATTTACGTTTAAAAATTAGTTCATAAATATGTGAGGAAGTTTCTTGTTATTGGGTGAGGGTTTTTTTTCTTTTTTTTTTCTTTTTCTTTCTTTTTTTTTTTTTTAATGAGATTTACCTTAAAAAAGTCCGAAATTGCACGGCAAAGGTGGCAAATGAGGTGCGTTCGTACTGTAACTAGTTTCATAAATATTCAGATCTTGGTGCAATAGCTCTTGCACGCTTATGCAAAAAAGTATTACCGTGTTTACTCGCGTAATAGTCGCACTTTTTTTGCCAATTTTTCATTGTGAAAGTCTAGGTGTGACTATTATGCGAGGAAATCTACTACACAATATTGTACACGCTAATGCTGGTACATTACTGGTATAAATAAATTAAAAAAAAAAAACACAAAATAAAATTTTACTTACTAAAGGTTTCCAGATTATGTGCTGTTTATTAAATACCATTTTCTTTTTTACGGTAATATTTTTATAGACATAAAATTTACAGATAATCTTTGTGAAAATTTTAACAAAAAACTCTCATAATAAATCACTTTCACTGAAGGTATATCAGTACCACTAATATAATGTGAATCTGTATCTGAAGAATGGAGTGATCATGGAATGGGGTATGTCAATGGGAGTAACAGAACAGAAGAATCCATTATGAGTACTAGTTCTGGGAAGAGAACAGCTTATGATTTTCTATTTTCTAAATAAAAGTCAAATACGCGACTGCGATTTTTATGCAAAGAAAATATTTTGACGGTTTTTTCTGCTTCAAAACGGGGGTGCGACAATTACGCGAGTAAACACGGTAATACAAAATCTATTACGAATATATATAATAAATTATGTAATACGAAAATAATATGACTCCATCTTAAATAGCACGTAATCACCATGGCAACCTAGAATTATTACCTATCATGAGATATCATTGAATTAATTACGTGTGATAGGGTTTAATAGAATGAAGAAAACTTTTACTAATATCTTTTTTTAAGTTTTGATTCTATTTTCATAAAATTTGAAATGACTCGACAAAATTCTGCAACGATTATATATATTAAATTTTAAACCATTCGCTTAAGTAGTTTTTGCCCTGTTATATGCGGACAGACAGACAGGCAGGTGGACAGACCGGACGACGACTATAAATGCTACGTATTTATATACAGTGAAACCCCCCTGTGCGACCACCTCCATTAAGCGGCCACCTCCCTGAACGACCATTTTTTCATGGAACGAAATTTATTCCCACAGGCTCAATACTAATTTTACCTCCATTCAGAGACCATCCCAGTTGAACTCCCTCCATGAGCGACCGATTTCTTTGAAGGAAATGAAATAAATTCCGTTTTTTTCTGGTCGCTCGAAGAAGGTTTTACCAGAAAAATAATTCCGGAGAGTGCATCAAACTTATAAATTAAGTTTAGATTTTATTTTATTATTATTCCGGTAACTTTTAAGTGTTTAAAAAATTTTGTGCCTTTTTTAGGCAATGATTTTAACTCTGATGACAAATTAAGAATGGTAGTCAATAAACTTCCCTACCCTATTCTGTCAGGAAACTCTCAAAGTAGTAGATAAATTAATGAAATCGTCATTATTTGTTCCCGTCCAAAAAAAAAAAAAAAAAAAAATTGCGTTTATTTACTGAACTTCGAAATAAAAGTTATAAAACATAAAACCATAAAATCAAAGCAAACATCAATGTATTCATTTTTTAAGCTCTGCAGTAATTAACTTTTTGTTTTGATACTTAAATTTTCATTTTTTTTTTTAATGTGAAAAAAAAAATTAAATTAGTAACATTAATTGTTACACTTTTCAACAATTAAAATCTAGATTTAAACATGACCTCCATTAAGAGACCACCTCTCGGAGCGACCAATTTTTACTGGAACGGAACGTGGTCGCTTTAGGGAGGTTTTACTGTAATTACAAACGCACCTAAAAAGTAAAATAAATTTCAGCAGATGTTAAATATAACGAACACCATACTCAATGCATTAAAACGGCCACACTTAAAAGCAAAAAAAAAAAAAAAAAAAAAATTCCAGATTGTACTATTCCCCAGAAAATATATCAAAAGTGCTTTCAAATTGGCCTAGGAAAACCTTCAAATATCAAAATGCGATTATCATTTTGATTCTTTGGAAATTTTCTTCATTCTTCTAACAACTCACGACGATGGCTCTCCCACCCATACACTTTTTTTTCTGATTTTAAAGTAGTTCTAAAAGAATACTTTCGGACAAAATTGCTTTTCTGTGCTTTGTAAAAAAAGAAAAAAAAAATTGCAGATTGTACAATTCCCCAGAAAATATATCTAAAGTACTATCAAAGGGTTTGCGTAAGAGGCAAACTTTCAAATATCAAAATGCGATTATCATTTTGATTCTTTGAGAAATTTCTTATCTCTTCTAACAACTCAGGACAATGTCTCTCTCACCCCTACACTTTTCTTTTTCTTCTGATTTAAAGTAGTTCTAAAAGAATACTTTCGGACAAAATTGCTTTCTTGTGCTTTGTAAAAACAGATAAAACTACTTTAATCTACTTTATTCAAGATTACGAGACGAAAATGATGCAGAAGATAGAAAATGGTAAAAATTGAAATATAATCTACCAGAAAGCTACAGTACTTGGAGGCAAAAAATTAAATGATGAAAACTACTTTAGAAAAATAAAAATATTAACAACTTTTAATATAACACCAAACTGAATACATTAAATCTGACAAATTTAAATACCAAAAAAATTCCAGATTGTACAATTCCCCAGAAAATATATCAAAAGTGCTACAGTTCGGCGTAAAAGTTTAAGCACAAGGCAAATATTTTAATAAAAATAAAATTGTACAACGGAATGCTTTCAAATATCCACTTTAGGTGAATACTATGGTCATAAATATATATCTCAAGTTTAGAAAAATGCATCGTTACAAAAATCAGATATTACAAAAAAACTTTTTTTGCGATGTCGCAAAAGTTTATGCACAAATGCTATTTTATGCAAATATCTTCTTTAACATGAAAGGTGGAGGATCGGCGACACATTTTTTCTACAATATAAAGTGTAACGATCCTTTTACGAGTTATATCAAAATGCCGAAATCTCTGCAGTTCTCGCCTGAAGAAGTTGTAGAAATTTGGAAGCTGAAAGCTGAAGGCAAATCCGTTTTGCAAACTTCGCTTATTTTAAATTGGTCTAAACGTAGTATTTATAGTGTTTTGCATCGTGGAAAACATTTCAACAATGCGTATCGCTCAGAAAGGCCGCAAAAAACCACATTTCGTGAGCATAGAAGAATTAAAATATTGGCTGTAACTAGTAATTTGTCTCTTAATCAAATAAAAAATCGGCTTGGATCAAAAATATCACGTGGCACCATACGCAGACGAATAACCGAATCAGGAAAAAAAAAAACAAAAATTAGCTCGTAATGCTTTTCTGAAACAGTGGCACAGACAAGCAAGACCTCAATGGGCAAAACAGTATTTGTATTATTGTGACGAATGGATTAGTGTTATTTTTTTCTGCTAAAAAAAAAAAAAAAAAAAAAAGGAATTTGGATGTTCCAGTTTGCTTCACATTCTATTGGCGTGCTTCAGGGGAAAATTCGATGAGCATAGACAGCAGGCAACAATGTGGTAATTCGCTCATCGCATGGAGCGCTTTTGGCTACAATTGATAAAAATGTCTTTACTTTCTAAATGGCAGACAAGTATCAGAAAAGTATGAGAAAACTCTGAGCGAGCATTTGTCACCGTTTGGTGAACTCCTACACTGTAAAAAAAAAAAAAAAAAACGGACTAAAAAACGGAAATACTACTGGAAATCTAGACGCCAGTACCATTTCTGTTTTTTTACGGGAATTTTTACCCATAAATTACAGAAAATTTTCCATTTTTAATCAGAAAAACGGAGAATTTTCTGTAATTTATGGGTAAAAATTCCCGTAAAAAAACGGAAATAGTACTGGCGTCTAGATTGCTAGTAATATTTCCGTTTTTTAGTCCGTTTTTTTTTTTTTTTTTTTTTTTTTTTTTTTTTTTTTTTTACAGTGTAGTGGTCCCAACTGAACCTTCCAGCAAGACAACGTGTAGATACTCACTTCCCGTTGCACAAAGAATGGCTTAGATCTCAGAATATCAGCGTGATGAACTGACCAGCACTCTGCCCAGATCTCAATCCGATACAGAATATCTGGGGAATCCTCTCACGTGACGTCTACAAGAATAGGAAGCAGTATTACTAGTGATGGGCGATTCTCGAAAATTCGACAATCGAGAAAAATCGTCATCGTAAAAAATAACAATCGATACAGCCATCGATTAATTCCTAGAATGTACAATCGAGATGTTTTACAATCGATTATAACGAGAGAAGCTAAAAACAATTGTTGGAAAATTTAGCTATTATTCTGGCCGAAACTTTCATAGTAGTGATAGGGTTTGCTCGATAATGCTGCTATCACAATTATTTTCTCCTGATTTAGGCTTAAGGGGTTACTTCAGTCAAGTGAAAAGACCTGCTCGCTAATGCTAATCTTATGGAAGAAATTTATAGAGATATCTCATTTGAATTTCAGTATTTTAAAATGATTTTCTTTTCATTGGAATAAATTCCCCTTTCTTCTTTGTGAAACTGCCATGTCCAAATCGCGTAACTATGGCGCATTTGATGAATCAAATAACCTTTCTACTTTTTAGATAACTCCAAAAAGTTTGATACAGTTTAAAGTTCCCCTAAATGTCAAATACTGTGGAATTTCTCCATTGATCGAAAACAAAAGTTTCTTTCGAAAAACGTAAGGATAGTAAGATAAAAATACCTGCCAAGAAAGAACCTGCCTAACACGGAAACTGTTTTCCAGTACCTAGCGATTCCAACATGACTCTTGTCTGCATCGAAATCGAAAGTAGCTACTTTATGACACATTTAAAAACTCATTTTTTATTTTAGGCGCATTAGCTAGAATCGATTAGCATTTCCCTGTTTTCGATAAAGGAAAAAGGTTTGATATAAATTAAAGTTCCCTAAATGTCTAAAGTGTATCAAATGCTGTGGAATTTCTCCGTTTATCGAAAACAAGACATCTTTATCGAAAAACGTAAGGATAACCAGACATATATAACTACTGAGAGGGAACCTGCCTAACACGGAAATTGTTTTCCAGTGCCTAGCGATTCCAACATGATTCTTCAAGTCTGTATCGAAATCCAAAGTAGCTAGTTTCTATGACACATTTACTAGCTCATGTTTTATTTTAGACGCATTAGCTAGAATCGATTAGCATTTTCTTCTTTTCGATAAAGGCAGAAGGTTTGATACAAGTTAAAGTTCCTTAAATGTCTAAAATGTGTCTAATGCTGTTGAATTTGTCGATTTATCGAAAACAAAGGAGTGTTATCGTAAAATAGAAAAGTAAACAGACAAATATATCCGCTAATAGGGAATTCTATAACTAAAATAAAACTTCAATGGACTTCATTTTTGGTATTTTGGGTAATTTTAATTTTCCAATCCTTACCAACGTGGTATTAGATGATCGGTCTGGAAAAGGTAGAAGAAACGCACCCCCCCCTTCCCCAAAAAAGGGGGCATTAGGCCCCAAATTGACAGTAGGGCAGACCAAGGATGAAAGTTAACTTCATGTAAGAGAGGACTAGGGGAAGTTGAGAATGATAAAAAAAACTAAACCATTGAATAAGAAAAAAATTGAAGAAAAAGAAAAATGGTAAAAGAACAAGTGAAGCGTGTGATTAGAGCCAGACAAATGAAGAGGGGCCCGATGGGCCACAGCTGGTCCAGAATGAGTGCCCAAGTAGTCAGAATGGGTCAAGAACTTGGAGAATAGTATCTACAATGAAGAAAAACAATGAAGAAAAACATTATGAAAAACAGATGAAAAATACCAATAGCCTGAGGCTAAAAGTAAAATGTTTCACTGGGCGGCGTCCCCTGGTGGTAGTAAAAATAAAATTCATACGAGAAGATAGGGGAGAGTGAAAAGACTTTATTTTGTGAATTTTATAATTTTTGGACAAACAGTATACTAAAGTTTTGAAGAAACAAAACTTTAAAGCGCCCTCTTGAGGCGAAGAAGGGAGTTAAAATTAAGAAACATATGTCCATATTTTTTATTCGATTTTAGACATAATTTGATGTTAGTCTTATAATTTTCCTATGAGTGCAAGATACCGTACCAGAGTACGAAAAATACCGTCGCTAAGTATATTCCTTTAGAGTATTTTAAGCCCAGGGGCCTAAAATTAACGGTGGATTGACAAAAGAAAGGTAGATTTAGAAAGGTTATGAGATTACCCTTATTTTAATATATTACATGAGTGGGGGAAAATAATTTTGAAAAATCCTCTTTCCTGAGGCGTCACTTAAAATCTTGAAAACACATAATTTGCAGTACAGTTTTGTTTTAACAGTAGCATTCTAATATTAAGAGATATGAGACAGCTATGAGGGCTAAAATAAGAGAAACATTGAAAATCAAGACAAACTGGTGCCGCCAAATTCACTAGAAAACTTCTATATCAACAACTGAAACCCGAACTGATAACTTAAACCACTATGCCTCCTAACCCATATCGGTTAATAACAAAAGCGAATGGAAAAGAACATGTACTCCTTTGGGAAATCATGACTTACACCAGAAGCGCGGTAAGTTTGACTCTTCTGAAAGCTTCCTTTCTCTCGTCCTCTCTCTGGCATTTCGAGATATATTTTCTGCTGCTGCGAACTGCTCGATTATCTCGAGGAGATGGCAAACCCGAGGGCAAGCCTCTCGCTTACTTCGAGATATCTCATTGATTGTAACTCATTGCTTCCCATTGCCATTCTCGTTTCTCGCTCTCGGTCTCTGTTCAACATTTCATATGACATTGTCGAGATTGAGAAATCAGTTTTCGTCCTTCCTCGAAATGTTACTCTCGATGATTGTCATTTCACGCTCGGCCAAGAAGGGCCGAGATGAGATATCGAGGGGCGAGCTGACAGGCATGACAATGAGCTGTGAAATGAAGCTTTAATTTTCAATGTTTTTCTTATTTTAGCCCTACCAAGCTGTCACATACCCGGAACCCTCCGATAAATATTATTTATTAAATATAAAAATTTCAAAGAGGAAGGTGGGTCGGGTGAATTCAGAGGACGTGAGAGTGGGCGGGGAGCAATTAAAAAAATTTACCGAACTCTTCCTGTGACATATTATCGAAAAGTCCTTTGACAACTCTTTCATATTATGAACCTTTCTTCCCCTGAAGGTGAAATTCGGGGGATGGGGAGGGGGCGAACAAATTTTTAAAACCGTAGCCGATTTCAATAATAAATTTAAATATAATTTTAAATGTGGTTTTTTTGTGCAGTCTTCCGGTAAATATTATTTATTGAACATAAAAATTTTAAAGTGGGGGCTGCGTAAATTCCGGGGCGAAAGAGTGGACCCAAGGGGGGGGGGGAGGGGGATCAATTTTCAAACTTTTTTTCGACCCGTGATGTGATATGTTTTCGGAAAGCTCTCGAATGACTCTTTCATATTATGAGACTTTCTTCCTCCCCTTCCCAATTTGGCCCCCACCGCGGGGGTTAGTTTTTTCCGTTTTTATCATTTTAGATCGGATTTTTTTATGGAGCCCTCCGATAAATATTATTTATAATATATGAAATTTCAGGACACTTTTCTAAATTTAGTCAAGATCCCTCATGTGACATATCTTTGGAAAGGTCTGTGACTACTTATTGATGTTATGCACTTCCGGTGGCCGTCCCCCCACTTTGCCCCCCCCCCCCGGGGGACACTTTTCCAAATATAGCCAAGACCCCTCATGTGAGATATCGTTGGAAAGGTCAGTGACTACTTATTGATGTTATGCACCTCCGGTGACAGTTCCCCACTTTGCCCCCCCCGGGGGGCATTTTTCCAAATTTAGAAAAGACCCTTCATGTGTGATATCGTTGGAAAGGTCTGTGACTACTCATTGATGTTATGCACCTATGGTGTCCGTCCCCCCACTTTGCCCCCCCGGGGGCACTTTTCCCAAATTTAGCCAAGACCCCTCATGTGAGATATCGTTGGAAAGGTCCGTGACTACTTATTGATGTTATGCACCTTCGGTGACAGCCTCCCCGCTTTGCCCCCCCCCCCGGAGTATACTTTTTCAAATTTAGCCAAGACCCCTCATGTGAGATATCGTTGGAAAGGTCTGTAATTACTTATTGATGTTATGCACCAACGGTGTTCGTCTGTTGGAAAGGTCTGTGACTATTTATTGATGTTATGCACCTCCGGTGACAGTCCCCCCCACTTTGCCCCCAACACGGGGGACACTTTTTCAAATTTAGCCAAGATCTCTCGTGTGAGATATTGTTGGAAAGGTCTGTGACTACTTATTGATGTTATGCTCCTCCGGTGTCCGTCCCCCCACTTTGCCCCCCCGGGAGACACTTTTCCAAAAATATAGCCAAGACCCCACAAGTGAGATATCGTTGGAAAGGTTTGTGACTACTTATTGATGTTATGCTCCTCCGGTGTCCGTCCCCCCACTTTATCCCCCCCCCGGGAGACACTTTTTTCAAATTTAGCCAAGACCCCACATGTGAGATATTATTGGTAAGGTCTGTGACTACTTATTGATGTTCTGCACTTCCGGTGACCGCCCCCACTTTTCCCCCCACGGGGGACACTTTTCTAAATTTAGCCGAGACCCTTCATGTGACATTGTTGGAAAGGCCCATGACCACTTACTCATGTTATCCATCTCCCGCACCCCTCCCCCCTCTTTGCCCCCACGGGAAGGGCATTTTTATAAATTCAGATCCAGACCACTCATGTGGCATATGGTTCGAAAGGCCTAAAGACCTGTGACGACTTATTCATATTATGCAGCTACTGTGCCCCTCCGCTCACTTTGACCCCTCTTCCAAGACATCTGGTTTGAGGTTCGTTCGTTTCGAGATTATATTTTTTTACAAGATTTTGTAGTGCGTGCACACCACGCCTGCTATACGGTGTCGTATATAGCGGGTAACCTGTTCGTGATTTCATATTACAAGATTACGTATAACTTAGGGGCCCCGATTAAAGGAGGAGCCCACTAGCGGGCGAAGTCACCTACTCTTTATTAACGCCGACTCATTCCAGTTCACCCGCAGACGATTCTTGATAAATGTATGACGTATATAATATATGATGTATAAAAGCAATTGGCAAACTGGAGTCATCGAGAAAAAATTTACACAATCGAAAAGTATCGAGATGTCCATACAATCGAGAAAATCGAGAAAAACATCTCGTTATCGCCCATCACTAGTATTACTCAGTGCAAAAGCTCAAATCAGTGATCAAGGAAGCTTGGCACAAACTCAGTTCCAAAACCTTCCATACTCTCGTGTTATCAATGGGAAATCGCGTATTCGATCTCATCAGGTGCAATGGAAACACCTTCGACTACCAAAGGACTTTTGTTCTTTGTGAAATGTAAATATTTAGTTTTTGTGCATAAACTTTTGCGACATCACAAATTGAAAATTTTCTATAATTTATTATTTTCCTCACAAAGAATTGTTTCCGAATTCGAAACATGAATTTATTATCCAATTCTTTAGATGCAGTAAAAATTTCAAAGCGTTTCGGTATATATTTTTCATTTTATAAAAATAGTTAGCTTGTGCATAAACTTTTGCGCCGCACTGTATAAAATTCGCGTAGGAGGCAAAGCTTCAAATATCAAAATGCGATTCTTTGAAATATTTCTTCATTCTTCTAACAACTCACGACAATGTTTCTCCCACCCCTACACTTTTCTTTTTTCTTTCTTATTTCAAAGTAGTTCTAAAATAATACATTCGGAAAAAATTGCTTTTTTGTACTTTGTAAAAAAGATAAAACTATTTTACTCTATTTTTATTCAAGATTACGAGACGAAAATGATGCAAAAGACAGAATCTGGTAAAATTTTAAATAAAATCTACCAGCAAGCTGGAGTACTCTGACACAAAAAAATTAAATGATGAAAACTACGTTAGAAAAATAAAAATCTTAACAACATTAAATAACACCAAACTGAATACATTAAAACTGACACGTTTAAATACAATATATATATATATATATATATATATATATATATATATATATATATATATATATATATATATATATATATAATAAAAGTAAAAAATAATCCAGATTGTACAATTCTCCAGAAAATATATCAAAAGATGCTATATAATTCACGTAGGAGGCAACGCTTCACATTTCAAAATGCAATTATAATTTTGATTCTTTGAAATATTTCTTCATTCTTCTAACAATTCATGACAATATCTCTCCCACCCCTATACTGTTTCTTTTCCCGATTTTAAAGTAATTCTAAAAGAATATTTTCGGACAAAATTGCATTTATGTACTTTATAAGAAAAAAAAAGTTAAAACTATTTGACTCCATTTTTATTGAAGATTACGAGGCGAAAATGATGCAGAAAACAGATTCTGGTAAAACTTTAAATATAATCTACCAGAAAGCTCGAGTACTTGGAAGTAAAAAATTAAAATGATGAAAATTACGTTAGAAAACTATAGCTGTTTGCTTATTTATTTTTTCATAGTGACAGTTTTTGGAAGTACAGTTGGCCAAAAAAGAGAGAGAGAAATCCTCATTAAATTTAATCATGAAATTGTCTCAGAAAATGGAAAAAGAACGAAAAATCATGCGTCAAGCACATATTAAGAAACACTTTCTTACGAAGAACACTTCTTCACACTTCCTTCCCCTTATGACATAAAACTTTACAATAAGGTGAAAATGCATCAAAAGTGCCCATTTACTATCAAATACCAAATAAATACTAGATTGTACAATTCTCACGAAAATATATCAAAAGTACGATAAAAATTCGCGTAGGAGGCAAACCTTCAAATATTAAAATGCGATTATCGTTTTGACTCTTTGAAATTTTTCTCCATTCCTCTAACAACTCACGACAATGTCTCTGCCACCCATACACTTTTCTTTTCTGATTTTAAAGTGTAGTTCCTAAAAGAATACTTTCGGACAAAATTGCCTTTTTGTGCTCTGTAAAAAATGTTAAAACCATTTTACTCTATTTTTATACAAGATTACGAGACGAAAATGATGCAGAAGACAGAATCTGGTAAAACTTTACATAATCTACCAGCAAGCTGGAGTACTTGGAGGCAAAAAATTAGATGATGAAAACTACGTTAGAAAAATAAAAATGTTAACAACATTTAATATAATACCAAACTACGTTACGTTAGAAAAATAAAAATGTTAACAACATTTAATATTACCAAACTGAATGCATTAAAACCGACAAATTTAAATACCAAAAAAATTCCAGATTGTACAATTCCCCAGAAAATATATCAAAAGACGCTATATAATTCTCGTAAGGGGTAAAGCTTCAAATATAAAAATGCGATTATCATTTTGATTCTTTGAAATATTTCTTCATTCTTCTAACAACTCACGACAATGTCTGTCCCACCCCTACGACATTTTTTTTTTTTTTTTTTTTTTTTTTTTTTAATCCTGATTTTAAAGTGGTTCTAAAAAATACTTTCGGACAAAATCGCATTTTTGTATTTTGTAAAAAAAGATTAAGCTATTTGACTCTGTTTTTACTCAAGATTACGAGACGAAAATGATGCAGAAGACAGAATATGGTACAAATTTAATGTAATCTACCAGCACGCTGGAGTATTTGGATGCAAACAATTAAATGGTGAAAACTACGTTAGAAAAATAAAGCTGTTTATTTATTTATTACTCTCTTCTGTCTTTACAAGGAAAAAGTATAGGATTCTTGAAAAAATTCAAATTCCGGTTTACGACGGATTTGCACGTTTAGAAAGTCCTGAACACGATTTGACTGTATTTAGAAAATGTGTCACTGTGAGTCTGTCTGTGTGTGATAAAAATTTTGTCGGCACTTTGTCTCAAGAACTAATGCACGGAATTTTATAAAACTTTAGATACAGTTATAAATTGATATAAATTAGTGCGGATTAGTTTGTGATGTAAATCGCCCAACAGGTTGCACTGCTATGTCTCATTTTTCACGATTTCTGCAATAGGTATATTAAGAACTAATGCACGGATTTTCATTAAATTTCAGACTCAGTTATACGTTGACTTAAGTTGTTGCTGATTAAGATTTGGTGTAAATTTCCCAACAGACGGCGCTGCTATGTTGCATTTTTCAGGATTTATACTATTTTAGCTATAGACATATATCGAGAACTAATGATCGGGATTTCATCAAACTTCATATCCTGTTAGACCTTGACATAAGTTGATACTGACTAGATTTTCCTATAAATCATATGACAGGTGCTATGATGCATTTTTCAGGGTTTTCGCGAAACATCTATCTCAAAAACTAATGCACGGAATTTAATCAAATTTCATATTCTGTTATACACTTTCATATAAATAGATCCTTATTAGGCTAGGGTGTATACTGCGAAATAAGTGTCACTTTTATACTCTTTGGTTTTTGGAATTTTGATTACAGACATCTAAGGTGCCGAAATGCAACGTTTTGTTTTGAAACACCGATGGTTATCTCTTTTTTAAAAGTACATGATTTAATGAACCTATACTTTTAGAATCCTCATGATGGGCATAGATTGTCATGTAAATTCGGCACTGCGATAGCGAATTTTGAAGAATTAATATGTATGAGATAGAAGAAAGTTTTGGGATTGGTACATCTGACTGGTTTTTTTCATAGTCACAGTTTTTGGAAGTCCAGTGAGCCGAAAAGAGAAAGAGATTAATTATGAAACATTTTCTTAATAAAAACACTTTTTCACAATGTATACATTTTCTTCACCTTATGAAATAAAACTTTACAATTTAATAATGTGAAAGATGATGCTTTAGTAAACAATTTGGATAAACTACTTGAAAGCCCAATTTACGCAATTACCGTCACTAGTCAGAAACGCATCCGAATTCATTTGTACAGTCCTGTAAATGATCTATAGATTTGCATATATATCAGTTATCCTGCGATATTGATCCACTCATTCAAGCAATCCAAATTCAATCTTTTAGTTCAATACAGAAAATGTTGTCCACTTCACAATAATGTTTGCTCGGAATTCGTACAACGATGTTTGAACTTTTCGCGATTTTTTTTATGTCCATTTCGTCGAAAGTGAGGTTTTTTTTTCCCCCTTTCATTTATTTAAATCACCCAATATTTATTTGATATTTTATGCATTGAATCTTATATTTTATAACATTTTGCGGATCAATTAAAAATTTTTAAAAATGTATGAAATAGCTTCTAAATTAATTAAAGAAAGTAAGGGCATCGATTTTTTTTTTTTTTTTTTAAACGCAGCGACGAAAGACAGTTTCCTAAGTAAACACTTTATCATCTAACACCTCTACTATGCCGACGCAGGTGACTTCGCGATCGGGAGTTTTTAATTAGATTTCGTATGAAATACTACCTATTGCGATCTACCCTACGTTGGAATTTCTGAAAAAATTTTGCAGATCTACACCGATCATGACTCCTATAATCCAAAACCACCCCCAGTAAAAAAAAAAAAAAAAAAAATATATCTATCTATCTATATATATATATATATATCACATTTTTATGGGCACGATAACTTGCGTAATTCTGCACCCAAACTGATAATAGTGGTAATAGGGAAGGGCTTTGTGAAAGCCGAAAAAAAAAAAAAAAAAAAAAAAAAAAAACATAACTTCTTAATTTTGATACATATCAAATCAGTTTAAAGTTATTATTACTTTTAGGAAAAGGGCCAAAATGTTATGTATCACAGATTTTTGATAAAATTAAAAATGGGTTTAAGGGGCGTAAAAATAGGGTTTTTAGAGAGAAAAAAATTCATAATTTCGTCAAATCTTAATATATCAAATTCACTTAAACTTATTATAAATCTTCTTAATATTATCTACAACTTTTATATTGACATGTTTTTGATAGGACCAACTTTACTGAAAAAAAAATAGTAATAATAATAATAATTAAAATCGAAAAAAAAATAGGGGGGTTGAAAAAGAAAAAAAAATCATAACTTCGTCAATTCACAAGATATCCCATCCGCTTGAGTTTATTATACATCTTATCAATATTATCTACAACTTTCATATTGACAAGTTTTTGATAGGACCAACTTGCAGAAAAGAAAAAAAAGTTAAACAAAAATAGGGGTTGACGAAAGAATTATCATATTAAGGGTGTACCCAAATACCTTATTTTTTGACTCATTTTTAAATTCATTTTCGCTCTCAAACGCATCCAATTGGCAGGTTTTCTTATTCTGAAACTATATAATGTGCTGTATTGGTCGATCTTTTGATAAAGGCAGAATATATTTCAAAAAATGCTGTCAAAGTGGGCATTTTTAACCAAATTTCCCGAAACGGTAGTACTGGAAACGAAAAACAATGGTCGTACTGAGAAAATAATTGTAAATCAAGTTCTAATTAATTGAACGAAAAATAAAAACACAGGTCGCTTATAAATCTCTTCTAAAATATCACGTCAGCAAGTTTCATGATTTTACTTTTAAAAATTAGTCTGAAAATGTATCAGAAAATTTCGAGTTGTTGAGCGGGGAAAAATATGTATATTTTTTAATACCGACTTAATATGATTCTGATAAACCGAACTCTTACAGAAAAATGAAATTAAAAATTCGTCAAAAGCGGCCAGATAAAAATGTTAAACTGGATTTATAATCTTGATTTAGTTTTTGTTGGTGAAATTAGTACTTAACTTCGAAATCTACCTCCGCCTGCAGGCCGAGCCGGCAGGAATTTTTTTCTTATTATTCGGAACGTGGAAAGAGGCCTCTTTAGAACCTTTTACCTCTTTAGAACGCACCTGTTTGCCTCTTTATCAAGCGAAGTTTATATATCAAGACGATATTGAAAGAGGTCCGTTCGGAAATACTGACCAACCTAGCGAGATATATTTGAAATAATTGTGGAAAATGATAAGGTAATTTTAGGTATGTTTCTTTTTGTTATCACTTATCCGAGCAGGTCTGCCAGTATATATATATATATATATATAAAAGAGTTTCTAATGGATATACTGCACAAAACTAATTTTATTTTTTAATGAAACAAAAACTTTAGTGGAGTTCTGAAAGAATAATTCCGGGCAAAATTACATTTTTGTGCCTTTATGAAGGAAAGAAAAAACGTAATCTCTTTTTATATTCAGAAAATTACGTGAGGAAAATGATGCAGAAGACAACAATATGCTGAAACCTTAAATATAATCTTCTAGAATGTTTAAGCATTTACTTTTTAAAAAAGGGCAGTACTTCATATTTAATTTAAAGGTCTGAAAATATTTGCGAGTGGGGGAAAAAAAAAAAAAAACCTGTGCTAAAAGCAATTTTAGAAAAATTAAACTGTTTATGTATTTTTAAGTTTTTTTAATTAGTTTTCCGGAAGTGCAAAAATGGACAGCATTTTATAATTGTTAACAGGAATTCTTTTTGCTTTCTATCTTTTTCTTTTTTTACATGTTGTTTTAATGAAACTCCCAAAACTTTAAATCTTTTCTCTTTCATTGTAGAAAGAATCAGCTTAAGACATTTTACAAGCAACAGGCAATACAAATTTCAAGACATTGTTTCTTACTTTATTACATTAATAGTGAGAGTGCTTTGTGTAGCAAACTTTTATTGTCATATACATTTAAGGGTGTCCGGGAGTCAAAATTCTCAAAAATGCTTTTTTTTTACTTGTTATAAAATGCTACAAAATTAAATTAATTGAACGAAGCAAACTGCATATTTCTAGACGATTACATAAGCAAATATAACAATTTTTGTGTTGTACTATCAGTCTTTAGTGTTGACTCTAGAACAAAATTGCCGCCGGGCGGAAATTTAATAGAAAAGGCTTCTCAAAAAGGGCACTCTTGTGTCCTGTTGAAAACCGCATTTTGAACTGGTTTGCTTACAACCATTTTATCAGTAGAATTTTCCCGAACGATTGGCGAATTTCACGATATATTCCTGCAACCTATCGACGAATTTCACGATAGTTTCCTGCGACCGATTGACGAATTTCACGATTTTCGGCGACACGGCGAATTTTTGGATTTGTCACCGCAATTTTTTGGTGAAACTCGCAGAGTTTTTTTATTATTTCACACGATCGATCAAATTTCGCATCTTTCATGACCGATTGGCATATCTTGTCGTTTCAGCTTGAGACTGATTGACAAAACTCACGACGCTTTTTTCCATCCCAATTAAAATATTTGATTTTTTTTTTTTTTTCGATGAATAGACGAATTTTGATATGTTTTTCCAGCAACTGATCAACAAATTTACTTAGAAACACTAGTATAAAAATACCCATTTTATTATCTTTGGAAGCCACTTTTCTGTACGAAAAAAGCAGAATCATTCTAAAATTCATAACAGAAGTGCTCTTTTGTATTAAAAAGACAAACCTGTGCTTTATAGCGTTTCTCTTTTTACTACAAAAAAGAGAAACTAGTTAATAAATTTCGATAGACGATAAATATAAAGAAGCATAGAAAAGATTAAACACATTCAAACTTCCCACTGTGAGAATGAAATTCCCAGTAAATTCGGAATTGTCCCACTGCTTTAAAATATAAAAAATGATGCGATTAAATTTGTGTTCGAGGCGAACTTTTAAATAAAATATGATTGCATTTTGATTCGTTATTTCCCACCCACTCATCCTAGAAACGAAACGATGAGAGATTTTTCCCTTCTACATTTTCCGTTTTCAAATATTTTTGAGGATTTTATAAAGAATAAACGTTTGTTATTATTGTTATTATTCTTTTTTTTTGAAAGATTCAGAAGTTAAATTAATGCACAAAGGATATTTTATAATAAACACAAACTTAATCTTCTAACACTGTGAATGTATTAATTGCATAAATGTATATATATGTAAACATATGTTACGGCCAAAACCCGAAATTGGCCAATTCCCGAACTGGCCAACAACGTTTTAAACTGACTGGCCAATTCGGGAATTGGCTGGCCAAAACCCGAACTGGCCAGATGCAATCGGCCAGTTTGCGAAGTGGCCATACACTATCGGCCAATTCGCGAAATTAGAAACCGATTTTTTCGTTTTATCATTTTCTAACATAGTTGAAAGTGTTTATGAATTCAATTTGTCTGGCCGTATGCATGCCCGTGCTCTAACTCGGGTCAAGACTCGGATTGACTTGTAATTGTTATATTTAGGTTTATAAATACATTTTGGTATTACTAGTGAAGTTGTACTATTTTTGGTTAATTTGCAGGAACACACAAAAGTATTTCATTACAATATCATCAATGGTTTTTTTCAGTGCATTTTAATGTTATTACATTATCTCAATTATAATAAAATAGGTATGCTTCATTAAGATGGACGACAAACTGTTATCTAAAGGGTATGAAATAAGTAGCAATTATAGTTTGTCTACAGAAACACTCAAAAGTATTTCGTTACATTGCAGTGAATGGTGAAAGATCATTTCTATTGCACTTAATTGATGTTACACTATTTCAAATATAATAAAATTTACATGCCTAATTCATGTAGTGAGCAATTTTTTTTTTTTAAAATAGAGTATTGATTAGCTATTATTCGTTTATAGGACTCCCAAAAGAATTCAGATAAAGAATTATGATATATGTGAAAAAATCGTTTATAGGGTATTTTAATTATGTTACACTACTTCAAATGTAATGAAACTGTTATATATTACTAATATGCTCTACAACATTTTTCTATAGTTTATTGCTTAGGTAAAATTTGTCGTTTATAATTTGTTTATTCGATTGGACAATGAATCCGATGCATCGATATTTGTCACAGAGGACAGAAATCTTCAGCAGATTAGAATATAATGCTCACAATAAACTCAATTTATCGAAATATATCAAACAGGAGGGAAATTGTCCATCATATAATATAATCGTCACAGTATAGAACGTTCTTTCCTATTAAGTGTGCACGTCATTGCCACCTACCTGGTATCCTTGAATCCCCACTTCGTATATTGGTCAAGGCTTCCCGGCCAGTTCGCGAATTGGCCGGCCAAAACCCGAAATACGCTGTTCAATGTTCATTTCACATATTTCGGGTTTTGGCCAGGAATCTCGGCCAGTTCCCGAATTGGCCGGCCAATTCGTGAACGGGCCAAACTCCGGGTTTTGGCCGTAACATATACACTGGTGGACAAAACTTAAGGACCACTGTTATTTTCAACGATTAAAGTTAGAAATAGATCCGCAGCAGCACGTGTAAACTTGCATGAATGCGGGATGTACTCTGTTTTGTGAAACTTGTGTATATTTTGTACTTCTGCTTTTGTTGACCCCGTTACAGCAGAGATAAGAGATTTTAGGCAATCGGCGGGTGCTGTGAGTTGTCATTAGATGTCAAAATTGAAGAAGATGGAGTGAAACTTGAACATTGAAATTTTGAACATGTCTTCGAGGCATGATTTAGATGATAATACTCGCGGTAAAATAACCGTAAAGTTGGAAGAAGGACGCAAAATGAGAGATGTTGCCCGTGAATTTAACATCGCGCACAGTATTGTTGCTAGGCTATGGGCGGCACAAAAAGGATGGAATATGTACTTGGCGCACGGCAGGAGGTCGTCCTAGCAAAACAATGCCCCAAGAAGATCGCTATATTGTTATTTCGGCAAAAAGGAACAGGCGTAGCACAGCTGGTCAATTAGCAAATATACTTTGTGCGGCCACAGAAACTAAAAATCGCGGAAAACTGCTGCAAGACGTTTGAAAAAGTGTGTACTATACACCCAAAGACCTGTTGTGTGTGTCCCACTCTCGAGACGCCAATGTAGTGCCTGTTTACAGTGGAGCCATATGCATCACAACTGGACCGATGACGACTGGTCTACCGTGCTCTTCTCAGATGAGAGTAGATTCAGTCTATCATCTGTTTGTAGACGTAAACTAATATCGCGCGAGGTCGGAAGTGCTTACTGTCGCGAAAATGTTCTAGAAAGAGATCGATATGCAACTTCAAGTATCAGGTGTGGGCAGGCATCATGTTCAATGGCCACGCGGATCTCTATGTGCTTTACCAATGGTCTATGACCGGTCGACGGTACATTAAAGACGTCCTGCTTCCACGTGTTCAACTTTTTCGAGGTACTGTCGGCCAAAAGTTTCGTTTTATGGACGATAATGCACCTTGTTATAGCGCACAGTCTGTACAAGATTGTCTTGAGGCCGAAGATATCCATCGCGTAGACTGGCCAGCAGGTTCCCCCGATCTGAATCCCATTGAAAATGTATGGAATGCCTTGGGGAGACGTAATGCTGTTCCACAATTTCCTCCCACAAACAAAGAAACCCTCATCCGTGCAGTATAGGAGGAATGGGACAACTTGCCTCAACAGCTATTGAATCATGTTGTTCTGAGTATGCCACGCCGTTTGAAAGTTGTCTCGCATTACACAGTGGCTACATCCCAGATTGTATGGCACTGACGATTGTTAATTGAAAGTATTTTGCTTTCTTTTTACAGTCATGTTTTCGGACAATATTCGCGTTTCAGAAAAAGAAGCTCTGGTAATACCCTGTATACATCTTTTCAACAAAATTTTTATATTAAATCCTGAGTAACATTCTGCTAATACTGTTGTTTGCTTCTTGACCCTCAATCTCACGTAGATTTTCATTTACGTGTACATTTTTTCTTGGTCCTTAAGTTTTGTCCACCAGTGTATATATATATAACCATAACTACAATGTAGAGGAAATTACAATTCATCATACAAAAATGGGAAAAAAAAGATTAAACTTAAACCTACTATGATAAATTATCTAAAAATAAAAATATTGAAAATATTGTGAAATCTATTGTGGGATTATTAATCCTAAAGTGTTAAGGGTGGCGCAAAGCATGTCGATGCCACCCTCGCACGAACTATCATAAGCTAAAAAAGGTGTAAGATTTGGGCAATCGGGCATAAAACCACAAAAACAGGGTAACAAAAATGGGAAAATACAAAATGCGGAATTTTTAAGCATGATTATGCGAATATAATTCAGAATCTCGTGCTCGGAATCCTCGTATCTGAAACCAGACAAGCATGCATGATTGTATGATTATAATTTGTTATTAAACTAATTCTGCAATTCAAAGACGATCTGAATAATAAAAGAAATAGCTCATGAGGATTCATTGATTTATTGAAAAAGAAATACAGCGAGACCAGAAATATTTGAATGAGAAATTATGTTGCCATCCAGTAAGATAAATTATAAATAAAAAATAGAAAGAGTTGGAATTAATATTGATGGGCGAAAATAACAGCAATACGGTGAATTCATTTAATCGTTTTGAATAATTATGAATAAAATAATATAGAAGTTTATATCTTAGTTTAAAACAAAGAAGATAAATCCAAGTGTATTTACCGATAGCCCATAGTACGAAAATCTGTAACGGATAGATCCACAATCGCTGTCGATACAAATCACTATATTTTCAATCATAAAAATTTGACTTTATAGCATATATTTTTAAGATTTGAATGACTTTCTATTATTTACATCACTATCGGAGTCTAAGCAAATCGAACAGTGAACACTCGAAAGATTTTTATGTCAGGGAAACTAATTCATGTTTCGAAGACGAACGGTGTTTATAAACTAATACATTTACAATCAAATGCCAAATAAATTTCGAATTGTGAAATTGCTTTGAAATAACAAGGATGAAAAATTGAATTCGTGTGGGAGGCAAACTTTCAAATAATAAAATTTTATTACATTTTGATTCTTTGTGGAATATGTTTGCTGCCACCCACTCAACCTTTTTTTCATTATTTTTGTAGTTTTGAAGTAATTTGCTTTTTATTCCTTTGTCTTCATGAAGAATAAATGTTTCCTTTTGTTCCCTTCCAGAAGATTAAAGCCTACGCTAGACGCTCAAAGACACACGCAAGCAGTGTTGATTTTAAGGGACATTCGTCCGGGGCATCGAACTGCCCCCTGCAAAATACTTGAGATTTTATGCTTATAAATGGTCTAGAAGTGCGATTACCCCCCCCCCCCCGGAGCTCCAGTGTCCCCCCCCCCCACTATAGGGCAAAACTGAGAAATTTCATTAGCGGCCACTGGCCGGTAGAACTAGTTTCTTAAGTGGCCACTTTCTTTAAACTAGAGGCCACTTAACAATAAAATTTCTATAAGTATTAATCTAAAACTGAATAACCCATATAAATATGCTAATATAAAGATATTGGAACCAAAAAAAGTAAAATCCTTAATGAAATGCAACAAAATTTTATTCTCTCCTTGTAAAAGAGTGGCCAGAAGGTGTCCACAGATAGACAATTTTTCACTAGCCATTTTTTCTCATTTACTGGCCGTGTGGCCGGTGGCTGGTGCTAATTTTGCCCTTTACCCCCCCACCCCCACCTGGAGCTGCAGAAAGCCCTCTTTAAGAAATATCACTTAATTCAACATTGCACGGAGGCTAATGTTCAACTAATGGCAGTGTTCTTTAGAAATTTATAGTTTCAATTTCAATATGTGTTTTTTTTTCGTTTATTTCTATAGTATATATATGTGAGTTATGGTTATGATTTCCTAGCACCAAGATACAGTCAGCGATAGCATTAAGAGAAAGAGCACATAGCAACAATCCTAGTCAGCATGTAATGGAGCTGACTAAACATTACTTTCTTTGTATGAAAATGGAGCTGAGTAGACGATAGTTTCTTATATGAAAATGTAAGCGACTGAGAAAACTGCCACTTGTCGAGCTGGACGAAGCTCTCAGATTCTGTCAGATACATAACCCCTATTTAACCCATATTTCCTTTTTATTTTAAGTAAAGTCATGTAACTATTAGCCAAGTTCGGTTTTTTGATTCTTACGAAGACCTAGTTCAACGCTCACTGTTGAACTAACATATATATGCCTAAAGGGGTATTTCTGAAATAAATAAATACTTGAAAGTGAAGGACAAAAAACTTTTAATATGAAAGAATATTATTAAATGTTTCATCATTCACAGTCATATTTTTTTCGTAATACTCAAAATCAGAACCGTTCTGCAAACTCTTTCTTCGGTATTTTATAAACGGAAAACTTTGTAAAATGATGTTTTTAGGTGCGTTCGTAATCGTCGTCTGGTTCATCCGTCTGTCTGTCCGTTTGTCCTTATTATAAGAGCGCAAAAACTATTCAACCGAATGGTTTGAAATTTCATATATATAATTGTTGCAGAATTTTGTCGACTCACATCAAATTTTATGAAAATTGAATCAAAACTTTAAAAGATATTAATAAAAGTTGTATTCAATCTACACTCATGTCCAAAATTAAGGTCACAAACATAAAATCTGTGAAAACTGATGAACTATTCACTGTGTTGCCACGAAATTTAGAACAGAGATATATTACTATGGGAGAAAGAATATAGTAACATAACAATATGGAAAAGATTTGAATTGTGAATTAAGAAATAGGGTATATCAAAAAGTGTTAAATCATGAATCAGAGATAAAGCATTTATCTCGAGAAAAGTCTAATATGAAGTCTGACCACCGTGCACTGCTATACAAGCCTCACAACGAGCTCTCAAGCTGTTTATGAGGGTGTCAATAATGTTTGTGGCAACAAAGCCCCTTCTTCCAAAAGCGCGGTCTCTAACTCCTGGCGGATCCTGGGAGGTGGGTTACTCTGTGCAGTGGCTCTTCCTAGACCATCTCAAACATGTCCAATAGGATTAAGGTCCGGAGAACTCGAGAGCAAATTCATACGGCGAATATACTCTTCCTCAAGAAAATCATAAACAATATGAGCTCAGTGTGGTTTCGCATTATCGTTCATAAACATGAAGTCCGGGCCTACAGTACCCCGGAACAACCTTACATAGGCTTCAAGGACCTCATCCCTAACCCCGGCGTCCAGTCGCGTGTGTCCTTTTCGCTGCATTCAACAGGAGAGCCGGCTGTTGTGAAGCCGAAGGCATCAGTCTTGGACACAACAAGCATGGTGGCGTGTTCTTTCCAGTGATGAGCCGAGATTCGCCACGGAGAGTGATTCTCGTTGATTCTTCATCTGGAGAGAACTTGGAGCTCGCTATCATCCCCCCTCCGTAAAACAAATTGACAGATTTGGTGACAAAGGAATCCTTGTCTGGGGCGGCATTATCTTGGGCAGTCGTACACCACTGTACGTCTTTGATGCGGGTACTTTTAACGCCCATCGTTATAGTGATGAGGTCCTTGAAGCCTATGTGAGGTTGCTCCGGGGTGCTGTAGGCCCGGACTTCATGTTTATGGGCGATAATGCGAAGCCAGAGCTCACATTGTTGATGATTTTCTTCAAGAAGAGGATATTCGTCGTATGAATTGGCCCTCGAAATCTCCGGACCTCAATCCTATTGAACATGTTTGAGATGGTCTAGGAAGAGCCATTGCACAGCGTAACCCACCTCCCAGGACCCGCCAGGAGTTAAAAGCCGCGCTTTTGGAAGAATGGGCTTTGTTGCCACAAACATTTATTGACATCCTCATAAACAGGTTGAGAGGTCGTTGTGAGTCTTGTATAGCAGTGCACGGTGGTCACACTAAATATTAGACCGACTTTTCTCGAGATAAATGCTTTATCTCTGATTAATGATTTAAAACTTTTGATATACCCTGTTTCTTAATTCAATATTCAAATCTTTTCCATATTGTCATGTTGCTATATTCTTTCTCCCATTGTAATATACCTCTGAGCCAAATTTCATAACAACACAGTGTATAGTTCTTCAGTTTTCACAGATTTTATGTTTGTGACCTGAATTTTGGACATGAGTGTATTAAATCCTATCATACATTAATTCAATGATATCCCATAATAGGTAACGATTCTAAGTTGCGTAGTTATTTAAGATGAAGTCATATTATTTCCGTATTACTGAATTTAATATACATAATCGCAATAAATTCTGCATTCTTGCATAAGAGTGCAACAGCTTTTGCACCAAGATCTGAATATTTATATAACTAGTTATAGTACGGACGCATTTCATTTGCCACGTTTGATGTGCAATTTCCGATTTGCATTGTTATGGTATAATATATATGTCTAAACGGGTATTTCTGCAATAAACACATGGAAAGGAAGGGAAAAAAATTCGCCTGAAATAATATAAAAGAATAGAGCTATTACTAAATGCTTTGTCCTTTTTTCCCCCAGTAATACACAAAATCAGAACCATTCTGCTAACTCTTTCTTCGGTATCTTATAAACGGGAAAACTTAGTAAAATGATGTTTTTTCATATTTCCTTCTCGATCGTTAAATGATACAACTTAAATATATTTTTATACATAACATCGCAACGAAAGGATTAAAGCATGTTTTATTGCTTCCATAATCACAATCAATAACCAAATAAATAAGAGTCCATGCAATTGCTTTGAAATGTAAGAAATGAAACGAATAAATCGCGTAGGAGGCAAACTTTCAAATAAGAAAATGTTATTACACTTTGATTCTTTCAGAAAATTCATTTTCTCGCCCACTCTTGCTCTAAACGACGATGAGAATTTTTTCTTCCCTTTTTCAGAAGTAATGCTTTTGGACAAATTTGCTTTTTTAAGAGCTATAGGGGGCGGAAAAAAAAGTATATATGTTTTTTATTTTTATTTACAGAAGATTAAGAAGAAAATGATGCAGAAAAAGTTTCAGTTATAAATGGAAACCTACTTTTAAGACGTTCTAAAGTTATTTATTTATTTATTTATTTTTATTATTATATGTGGAAACACAGATATAGATAGAATCACAAATAGAATCACAAATAAGCTTAATCAAATTAAATATTCGGAAATGCTGTATAAAATTTCAGCAGTGAAAATAAATTATAAATGAATAAAGATAGGACATTTGTCGGTAGTATATAATAATAAATCTGCAGAGTGTTCACAAAGTATCTTTACGATTTCAAGTTTTTATTACGAACACAAATTAACAGAAACGTGTATGAAAAGTAGTACAATATTAAAAGTATATATTGATTTTTTTTTCAACATCAATTAATAAATCCATATATGTGAACTATTGGTTGCATTACACGAAGATTTTCCAAGGCAATAATCATCAACGTTTTCCTCTGATACTCCTTTTCGTCCGCTCCTTGCTTTATCCAACACTGACTAAGGCAGACTTCATGGATTTCGTGCGCCCATGTCCATCAATTCGTGAATGACACAAGAAATTCACTGTCTCAGTATTGGAAAAAGCAAGGAGTGGATCATGAGATAAAACAAAGAGTGGATCATTGAATAAAACAAGGAATGGATCGTTAAGTAAATCAAGAAGTGGATCATTATAAACCAAGAAATGGATCATTATAAACCAAGGAGAGGATCATTAGATAAACCAAGGAGTGGATGTAAAACAGTGTTGAATTCAGACAGTTTTATCCGGGAGAGATTTCTGTAGCTTTGAGGGAACATATGGAGTTCCGGGGGGATTACACTTTTTGACCATCGAAAACACAAAATCTCAAATCTTCCGGGGGAACATCTCATTGCTCCGAGGGGGGGGGGGTGTCCCCCCCGACTCACTCCCTGAATTCAACACTGATGTAAAAACAGTACCAGAAAAAAGAAAATATCGATGATTACCGCCTTGACTGCTTAACGCAAGCAGTGGTGCACATATAAATTATTAATTGACGAAAAAAAAAAAAACCCTTTAACATATAAAATATACTGTATACATAATGTTGTACTACTTTCCATACAATGTATTTGTTCCTTTGTGTTTGTAATAAAATCTTGAAATTTAAAGCGATTTTGTGGATATCCTGTGTTTCGGATAGATTAGAAGCTCGTCGATATTCAAGGACTCAGTATCGTATAAAGCAAGGGGTGGATCATTGAATTAAACAATGAATGGATCATTCGATAAAACAAGGAGTGATCACTGGATAAAACAAGGAGCGGACCACTGGATAAAGCAACGAGTGGATCATTGGATAAAGCAAGGAGTCAGTAGATCACTGGATAAAGCAAGGAGTGAATTATTGGATAAAGCAACGTGAACCATTCAATAAAGCAACCGTGAATCATGGATAAAGAAAGGAGTAGATCATTGAATAAAGCAAGAAGTGAACGTAAAAGAATGTCAAGAAAAAAATCTACGATTATCGCCTTGACGCGCTTCGTGCAACCGGTGGTGTACATATAAATTATTAATTGATGCAGAAAACTTCAATATATATACTCCTAATATTGTACCACTTTCCATACTTGTATCTGTTCATTTGTATTTGTAACAAAAGCTTGAAATTGTAAAGTTATTTTGTGGATACCCTGCATTTCGGATAGGTTAAAAACTCGTTGATATCACTTCATTGCGCAGTTTCCAAGACATGACATATTTAGAAAAAAAGATATTTCCCATTTTATGCTCTAACAAATAAATTAGACGTAAAAGTCTACACACGAAATTTTTTTAGATTTAATTAAAAAAAACAAGAACGAAAAATCATGGGTCGAGCATAGATTATGAAACACTTTCCAACGCATTCAGAATACAGTATATATCAACCGTTGGAAAGACATCAGAATTTTTTTCTTCATCCCTGCATATGATCTATAAGATTAGTATTTATGCTATATCGTATGCTAAAAGTTAGTTCAATTAATTAGTTCGTAAGTACGATCGCGCGCGCACACACACACACAGACACACACACACAGTTTAAAATTCCCATTCAACAATTCTCGTCAATACGGAAATATAGAAAAAAAAGACTACCGGGCGGGAATTTTTTTTTAAAAAGGGCACTCATGTACCTAGTTGACAAAAACTGTTTTGAATTGGTTTGTTCAGAGTCCTTCTTTATCAGTGGAATTTTGAGATATTTTCTAGCGACCGATTGACGAATTTTGCCACA
Organism: Maratus speciosus; assembly: GCA_963932465.1. NCBI lineage: Eukaryota > Metazoa > Arthropoda > Arachnida > Araneae > Salticidae > Maratus > Maratus speciosus. Next base: position 302,129,068 of record OZ010798.1, on the reverse strand, counting down.
TTTTAAAATAACTGACTGAAGAATTATTAGATATTTTTCCGACGATTGACTGGCGAATTTTGCGATTTTTTTGATGATTGAATGAAGATTTTTGCAATTTTTTCCCCGCAACAGATTGACGAATCTCGAGATATTTTATTTCTACCGATTGGCGAATTTTGCGTTTTTTTTTTTCATTGCAACCGGTTTTCAATTTTTTTTTCCAAACAGTCGATAATATAATTTCGCAAATTTTCCCCATACCCGATCGACAAATTTCATTAATTTGTTGGTGATTTTCCGGATTTTTCACTACGACTTACTGGTGAAACTTGCGATTTTTTTTCATGAGGTCGGTGGACGAATTAAGCGATTATTTTCCAGCGACCGACTGAAGAATTTTACGATTTTCTTTCATTAACCAACAGACGAATTTCTAGTTTTTTTTTATATCCCTGTATATGATTTATAAAATCTATACACAGCAAGTAATATACAAAAAAATGGTTAAATTTTAAAACGCGTACCACAACTTAAAAGGACTGCCAGGAATTATTCTTTAGTTGATATATGATATATGTATATTCTTATATTATATATATTCTTATTCTGTAGAAAAATACTTTTGTGTGTCCCTGTAAATGAACGATAAATTCTATTCACACCAGATTCTACGCGCTTGTAGAACTCGTCAGTGTTATATATAATTTTCAATGCGTTTAAAATGGTAAAATATCTAAAAAATACACCGAAAACGATTTCTGTCCATAGGCCGTAATGTAATGAAATTCTTTTGAGTGTCCCTGTAAATGAACAGTAAGTGCTATAACACTTCATTTTCAATACCAAACCTATAATAGTAAACACCAGTACCATATATCAAGTCCATGGTAATCGCACTATATTTACGGGAGTTAGAGCACGGACAGACAAACCCAATTCATAAACACTTTTCAACTTTGTTCGAAAGTGTTAAAAAAGACCACGTTTAATAGTTTGTTGCGCAGGATATCAAAATATCATTCCTGAATTCCTAACAAAAGTTCTCTGTACTTTAGCTGAAACTTGCAAATGGTGTTGAATGATGTTACAGTGGTTTTCTTTGTGTTTAAAATACACCGGAAACGATTTCTGCCCATAGGCCGTAATGTAATGGAATTCTTTTGAGTGCGCCTGTAAATGAACCGTAAGTGCTATATAACACTTCCTTTTCAATACCAAACCTACCTTAGTAAACACCAGTACCATATATCAAGTTCATGATAATCGTAGTATATTTATGCGAGTTAGAGAACAGGCAGACAAACTCAATTCATAAACGCTTTTCAACTTTGTTCGAAAGTGTTAAAAAAGACCATGTTTAATAGTCTTTTGTTGCGCAGGAAATCAAAATATCATTCCTGAATTCCTAACAAAAGTCCTCTGTACTTTAGCTGAAACTTACAATGTTGAATGATGTTACAATGGTTTTCTTTTTCTCCGCAGAGCGAAAAATTTAATACCTTTCAGCAGACAATGTCTTTAACGCTATACAAGAAACGGATCGGAATGTGGTTCTGCTGCAATTCCATTCACTATTAAAAATTAAATAAACTCGAAATTGTACAACCGCACTGAAATATAAGGAATGACACGGTTAAATTCACGTAGGAGATAAACTTTAACCCTTAAATGCCTGATTTTTCAAAAATCATTGTACTAATGTTTTTCGGCTTTCATTTTTTAAATAAATCATGGGAAAAATACTTAAAAAAAATCATATTTTGTTTTAAGTATGGTTTACGGCTAAAAAACAGTTTGTTACTAATCGGCAATACTGGTCTTTAATTGAAAAAATAATGTTCCTTGATAAAATTCTATAATATTAAACACAGAAGAATTTTAGGAACTATAATAAGAAATAAATTTTACTTACTCACTGCAGAACAAAATAGGGTATTTCGCAAGCTTCCAAACAAAACAAAGAACAAGTAGCAACAATTGAAAAAATAAATCTATTTTTATTCTTAAACAGCACAAGTTTTGCCATCTACATGTTGAAAATCGATTTAATAATATTTTCAGAATGTATTTTATTGGCAACATTAGGCATTATAGCTTCAATATTATTGTAACAGCCTAAATTAGGTATGTTGCCAAAAAGCAACACCCGGCATTTAAGGGTTAAAATATAAAAATGTGGTTACATTCTCATTTTGATTCTTTAAGATATTTCTTCGTAGCGCCGCATCTCACGGTAGAGATCTGCTATCTGCACGGGTCGGCCGGTGGCCCGAGCCGGCCGTGGGGCCTATTTTCATTCACGGCACTCGGGCAGGGCCCAGGCCATACTTTTTTCTGAAGGCACGGGCCTAGTGACTACTCTTTACGGGGCGGGCCGGATACGGGCGTCACTTTTTGCTGAAGGATCGGGCCGAACTTATTTTTTTCTGTACAGAGCAAGGACTGGTTTCATTCCTAGTCTTCACGGCCCAAAATTTTCAGTCCAAGTTTTGACCGAGCCCGTATGAAAATCATTGTCTCGGCGTGACCTGGCCCATTCACAGGTCAGTTAAATTAGGCCCGGCCCACAAATTTTTACAAAAAATGCATACATTTTTAAATCGCCATTATTCTACAATTAAACATTAAAGTTTATTCATTTTAAAGAATAGTAGATTTCTACGCTTATTAAAATATAGTAAAACGTGTGGAAACGAACCTGCCAATGACGGATTCCTGTTTTAAACTGAAAAACTTGTTGATCCATGCAAAATGAATATACTAATACGTAAGAAAATAATATATCATATAGTACATTTACACTAGCTAAGAAGGAAGCATATCTATAATGCATTTTTTTTTTTTTTTTTTTTTTTTTTTTTTTTCCCTATGCAATTCTTTCTTGGAAGATTTTACTGCGCAGTATTTTTCAGATTTTAACACTTCAATACAGGAAATAGGATTAAAAATATTAATGATAATTGAAACATGACACTGAATTAATGACATATTAATGATAACTGAAACATACAAGAAATAGAGATTTATTTAAAAAAATAAATAAATATCGCAGCCTGCGGCACTTCTATAAAAATGCAGATTATAAACATGAAAAAAAAAGTTAAGATAAATATTTTTGGTCAGAACTCCTTGTACGAGATAAATTTTTAACCAAATCGACGTAAAAATCAATGTCTTGTAGAAATTTACTTGGGCCGGGCTCGGGACGAGATATTAACTTTTTTTCGAGCCGGGCCGAACTTTTAATTTTTGTATCGGGCCGGGCCGAATTTTTTTTCTGTGTATTGGGCCGGGCCCGGACATGGAAATTTCGCCCCGTGCAGACCTCTACTTCACGGTTTAAATTTTGCGTATCTAAAATTATTTTCCTCTATAGCAATGTTCTAAATATTTCACCAATGGATGCACAATCAATATAGTACATTCTTTTTAAGTTAGTGTTGACTCTAGGAAAAAAAGACTGCCAGGCGGGATTTTTTTTTTAAAAGAGCACTCATGTACCTTGATGACAAAAAATGTTTTGAATCGGTATGTTCAGAGTCCTTCTTTATCAGTGGAATTTTGCGATATTTTCCAGCGACCGATTGACGAATTTTGCCATATTTTAAAATAACCGACTGAAGAATTTTTAGATTTTTTTCTGACGATCGACTGGCGATTTTTGCGATTTTTTTTACGACTGAATGAAGATTTTTGAAAAAAAATTTCCGCAACCGATTGACGAATTTTGCGATATTTTATTTCTATCGATTGGCGAAATTTGCGTTTTTTTTTTCTTGTAACCGGTTTGCAAAATTCGTGTTTTTTTTTTCATACGGTCGATATAATTTCGCAAATTTTCCCCATGGCCGATTGACAAATTTCATTAATTTGTAAGTGAATTTCCGGATTTTTCACCACGACTTACAGGTGAAACTTTCGAATTTTTCTTTCATGGGGTCGGTGGACGAATTAAGCGATTATTTTCCAGCGACTGACTGAAGAATATTACGATTTTTTTTCATTAACCAACTGACGAATTTCTAGTTTTATTTCACACGATCGAATAGCAAATTTCACGATACTTCCCTGCGACCAAATGATGAAATATACATTCATTTCCCTCGGTCAATGGACATGTTTCGCGAGCTTTTTTCCTCCGCGTCCAGAAAAAGAAAAAGGTCGCGTCAAAAATAGCAGCAGGAACACCGGGTGCATAAAATAATAAAAAATTGGCCGCCGGGCGCATACAGTAGTTGGGCCGCCAGGCACATATAATAGTTAAAGAGCGGGCGCTGCGCCCTGCCAAACTGGCATAGAGTCAACACTATATGTAGTCGCATATTGCACTGCAGTTACACTTTCATCACTTCTTTTTCATGATGTGCTGTACCATTACTCATATACGGGGTGTGGAGTTGTTTCGCAACTTGAAAGCCCCTGGAGGCACTTTCACCTGTTGACGAGTTGCAATTACATAAAGTAAATATTTTTCTTTCAGAATTTCTTCGTTATTAATGCGCAAGAGACGGGATTAAATAACCCAAGTCTGGTCAGGTTGTGTTTTTTTAACTTTTCATAGTTGATTTATATGTATTTTTTAGCCATTTTCATATTTAACCATCACATCAGAATTTTCTGCAAATCGTACATTTCAAAGACAAAAAATAGCGAAAATCTGATACTGTAAAAAAGTGTGATGATTGTGCTTTTTAACTTTTGATAATTGATTTTTATGTATTTTTTAGCGCTGAATTCGAAAATGACCTTTATTTTTAACCATCACGCCAGAATGTTTCGCAAATCGTGAATTTCACAGTTAAAAAGTAAAAAAAATGGCGAAAATCTGTCAAACCAATTTATTAAAGCCTTACCAAAAAAGGCAAATATTTTAAATACATCTGTGACAAATTTGCTGCCTTATCAACCGCCAAAATAAAAGAGGACACCAAGATGAACCCCATACAGAATATAAAAGGAAAAGTGCGAGGCAGAGCATGAACGGTTTAAAGAACATGCGAGGCAGAGCGCATGAACGGTTCAAAGAACATGCGAGGCAGAGCATGAACGGTTCAAAGAACATGCGAGGCAGAGAGCATGAACGGTTCAAAGAACATGCGAGGCAGAGCATGAACGGTTCAAAGAATCTTGCGAGGCAGAGCATGAACGGTTCAAAGAATCTTGCGAGGCAGAGCATGAATGGTTCAAAGAAACTAACACAAATGGAATAAAATTGTAAGGATTTTAAATACAAATGATTTTACACCGTTAGCTGTAAAAATGCACAGTATAAGCCAAAAAATGAATAAATTATTAATTTTTAAAAAGGTGTAATATATATTTTATAGTATCAGATTTTCGCAATATTTCGACTTCTTAAGAGTTTTAAAATTTGCGAAAAATCCTGACGTGATGGTAAAAACGAAGATAACTTTGGATTAGTACTACAAAATACATAAGAATGAATTATCAAAAACTAAAAAAAAACACAACCATCCTATTTTATAGTATCAGTATTTTTGTTACTTTTTGAATCCTGAACTTAGAAATTTACGACTTGTGAAAAAACCTGAGGTGATGGTTAAAAATGAAAGTCACTTTCGGATTCAGCGCTAAAAAATGCATAAGAACCAATTGACAAAAGCTAAAAAACATGGCGCATCCTAATGTTGCAAGCTAGTGTAATCATTTCAAGAGCATATTTATTAAAAATTAAATAAAACCACGAGAGAGTTAAAACATACTTTACTGCAGTAATATTCACAATGAAATATGTGCCAAATAGATTATGTATTGTGGAATTGCTTTGAAATATCGAAAATGTGATTAGAATTCGATTTTTTTTTCTTTTTTTACAGAAAATTTATTTTTCCGCTCTTGCTCTAAAACGAGGATGAGCGATTTGTTTTTCCTTTCCTTTTCCGGAGTTCAGAAGTAAAACTTTTGGAGAAATTTGCTTTTTTGGATCTTAGTAAAGAATAATTGTTTATAATTATTACTTTTTCCTTTCTTTTCTAGAAGATTAAGAAGCACAAATAATGCAGAAGTGATATTCTGTTATAAAATCGAATTTAATCTTCAAGCATTCGAATAGTATTTATTTATATATTTATTTATAATCTAACTGCGTATCAACCCGTTTTGCTGCATTTCTATATCTTTCCGAGTTTTTCTTTAGGAATAATTCTTATCAATTAATTCTCGAGTTTTGGAGCATTCAAATATTGGTTAATACTCTTTTTTTTTTTTCCCCTGTTTTCCCAAAAACTATTTTAGATATTGGGGTGCGACTAACTGCAGATTCAATCCAGAATTATCATTTATTATTTTTAATAAGACCTTTCAATCACCGTAAGATTCAAGCATTCTAATAGTATTTATTTAAGCTAGGGAGCTCTATTGGACATAATGTCACTCTTAAATTATGCAAAAAAAATTGTTTACACTGCACAATGACAACTATTCAACGATAATTTTTATGAAGCTTTTAATAGTTTTCAGAATTAATAATGACTACCTTATAAATATAGAGAAAAAACGCCAGTCGAGCACTTTGCAAGTAGTATCAAAAAAGGACGTTAAAACCTCCCTATGATAACAAATCGGAACAAAAACAGACTTCACGACCTTAAATGCGTGTTATCACACGTAAGTAACACATAACAGTTCATTAAAAGCCCAATAGAAAGCGTGAAATTGCAGAAAAAGATCATGTAACTCCTGAGTTACACTATGCATTTAAGGGATAATACAAATCGTCTATATACGAGTATTTAACTATCTATATATATGGTATTTCTAGTTTAAATGTGAAATGTCAGATGGCAGCACCAAACCATTTCTCTCGAATTCATGATAAATAAGTATCAGATTAAATACTGTAGTCTGTAATGAGATGTCTTGTAAACGGTGACGTGTTTTTGTTATTGTGAAATGTTAATTAAATGTTTACATGTATATGTGCTACATCTTCATTTCAAATGCTGTTGATTATTAATTAATTAGTTAGTTACAAAAGCCAGATTACTATAGATAAAAGACAAATGTGTCCATGCCCATGCCTATCGCAGACGTCATTTTAACGTTGGCAACACCAAACGATTAAAATTCTTTTTGACTGCAATTTTTTGCCCTCCCCTGTGCTTTCATGTTAATACAAATCGTCCGTGTTTTTGAAAGTATAAAAATATATGTACTTTTAATAATCGCCGCCACTTTTTAATCCTCGGAAAATCAAAATTCTGAAATTCAAACTGAAAATCTCTTTAGTAGTATATATATATATATAAAAAAAACATTGTTTTTAACTTTTCCTTTTCAGCTACAGAAATAAATAATATAACTTTTACTAAACAACAAATATATAACATCGCAATGAACGGAATTAAACATGTTTTGCGACTGCCATATTCACAGTGAAATAGCAAATAAATTCCGGAATGGTAATTTTTTTGCAATATACAAAATGATACAAATAAATCTGCGTCGGAGGGAATCTTCCAAATAGTAAATTTTGATTGCATTTTGATTCTTTAATAAATGTGTTCATTTTCTCGCCCACTCATTCAAAAAACGACGATGAAGAAAATAGAAAAAAAAAAAGATTTCTCCTCATTTTTTTCAGCCTTTGAAGGTTTTTAACTTTATGCAGAATAAATTTATTATTATTATATCTTCTTTTTCTCTCAAAAGATAACGAAGCAAAAATGTGGCAGAAATGAGATTCCGTGAAAAATTCAAATCCAGTTTTCTGGTATTCAGCAAGATATATCTTATTTTCTCTAAAGCCTGACGGAAATATCAGTAGAATAAGGAATAAACTTAATCCAATTGATCATCCATCAGATTGTAGTGTTTTTTCTATACAGGTTCACCGATAGAATAGATTGAGAGAAAAAACTAATTTTTTTAAATTTTGGATAAGGTGAGTTTTGAAACTCACGTTTATATATACTTTCAATAATCGCAACTTTTTATTCTGCGGAAAATCTAAATTCTGAAATTCAAACTGAAAATCTCTTCCGTAGTATTTGAAAATAAATTCACACTGTTTTTCACTTTTTCTTTTTCGCTACAGAAAGAAATAATGTAACTTTTACTAAACAATAAATATAACATCGCAATGGACGGAATTAAACATGTTTCACGACAGAAATATTCCCAATGAAATAGCAAATAAATTCCGGAATGTATAATCTCTTTGCAATATACGAAATGATACAAATAAATTCGCGTAGTATGGAATCTTCCAAATAGTAAAATTTGATTGCATTTTCATTCTTTGATAAATGTCTTCATTTTCTCGCCCACTCATTCCATAAACGACGATGAAGAAAAAGGAAAAAAAAAAATCTCATTTTTTTCAGTCTTTGATATATATAATTTGATTTTTTGGAACGTTATGCAGAGTAAATTTATTATTATTATTTTATCTTCTTTTTCTTTCAAAAGATAAAGAAGCGAAAATGACTCAGAAATGCGATTCCAAGAAAAATTCAAATCTAGTTTTCCGGTATTCAGCAAGATATTTATTTATTATCTTATTTTTATTAATACTGACGGAAATATCAATAGAATAAGGAATAAAATTAATCAAATGGAATGCTTTGATTAAAAAAAAAAAAAAAAATACCTTACACCTTTAGAAAAATAAAGTCTTCAATTATGGTATTACTCATAATTTCATACGATATCGACGTGTAACAAAACATAAAAAAAGTCTAAAATTGTAAGTCAAACGTGGCAAATGCGGTGTATTCGTAGTATAACTAGTTTTATAAATATTCAGATCTTGGAGCAATAACTGTTGCACTCTTATACAAAAATGCATGGAATACGAAATTTATTACGATTATATATGTTAAATTAAGCAATACGGAAATAAGAGGACTCCTTATCTTAAATAGCAGTAATCACCATGGCAGCCTAGAATCACGGATATCATTGAATTAATTGCGTTTGATAGGATTTAATAGAATGGAGAAAACTTTTATTAATATGTTTTTATTCTACGGAAAATCAAAATTCTAAAATTCAAACTGAAAATCTCTTTCGTAGTATTTAAAAACAAACAAAGACTTTACTTTTTCTTTTACGCTACTGAAATAATGTAACTTTTACTAAACAATAAATGTAACATCGCAATGAACGGAATTAAACATGTTTCGCGACTGAAATATTCACAATGAAATAGCAAAAAAATTCCGGACTGTGTAATTTCTTTGCAATGTACGAAATGATACAAATAAATTCGCGTAGGAGGGAATCTTCCAAATACTAAAATTTGATTGCATTTTGATTCTTTGATAAATGTCTCCATTTTCTCGCCCACTCGTTCCAACAACAACGATGAAAGAAGGAAAAAAAAAAAAAAAAAAAAAAAAAAAAAAAAAAAAAAAAAGATTTCTCCCCATTTTTTTCAGTTTGATATATAATTAGTTTTTTTTTTTTAACGTTACGCAGAGTAAATTTATTATTATTATTTTATCTTCTTTTTCTCTCAAAAGATAAAGAAGCGAAAATGACGCAGATATGCGATTCTGTGAAAAATTCAAATCTAGTTTTCTGGTATTCAGCAAGATATTTATTTTATTATCTTATTTTTATTAATACCTCACGGAAATATCAATGGAATATGGAATAAACTTAATGGGATGGAATACTTTGATTTAAAAAAAAAAAAAGAAAAGAAAAGAAAAGAAAAACTTATGTCTTTAATCCTTTCCGACGCAGTGTGCCCAAGTCGGGATACCTAATTTTAATTCCAAACTTACGAACGGCACCAAGAATATTTTAGTAAAATTTTGCTTTTAATAATGAACATGAACAGCCTCTAGGATTTGCTATACACACACTAATATACAGGGAGTGGAGTAGCACTGCTACTGGGTATCCCCTTGAACTGCTCTGCTTTTCGCTGTTCGAACAGCAGAGCAGTTCAAGGGGATACCCAGTAGCAGTGCTACTCCGCTCCCTGTGTATGAGTAAGCGTATAACACATCCTAGAGGAGCCATGAAAATTAAGTGTAACCGTAGCACATTAAGTACTACTATATAAGAAAGAAAAAATAAAGAGTAAAATAATTGAGGCTGAAAATTTATGAAAGGGTAATCCAAGGATTACAGTAAAAAGAAATTAAGTTAAAAATTAGATTTAAGGATAAAATAACAAAGTAAAAGATAGTTTAAAAATAGATGATGTTAACACTGTTCATAGAAAACCGTACAAAGCAAAGCTAGAAAAAATTACCAATTTCCTTCATCAAAAAAGGATGTTTTCATCGCCCATACATTTAATATATAAAAATTACAGTTAGTTTAGCAGCTTTACCGAGGTAAAGCGGTAATGAGAATTTTTTTTTTTATGAAAGAAAAGACAAAAAGTAGGGTCAGGTGGGGGAAAGTGGTCATAAAACAGGCTTTTCAAACTTTCAGAGGATATAAACATCAGAATTTCTGTGATGTTTTCTAAAATTTTGGGTGTTATTTTACATTACATTACTCTAGAGTACATCCATATCCATTTCAGAAATATTTTTGGGAAATAACACCTTTTTATAACATATTTTTCCAGGCATGTTTTTATGACCACTTTATCCCAGGGGGTGGGGTAAAGTGAGTAGTGCATGGGGGTAAAGTGGTCACATTGAAAAAGTGTAATAAAAAAATAAACTAATGAATAAAAAGTGACATTTTATTATTTACAAAGATTTTAAACAACCTTTATAATAAGTTATCTGCCATTTTATTTTATTAAAGTGTAAATTTGTAATGTTAAAATTGTTTGTTGTTAAAATTTGGTTCTTCAAGGATTTTGATCACATCTGATTCTGGAAAAGTATAATGATTGCCAAATTTGGATTTTTTTTAACATGCTTTAAGAAAAATAATCATGTTTTTTCCCAATTGCTTTATTGATTTGTTCATAGCAACACTCAAGGTCCTATAGATATGGTTTGAGATGTCATCTTTAGCGATTATAAATGGATTCAAAAGAGAATGTTGACTAGGGATATTTTGTTGTTTTTTTCCTTTTGTAAATTTAAGCAACTTTTAAGTATCCCATTCCCCTTGTTATTTTTGCAGATATAATGCAAGTGTTTTTTCTGCCAATACTACTCTGATCTTGAACTGGACACATTTCCTTTTCCTTTAAAACTATGTCTAACAATTCTATTCACATCTGAAATGAGTGTAGATAATGTTGCCAATGTAGATTATTTTAAATTGTTTTTACATATTTTGCAGTCTGCTTTCTTGATACTGTTTCTTTAAAATTCCTTTCCAGGCTTTTTTTAATGGGGGAAAATTCACCTAGATCTAATGGTTGTAGACTATGACTAGTATGAGGTAGCAGGCAGAGTATTATAATATGATTGTCGATAGCTATTTTTCACAGCATCATAATTCATTTATGTCCATCACAATCATAAATAAAAGGGCAGGCTTTTGTAAGCTTTCGGTGTACTATCTACTTAATAAAATGATCCATCAAAGATTCAAGTACAGAATCCTGCATCTATCCAGATTCCATGATTCATACATTGCTCCTGCACGACTACCCTTTATCCATAATTCATATATACTCACTCATAAACGGCGAATGGAAGAATGTAATAACCACTAGCTGATAAACCAAAAGGAACACTAAACATTATCTTTCCTTTGGTTTCTGAATTTTATATAATGCATTGCATTGCGTACAATTTTTTAAACTGAACTATTTTGGCTATCCATATCCATTCCAGCCTCATCAACATTAAAAATTCTTTCAGGATTTTCTTGTGGACTATTTTCTTATATAATACAAGTATGGGTATTAGAAAAAGTAGTTAATGTGTTGGTTGTTAAATTAGTTGATGTAACCTTTGCAAGCAATTCGGGTTTACACTTAGTTAATTCATTCACTATTCTGAACCTATTAAAAATTACACCTAACCTTTTTTAACCCCCATATTATAAACTATTATTAAATAATAACTATTTGCAGTTAGTTTTTAATAGTTATTAGTATTTAATAAACTGGCATTGTATATAATGAACATTTTAACCGAGATCAAATATCTATAAGTTAAGCCTAACCCTATGACCACTTTACCCCATGTAACTAAAACTATTATGAAATAAAATCTGTGATAAATATAACTTAGCTATAAATGAAAATATGTTCTTGAGATATGTGAAAAGCTTTCTGAACTGACAATTTAACAAAATTTGGGATAAACAAAATGCAGCAGAAAAGTTAATTAAAGAGTTAAAAGAACAAGGTGTAACAAAGACAGACAAAATGAGTGCTCAGTGGCTCAAACATGTTACTAAAAATGTTTTTTTGAGTGAGAAACTTTGATCAATACTTAATAAATCTAAAATTAAAAGAAAATTTTTCAAATTTCTATATTAGTCAGGATTTTAGCCCTTTTTATAAATTATGACCACTTTACCCCGCCTGCACTGCAAATAGAGGCGTCTTAAATTTAGACACATATGTGACTGAAAAAGAATTTTAGACACTTAAGTGTCTTAATCTGAAAATTAAGACATTATAGATGTCTTAATTTAAGATACATAAGTGTCTTAGTATGATCATGGTGTAAATGAACTGAGAATAGTGTCTAAAATATCCGCAAACGTCTTATTTTAAGACACTTCGTTGCTTCAAACGTGTCTTAATTTAAGACGTTTTGATTCTTCCGACGCAATAACCACCAGGGGGCACTGGGGCACTGCCAGTCGCGCATGCGTTTTAGATGTCTTCGTTCAAAGTTGGTATACGTTGTAATTCAAACGAAGTTTGTTTTTATGTACGCGTGTATTTTAATTCGTTTTTCGCGGAATGTGAAGTTCTGTGATTTAAATTCGTATTCACTTGGATTATTTATTTATTGAATACATGCATCTGACGTGTGTGCTTGACATCAAATGTCTCTTAGAAGCTGTCGTCCATATAAGGGCGGGATAGACACAGAACAGAAGTAGACGACGCTTGAAGATTACACCCGGAAATTCTACAAAGCGTGTGCAATGGACTTAGTGTTAATTCGTATTAATTTATATCAATAATATTGTGTTATTCATCTTCGTCCTGTCGAAGCTAGCAAAAAAAAAAAGAAACTTTTGTCTGGCGGGTCCTATTTTGAGGATGAAACATTTCATTCTTTAAATATGGCTAGTCGGATATATTATGAAATATCGTACTAAAATGATGCAAGCCCTTCTCCTTCGCTGGGGTAGTTTTTGAAATTTCAAATCGAGGAATTTTTCTGACCTCTTGCAACATCGATTGAAGTAAGTTTCATAATTTCTTTATAGTACTGAAATTAGTGTCTTTTATGATTTTATTTATAGTATAAACAAAATCTTGCATGAAATTCAATTAGTTTTGAATCTGTTTGCTAAAAAACCCATTAATTCTAGAAGTATATATTTTTAAACTTATGATGTTGTCTTTTATTACAAATTATATATTCTGAATTTTCTTCTTTTTTCCCAAATTTAAAGTAATAATATTACTAAAAGAGAGACATTTTAAGTTGAATATTCATTCTCTTGCTTTCAATCGCAGTTTGGTTTCAATGGTTAATTCTTATCTCACGTAACGACCACAATGAAAGAAAAAAAAAAAAAAAGCTTTGGAAAGATCTTTCTTCCTAACGTAAAACCGCAGATTAAAAAATAAGATAAATAAAGTACCTGAAAACGTATGACGTTGTCATGATTCATCTATTATGTGCTCCTTAATTTTAAAACTGCCAGTAAAAATATACATATGTATTTGATTTGAAATCAAGTGTAATATTGATTTTTTTATTATTTTTAGTAGAAAAGTAATTTGAAATTTATAATGGGAAAAAGTAAAAAGCTATAACTATAGATTTTGTACTTAATATTGTGATTTTTGTAACTGTATTTATATACACTTATACGAAAATTACAAGAATGACAATTAGATGTTAAGATATATATTTAAGACAAATGAAGCTTGGAAACTAAGTTATTTTTTCTTCTTGCTATTAATGTAGGATATTTATTTATTTATTTTTATTGATAGTTGAATAGCTTTTGTGATTACCCTGTGATCTACATAAAAACTTGCTGAAGTGGCATGTGGCAATATAATTTTTTTTTAATTTAATTTTTAAATGATAAGAATTTAAAAAATTTTTCGGGAAGGGAGGTGGGGGGAGGGGGATTTTGTATTCAATTTTCGCAAAGCTGATATCATAAATCCTTTTCGATATTGCACTGATTATAATGAAAGTTTTGAACTTTTAGAGTAGGGCAAGATTAAAAACACAAAATATATTTAACAAAATACCGAAGTAATTTTTTTCTTAATGTTATTAAAGTGGAATATTTATTTTTTAATTTTTTTACTCATAGTTAAATAGCTGTTGTGATTATCATCTGATAGATATGTAAAATTGCCTATGTGTCAATATAATTTTTTTTTTAATCTAATTTTTAAATTATATGAATTTTCCTTTTTTGGGGAGATGGGGGGATTTTATTTGCAATTTTCGTACATCTGACATTTTAAATCTCTTTCGACATTCAACCGAGTATAATAAATATTTTAAACTTTTAGAATAGGACAAGATTATAAAAAAATATATATTTATCCATGTATCTTAAAAGCCCTTAATAGCGGAAACTTCGGGATCGCGGAATTTGTCTGATGATCGGAGATGTCTACTTTTGTGAGGTAAAAATATACAAATATGTATGCGTGTGCTTTCCGGATTAAAAAAGTATTCGCTAAATAGAGGTGTCCGCTGTTCGTGAATGTCCATTAACCTCCACAATGGATACTCCCGAGTACCGGACATCTCTATTTAGATAACCATAGTGTAGGGTTGCATTTTTTGCAAAAGAACTTCTTGATTAAAGCATGGGTATTAAAGCAGTGTCCCGTCCCCCTACGATTTAAGTGCCACCAAATTTAATGTGCAATATTTGTAAATCTTATATTTTAAATCCGTTTCGAAATTGTACTGAATATAATCGATGTTTTGAACTTTTAAAGTAAAATAAGATTTAAAAAAAAAATCAT
Organism: Maratus speciosus; assembly: GCA_963932465.1. Classification (NCBI taxonomy): domain Eukaryota; kingdom Metazoa; phylum Arthropoda; class Arachnida; order Araneae; family Salticidae; genus Maratus; species Maratus speciosus. The sequence goes on along the minus strand of OZ010798.1, from coordinate 302,114,058 downwards.
ATTCAAAATCATATTTATCATCAAAACAAATATTTAGATAAATATTTTTTGCTTTAATCTTGTTCTATTCCTGAAGTTCAAAATATTGATTATAATCAGTAAAATGTCGTAAAAGATTTAAATAAACAGCTTAACGAAAATTGCATACCAAAATTAGGAGCACCAAAAAAAATCAGACTGCGGGGGGGAGGGGGGGAGGGCGTGTGGAGGGGGCAAGACCCCAGCCAAATATTTTTCCAGGGTTCAACGTGGTCAAACATGGCTACGTATGATGCTTACAAAAAAAATGGATGATATTAAGACGTTTGAAGTGTCTGAAATTCAGACGCAAAAAGTGTCTGAAAAAATTCAGACATTTTAAAATGTGTGAAAATTGAACACTCCGTTTCAGACACTTAAGTGTTTGATTTTCAGACATTTTAATTTACAGTGTGGTCACTTTACCCCACCTGAGCCTACAAAGCAAAGCTAGAAAAAATTACCAATTTCCTTCATCAAAAAAGGATGTTTTCATCGCCCATACATTTAATATATAAAAATTACAGTTAGCCGAGGTAAAGCGATAATGAGAATTTTTTTTTTTTTTAATGAAAGAAAAGACAAAAAGTATTAACCGAAGAGCGCGACTGACTACTCTTCTACGGCGATTCTCAAAAGGTGGGCACTGGACACACGTCATAACTTTAGGCCTTCAAACATAACTTTAATTATCATTGACTTTATTATTTTTTTTTTTTTACACTGAGTTTTTAATTCTATTCAGAGACAGAAAATGACATAATTTATTGTAAAAGCTTTGTATAAATATCGTAAAATTTTATTATTTTATGCTAAAGAGGCCAATTTCGGACATTCATAACGTTAACTGCTCCAATGTACCACCAAGAAAAAGAGTTAACTTTTTTCCAGGTGGTTCTAATGGTAAACAACGAATGCATAAAGGAAACGGATGAATTTTTGATAATTTCGTTAAGAGATGGCAAGCTGATTTATTGCTTTTTTGAAGATAGAAGGATTTTTTATAAAGAAGGTTTCTGTATTTTGTTATGTCCGAAAGTAACGTATGTAACAAAGCATTTCATTTTATTATTATTATTACTGGATTAATTATACATATATATATATGTATACACATACAATTATAGAACACATTTACTACATTCTTAGTCTAGAGAATTTTTTAAATACTAAGAGAAACGTCCAAAATCTGTAACGTACGTGCGAAAAAATGTCCAAAATTTGTAACGTACACAACTGCTAATTAAATGCTTTAATAATTAATTTTCCAGAATAGTTGCTGTCTTTTAATGTTTGTGTAAAATTTTGTAGACATACTATTAAAAATATTTATATATTATATTTATAGACAAAATTAAAAAAAAATTGGCCTTAAATTTGAAAATTTTAAAAATTACATATAGTTAACGTTTAATGATCCCACCTTTTGAGAATCTCCCCTATATGAACATGTAAAGTAACATGTTTTTAATATCTAAAAAAGTCGTTTGTAAATTCCGGTGTCAGTCTATCATTTCATCATTTTACAACAAAAATTGTCTGTGCCGGAAAGGGTTGAAAAAAATTAAGTTTTCGATTATGGTATTACTCATAATTTCAAAGAAAGTTCAAATTTGGCATAAGTAATAAAAACTATTGACCCACATATTTATAGATGATAACCAATTCACAATCATATCGATATGTAACAAGACATTAAAAAAGTGCGCTTGTGTGTGTTAAATAGAAATTATTTCCTTATTACTATTAATCCAGTCTATTGTTTTCTTTTAAACAACAAGTCGGAAATTGTACATCAAACGTGGCAAATGTGGTGCGTTCGTATTATAGCTAGTTTTATATATATTCAGATCTTGGTGCAATAACTGTTGCACTGTTATACAAAGATGAATGGAATACGAAATGTATTACGATTATGTATGTTAAATTAAGCAATACGGAAATAACAGGACTCAATTTTAAATAGACCGTAATTACCATGGCAGCCTAGAATCATTACCTATCATGGGATATCACTGAATTAATTACGTTTGATAGAATTTAATAGAATGAAGAAAACTTTTAATAATATCTTTTAAAGTTTTGATTCGATTTTCATAAATTTCAAATGATTCGACAAAATTTTGAAACGATTATATATACAGTAGAACCCCGCTAATCCGAACTAATTGAGACTGGTGATCGTTCGAATTACAAAAAAATCGGATTATCCGAAATAGGGATGCACCGAATAGTGATTTTGGCCGAATGCCGAATACCGAATATTCAGCCTACAGGCGAACCGAATACCGAATATTCGGCTAGCCGAATAGTAACTGCTAGGCCGAATACCGAATATTCGGCCAGCCGAATAGTAACTATTCGGCCGAATACCGAATATTCGGCTTGTCGAATAATTTTATATTTCAAAGTTTAAAGGCATTAAAATGTTAAATTTTAAAACAGTTTTACATAATATTTATAACAGAAACTTTCATTTTGGTAATCAAGAGCTTTTTTCAAGCAAACTTTAGGCTGAAAAAAAATCTGTTTTGAGTTGTTTAAGAAGAGGATAGTTATAAAACTTTTTTAATTAGTATAATTTTAAATTTCATGGCTTCTTCTGTGAATTAAACAAATGAATAAAATTTTCTTAAATTCTAAAACATTTTAAAATCAAAGAGAAATAGTGAAAAAATTGGAAGAAAAATTGTACAGGATCATATATTATTTGTTTGTCAGGAAGAGACTAAAGTAAAAGTAAATAAATAATACAATCTATTCAAATTTTATATGGTGGTACTCAGCAAGAATAACTGTTCTACTTTCTTTTATTAAGCAAGGAAGTTTTTAAATACATCTTAGATCGGTGTCTGGAGGGGGCATCATTTTCAATCGGAGATTGTAAATGTTGTTCTTAAAATCTTAGCAAGAAACAGATTATTTACTGGACAATATTCAGGAACTTGCATTTGTACATAATTCATTCCAATGAAAATCCTCGTGATTGGTTAATTTTGTTACATAATACTTAACAAACAGCAAATAAATAATGTAAAAACATTCTCTTTTATTTAAATATATGATTCTGTTTCTAATTATTCTGAATATCTTTATAAGTTGACTGTTAAACGTATAAGTGGTATAAGGTTTTTAAAAATATGTTTTAAAAGTTTTTTTTAAGTATTCGGTTGGCCGAATATTTCGATATTCGGCAGGCCGAATAGTTTGCTATTCGGCTAAGCCGAATATTCGGTACACCGAATAGTTTCATATTCGGTCAAACCGAATATTCAGTAACATGGCCGAATACCGAATAGATACCGAATATTCGGTGCATCCCTAATCCGAAATTTCAATAAAAGTAGAAAAGAAAAAGATGCGTGCTAAAAAATTTTAAGTTATAAGCACACAGTAACATAGTAAACATCCTCTAATCCGGCGTCTTAAAGTCTGGCATGCTGGATAATCTGGCACGATTTTCGGAAAAAAAATAGTATTCTTTGTTTCATCAATCTTGATACTTATAATAATCCATTCAAACTTCAGAATGAGGAATTACGTAACAACCCATTACAAACGGTTCAAAATCGCGAAACTATAAATAGCTCAGTCACCACGTCGACAAGAAAGAATGAAAAACTATTTCTGGGGGTAATTTGAGACATCAAATTGTTGAACGGAAAAATAAATTTTTATCATTTGAATTAAATACGTTTTACATTAAAAAAAAAAAAAAAAAAAAAAAAAAGAATTTTATAGGCACTGGCTAACAAACTGATATTCGAGATTTTTTTAACATGGCTTTTACGAGTTGGAGTACAGTGCACGTTTTCATTTTATATTCGTGTACATATGTTGTGCTTTTACATTATTGAGTATTTTTTTAATTCTATTCAAGCTGTTTAAAGAATAAAAAACATACTCTACTGGAATTTTATGTTTAATTCTGACTTCTACCCGTTTGTTATCCAGAACGTTCTATTTACGTACATATATTCAAGTTACTAACCCAAAAATTCCGTAAGTAAATCTTCTCAGTTTGTTCAAGTATAATTTTGGAAAATAAAATCGGTTCGGATTAACCAATATTTCGAATTACTAGGGTTCGGATTAGCGGGATACTACTGTATATTATTCGGTTGGGCAGCTTTTGCGCTGTAATATGCGAACCGACGGGTAGACAGACGGACGGACCAGATGACGACTATAGGTGCTACGTATTTATATAATTACGAACGCGATTACGCGTAAACGATTCAAAAAATTATCACTGTTTAAAATACAGGGTGATTCAGCTCGTCGGTGACAAACTTTAAGGATCGATAGAGCACACCTAGACGAACATTTTTGAATAGGGAATGTAGGGTCCCTGACGCGATGGTAAGGCGCTAGGCGCTTTCGAAAATTTGGGTGCCGAAATTCGAAACGTCATAAAAACTAGGGAAATGGTTAGATTTTCTTGCTTGTTGCGTCGAAATGATTCTGTTTGTTTAGACTTTCTTCAGTACCAATTTGATAAGCGTATCTCTTAAAACATGGATAGGGGGCGCTGCAGACTTTGGAGAGCTAGACAACAACTTTAAGCCCGTTATTTTGATAATTTAACACATGCTCGCCAAAGTTTATACTCTAACTTAAAGTTTGAACCCAAAAGTAGAGCCCTGCAAAAAGCGTAAGAGCCGGAATAAAATGTCAAAGTACAGGGTGGTCGAAACTCGAAGGCTCCTAGGAGATAAACAAACAGATTTCTTGACTTATGGCATGCATTTTCATGATTCTGTTTGCTGGGGCTCTCTGAAACTCAGTTGAACGGTACAAAAAGAAACATCGATAGGGGGCGCTTTGGGCAAAAAACATAATTCGTTGACATTTCGGACGCTAACTGGAAACGGGGCGCTACGATCAGTTAGAAACAAAACAAGAGAGTAATTTACTTATCATAAGAAGCTATTAAAACTGCAGTTTGTTTGTTTTTTTTAACAAACATAGCTGGTTTAAATCATGCACAATGCGCGCAATAAAATTTACATAAGGTGCTTTTTGCTGATTTATGCAAAAGATATCGTACCATATCGATATGCAAAAGATACGTAATGCGTAGACGACAACGCGAGATGACGTAGTTGTATGCGCAGACACGTCTTTTGAACGTGCGGTACCTACTTAAGCTTCGGGTTACTTGTCTGCAGATCGGTAGTAGGATGGAACGGTACACAAACTCTGAATTGGCTGACATGCATTTGGCGTATGGCGCTGCTGGTTGTAATGGACGAGCCGCTCAGCGGTTGTACGCCGAGCGTTACCCCAACAGGCAAATCCCCTGCCATGCCTTCTTCGCTCGAGTACACCAGAGGTTGTCCACAACGGGATCTTTCGACGGAGGCAGGCCTGAACGGGAGCGATCAGTGAGCACCCCCGACAACGAAGAGGCTGTGCTTAACCTGGTTGAGGACAACCCAGGTCTTAGCACGAGAGATATCGCCAGACATGTTGGCATTTCGCAAGCAACTGCGTGGCGCATCTTACGTTCCCGGAATCTGCACCCCTACCACATCCAGCGGGTGCAGTTGCTCAGAGAGCAGGATTTTGGCCCTCGAGTGGAATTCTCAAGATCGTACTTGGCGATGAGATCCAGGGATCCCCGTTTTGTAAACAGCATTTTGTTTACGGACGAGTCCACCTTCAGCCGGGAGGGAATGTGGAACGCCCACAACAGTCATGTGTGGTGTGATGAAAATCCACATGAAACCAGAAGCTGAGCAGCCCAGGAGCGTTTCTCAGTAAATGTGTGGGCCGGCATTCTGGGGGATTGCCTCATTGGCCCTTATTTGTTACCTGAACGGCTGACAGGTGGAAATTACCTGATTTTCCTGGATCAAGTGCTGCCGCAGCTTCTGGATGAGGCGCACGTACCCGAAGGTTCGCGTCGCCAGATGTGGTTCCAGCACGATGGAGCTCCGGCCCATTACACGAACGACGTGCGTCTCCATCTAAACGCAAGGTATGGCCAGCGGTGGATCGGGCGTGGGGGTCCAGTTCACTGGCCTGCCCGATCACCAGACCTCACCTGCTTGGATTTCTTCCTTTGGGGTTACCTGAAGGCCGAGGTATACCATACACCTGTCAGCAGTGCTGAAGAACTTGTGGCGCGCATTGTGGCAGCTGCAGGGCAGATCAGAGATACTCCTGGCATTGTTGGAAACACACACTCCTCAATGCGACGGAGGTGCGAAGCCTGGACATCATGGCCCAAGGTCGAAATTTCGAGCATCTTCTGTAGTGTTATTTTTTGTAAATAAATTTCCAGTATCATTGATGTTTTTGGTCTAAATTTATTCAGAAGTGTTGAGCAGAGGTAGAAAATGTGTTTTCATTATTACTAACTGATCGTAGCGCCCCGTTTCCAGTTAGCGTCCGAAATGTCAACGAATTATGTTTTTTGCCCAAAGCGCCCCCTATCGATGTTTCTTTTTGTACCGTTCAACTGAGTTTCAGAGAGCCCCAGCAAACAGAATCATGAAAATGCATGCCATAAGTCAAGAAATCTGTTTGTTTATCTCTTAGGAGCCTTCGAGTTTCGACCACCCTGTACTTTGACATTTTATTCCGGCTCTTACGCTTTTTGCAGGGCTCTACTTTTGGGTTCAAACTTTAAGTTAGAGTATAAACTTTGGCGAGCATGTGTTAAATTATCAAAATAACGGGCTTAAAGTTGTTGTCTAGCTCTCCAAAGTCTGCAGCGCCCCCTATCCATGTTTTAAGAGATACGCTTATCAAATTGGTACTGAAGAAAGTCTAAACAAACAGAATCATTTCGACGCAACAAGCAAGAAAATCTAACCATTTCCATAGTTTTTATGACGTTTCGAATTTCGGCACCCAAATTTTCGAAAGCGCCTAGCGCCTTACCATCGCGTCAGGGACCCTACATTCCCTATTCAAAAATGTTCGTCTAGGTGTGCTCTATCGATCCTTAAAGTTTGTCACCGACGAGCTGAATCACCCTGTATTTAGCTTTTACTATCTTTAAGATTGGACTTTACACTAGAGGTCTGCCCGACTCATAGAAGAAATAAATTCGGCCAAACCCGATACAAAAATTAAAATTTTGGCCCGGAAAAAAGTTAAAATCTGGGCCCGAGCCCGGCCCGGCCCAAGTGAATTTCTACAAAACATTGATTTTTAAGTTGGTTTGGTTAAAAATTTGTCTCATACGAGGAGTTCAGACCAAAAGTATTTATCTTAACTTTTTTGTCATGTTTATAATCTTCATTTTTATGGAAGTGCCACAGGCTGCGATATTTATTTTTTTTAATAAATCTCTATTTCTTGTATATAAATGTTTCAGTTATCATTAATATTATTAATCCACATTCCATGTATTGAAGTGTTAAAAATCTGAAAAATGCTATACAGTAAAATAATTAAGACGGAATTGCAGAATAAAATAAAATAAAATAAAATAAAATAAAAGCGTTATAGACAAGTTACCTTCTTAGCAAGTGCAAATGTATTATATATTCTTTTCTTATGTGTTAGTATATTAGTTATGCATGGATCAACACTTTTGTCAGTTTAAAACAGGGTTCCGTCATAGGCAGGTTCTTTTTCACACGTTTTAGTATATTTTAATTTAGCTATCTTTTAATAAGTGTAAAAATCTACTGTTCTTTAAAAAGAATAAATTTTAATGTTTATAAGTAGAATAATAGCGATTTAAAAATGTATGCATTTTTTTGCAAACATTTTTTGGGACAGACCTAATTTTACTGACCTTTGAATGGACCAGGCCACGCTGAGACAATGATTTTCATACGGGCTGGATCAAAACTAGGACTGGAAATTTTGGGCTGTGAAGACTAGGGATGAAACCAGTCCCGGCTCTGTACAGAGAAAATAAATTAGGCTCGGTCCGAGCCTTCCGAAAAAAGTATGGCCCGGACCGAAAAGAGTGGAGACTAGGCCCTGCCCCGCCCGGCTCGAGTGTCGTGAGTGAAAATCGGGCCACGGGCCGGCCCATGCAGATCTATACTTTACACTGTGATTACTGTATGAATAATGGACTAAGGTCAAAATATTTATACAATTGCTAAAACAGTGTACAATGGGAATCCCTCCTCTTTTCAGTTTTAGAACTATTTCGTTATTTGTCTCTTGCCTCCACCCCCCCTTTTTTCTCTCGATTTGAGCCCGCGTATGGCGCTACTAGTAACCCCCCCCCCCCCCCACCTCCTTGGTTTTATCTCTTTTATCCTTATTTCTCTTTCACGTTTTCCTTCAACCCCTCATCGAGTTGGAAGGTGAGCCTTCGTCAGTGCATCCTTAGTATCCCTTGAGAAAGGCCAAGTGTTTTGGTTGAAACCGTTGTGAAGTTTTAATCATCGTTTTAGAGTTTAAACTCCATGCATATTTTAAGTGTCATGTAGATTTTAAATGTTTTGTATAGTTCTCATTGTACTCTGTTTTAGCAATTGTACAAATATTCTGAGCTTAGCTCATTATTCATTTAGCTTCGACTGTTTTTCTCTACACTTTCTAAATTTGATAGAGTAAAGTATTTTTTGTGAAAAGAAAAATAAACTTTTAATAGACACAGTAAATAAGTTAAAAAGATAAAAGGTTAATAAAACATCTTCAATTGCTAACCATATTCGCAGTAAAATACCAAATAAATTCATAACTGTGCAACTGCTTTGATATTTAAATAATAATAAAAAAAAGAAACGAATAATTTCACATACGAGGCAAAGTTTCCAATAATAAAATGTGATTACATTTTGATTCTCTGAAATATGTCTTTATTTAGCAATCCACTCATCCCATAAATGCCGATGGCGTTCTTTTTTCTTGAGTTCAGATGTAATCCTTTAAGATTAATTTGCTTTGCGGATCTTTATAAAGAATAAAATCTTTATCATTTTTATTATTTATAAAAGACTAAAAAGGGAAAATAATGCAGAAATGCTATTTTTTTATGAATCATAATCATAACTTATAAATCATCAAATCGTGTTTATTTATTTACTTTATTAATAGAACACGCAATAACATAATTGTTAACATAATTGAATAGTTTGTAAAAGTAATGCAAAACTTTCTTCGATTCTCTCTCACGAAAAAAAAAAGGGGGGGGGGGCTAAAACTTATTTAGTTTTTTTGTACCGGCATCCCCCGACTTACGTTACTAATGCATTCAGCAAACTTTTACGTAACTTGAATTTTACATAAGTCGAATTTCTAAATTGATTAGGTAAAATTTCGTAACAAACGGCAATATTATATACAGTAAACTCTCTGTAAGGCGGACTCTGAGTAAGACTGAAATCTGTCTAACTCGGAAATATTTTCAAGTCCCAGCGAATACATAGACATAGAGTAAAATTTGTCTAAGGCGGAATATTGTTTACTAGGGAAAATTTTCTCGGTCCCGATCGATTCCGCCTTAGACAGAGTTTACTGTATATATATATATATATATATATATGTTACATTATTAGATCTAATTCCGCGATTTCCTTATCTTATTCTAAATTACTACTTTATATTCACTAAAGTCTTATCCTTAAATAATCCCTATCGTTAACTCTGTTAAATTCCCTTTAATTTAACGTCTCACTCGTCTAAATCGCTTAAATATTACGCTTTTAGTATTCTTAAATTAAATGTTCCATTTCTGCGCTTTTTCCTTTCGAGAATATTCATTTAGCTTCCATTTTTACTTTCCCGTGCATTTCTGAGGTTATCCTTTTTCCCTTCAAATTCATCCGCTTGCTCTGTCCGCACTCTTTATATGACGTGACATTCTTAATTATTCATTGGTTGAGAGCGCGATCTACGTCATATTTGTATCCTTACATTGGAGGAACAAAAAGTCGATCATCGCTGTGTTTCAGCAGAATTTGTCGTATTTCTACTTTGATAACTTCCCCTGGTCGCCGTCTGATATTTTCTATTATCTATAATTGCTTACCCATGACTAAATACTACGTAGCGATGGCTTGATTTAAATTGAATTGGTGGAAACTTTATTAATAGATCACGGAATAACACAATTGTAAACATAACTGAATATTTTTTTTTTTCATATTTTCTTCTTCATTAGTAAAATATATATATATATATATTTTATAAATAATATCGCATTTATAAATCGTACCGATAACGATAAATCGATATTAAAATATGTTCTATTATTGCCGTATACACAGTAAAATACCAAATACATTCATAACTGTGCAGTGATAAGTCAATATTAAAATGTGTTCTATTGCTACCATATTCACAGTAAAATACCAAATAAATTCATAACTGTGCAACGATAAATCGATATTAAAACGTGTACTATTACTGCCATATTCGCAGTAAAATAACAAATACATTCATAACTGTGCACCAATAAATCGATATTAAAACGTGTTCTATTGCTGCCATATTCACAGTAAAATACCAAATAAATTCATAACTGTGCAACTATAAATCGATATTAAAACGTGCTCTATTGCTGTTATATTCACAGTAAAATACCAAATAAATCCATAACTGTGCAACGATAAATCGGTATTAAAACGTGTTCTATTGCTGCCATATACACAGGAAAGTACCAAATAAATTCATAACTGTGCAATTGTTGTAAAAAGAAAAAAGAAACTAATAATTTCGCATAGGAGGCAAAGTTTCCAATAATAAAATGTGATTACATTTTGATTCTCTGACTAATGTCTTCATTTTGACTTCCACTCACCTCAGAAATGACGATGAGGTTCTTTTTTCTCTTTTCCGGAGTTCAGAAGTAATCCTTTAGGACAAATTTGCTTTTTGGATCTTTGTAAAGAATAAAATGTTTATCATTTTTTTTTCTCTTTTCATTCCTAAAAGATTAAGAAGGAAATATAATGTAGAAATGATCTGTTTTAAATTTTTAGCTAATTTTTTGGTAACAAATTTGTAAAAAAAATTCCTAAGTAAAAAAAAAAAAAAAAAAAAAAAAAAAAGGAGCCTTCGTTAGTGCATCCTTAGTATCATCGTTTTAATGTTTAAACGTCAAGCATATTTTAATTGTCATGTAAATTTTAAATGTTTTTTATCGTTCTCATTGTATACTGTATTAGCAATTGTATAAATATTCTGAGCCTAGTTCATTATTAATATAATAAATGTTACGCACACCATATTCTATATTAAACATTTTGTAGTGTATCTCAGTTATATATTTCAATTTTGACATGTTTGAAATATTGTAACATAATTAAAATACACAGCAAACAATTTCCCCAAATGACCATAATGTAACGATATTCTTTTGAATAATCCTGAAAACGAACTATAAATATTACACATTTCATTTTCAATGCAGAATATGCCACGTAGGCCTCATACAGAATACACGTAGAATACATTCCGAACATCTTTAAAACGTAATTTTCGATCAAAATATCGATTTTTCATTTTTGCAATAATATTAAAATTGAATCTTTTATCTATCGAAATCTGTTTAAATTTTGTCCATCTAAAATAGAATTCGAGTTACAGCCGTTTAAAGTTATAGCTATTATAGCTGTTGAATTGTGTTTAAAAGCTATTTTTAGCTTTTTCTAAAAATGAAGTTTTTTAGATTTTTACTATACGCGAAACACCCTACAACAAAAAAATTATGCATGAAATGCCACGGAATTTTCTGTACTTATTTTTAAAGTGTCTTTTGAGGGAATAGACTACACTCATGATAATATATTAAATAGTTTTATATTTACACTGGTAAAAAAGAGAAATTTGAGACAAAATTTGCTAAATTTTCATTACCTTAGTACTTCAACTGTCATATCATCTGAGATAGAGATGCGATTATAATGTCTGTAGTCTAAATCCTAGAGTAAGTTATTCTGTTTATTATGCAATTTACAAAATGTCAATACATTGTTTCATTTTTGAGCTATCACGTTTTGCGGAAATGTCAATTTTTGACATAATTTTGACTATTTTTTTCTTTAAAAAATTATTTCTGGGTAATTGCTAAAATTTTTATATTTTTTTCAAAGTTTTAAAGTAAATGTCATTATAAAAAATGGATAACAAGAAAAAATTTCAAAAAATCACTTCCAAAAGTGTGCGGATACCTTAATTAATCATAAGAAATTATGTATTTTACATAATTTCTAGGCATGACCAATACAGAAAAATAAAAATATTGCATTTTAACAAAAGTCTAGTACAAATACTTAAAAAAAAATTCTGATCTGTAACAATGACAACATTTGTTGTTTGGAAAATAAAATAATCATAGAAATCCCAACTGAAGAACCCTCTTTTCGATTTTATTTTATTTTTTTCTTTTTAAATTGTATCTTAGTGCTTTTTTTCTCTTTCAGTACAAAAACGAAAATCTAATCCTTTCAGCAGACAATGACTATATAAGACTATAGCGAATGGATTAGAATGAGTTCTGTTGCAAACACTTTCACTATTAAATTCAAGATTGTGCAACTGCTTCGAAATGTAAGAAAAGACGTGAATAAATTCACGTTTTAGGAAAATTTTCAAATATCTGAGTTTGCTGATATTTGGGTTTTTTAAAGAGACATTTTCAATTCGTCTATTACGCCAAAGGGATTACAAATTTTAAAATATTGTATTTTATTTGTATTTTTAGCATTTTTTAAGCTTTTTAAAGTACATATCATGTATTTTGTAAAAAATTTCATTTTAACAAAAATCTACTCAGAAAAATCTATGTGTAACAATGACAACATTTTCTGTTTGGAAAATCAAAATAAACCTAGAAATCCCAACTGAAGTCCTGCCTTTTCGATCATTCTCTTTCTTTTTTAGGGTTTCGTTCATCTGACGAAACCCTATTCGTCTCGCTCCTCTGTCTGTCTGTCTGTCTGTCTGTCTGTCTGCCCGTCTGTCCGTCACAGAGCCCGTTCTCAGAAACTATACATGTTAGAGACTTGAAATTTTGGGTACTTATAGCTGAACACCTCACATCATACAACAAATCGTAAAATTTTGAAAAAGTTGGTAATTAACCGAATTACGGGCTAATTAACTTCTAAAATTAACCAATCCACCTTTTTAACGCAAATTCAAACGGACTTTCTCGAAATCATCCGTGTTTCTCCTAAGGGTTGCCAGTAAAATCAGCCGAATGCACGATTACCACGGAGGAAATTAAGCCGAAAAATGAAGTGGAGATTTTAAAGCGAAATCGTATATCAGAAAATATTGGTCCGAGAAATTTGTAAATGGAATAGACAGACGCAGAAAAAAATCTACTTTCATTTGGTATAAAGTTCACATTTCTGCGATGTGTATAAGTTAAATTATCCACTAAAAATCGATCGATAAAAATTTAATTTCTTTAATTGGAAAGACAAGGAAATAAAAAGATTTCAATTCGGCTGGAAAGCAGGTAGACATGACGACGCTGCGGTTTTCCATAATAGCATATTTTAATACGAAATTTTAACTTTTTAAATATTAAATTTTTTGATTAAATTTTTTGGCATCCCGATGTCAAATTTCTCGCTGATTTCATTGATACCCATATCTAAGGCCTATCTTAATTACAAGCTGAAATACTAATTATTATTTAATTAATCGGTTTATTCCTACCAAATGCGTCGATTAAAATGAAGAGACGCGCTTATTTAACCACGAATTAACTTAAATTAGGAAATCTAATAATTTGCCTGGGCTTTTTGAACAGCGATATGAGATAAGTATAACTCATTCATCATCAGAAAGTTTACTTCATACCACTATTTTCTAATAGTAATTTCAGGAAATATTTTGAATTATTGGTTAAGACCGCCACTCAGTCTGTTTGAAACTTTAAGATAGTTTATAACACACAGAAAAAGAAAAAAGTGTAAAAAAGAATGGAGTGTGATATTTCGAGGAGGGGCGGGGGGGGGGGGAGCTAGAATTATTTTTAAAATCTTAGCGTTTGTTACCGCAGCAAATATTTTAAATTCTTGTTTAAGACCGCCACCATCCCGACCCATCTATCTACGGAAAGATTGCGTAAAGGAGTTTCGTTCAGATATGCTTTTGTTAAGAATAGAGTGCATTCCCTGGAGGTGGAATGTGGAACTAACATAACGCGATTTTGTTAAAATTAGGAAATCTAACAAGTCGATCTGTTTGAAACTTTAAGATATTTTATAACACATAAGATAAAGTGTAAGAAAGAATGACACGCGAAATTCCAGGGAGGGGGGGGGGGGGCGCTAGATTTCTATTTAAAAAATTAGCGTTTCTGACCGCTTTAGGTGACTTTTTGAAGGAGTCCTGAGATATATGCTACTTATTTAATATAAAATTGTCTAAAGTTTAGTTACCACTATTTCCTAATAGTAATTTCAGCAAATATCTTAATTTCTTATTAAGACCGCCACCACCTCGGGTAACATATCCACTTATAGGTTGTTTAACGGAGTTTCCTTCCGATACAGTTTTGTTAAGAATAGAGTGCACTCCCTGGTGGTGGAATGTGGAACTAACATTTTTGTTAAAATTAGGAAATATAACAAGGCGATCTGTTTGAAATTTTACGATAGTTTATAACACATTAGAAAAAGTTTATAAAAAATGGCGCGTGAAATTTCGGGAAGGTGGGGAGAGGGGGAAGGGCAAAATACTTCTTTTTTGTTTCATACCGTTTCAGGTGCGTTTTTTGATGGAGTCATGCTACTTATACTTATATGCTACTTATACTTATTAAATATAAATATGTCAAAAGTTAAATTACCACTATTTCCGAATAGTAATTTCAACAATTATCTTAAATTCTTGCTGAAGACCGCCACCCCCTCAAGTAACATATCTACTAATGGGTTGTGTAAAGGAGTTTCGTTCAGATACGCTTTTGTTAAGAATACAGTGCGCTCCCTGGTGGTGGAATGTGGAATTAACAGACCGCGATTTCATTTAAAGTAGGAAATCTAACAATTCAATCTGTTTTAAACTTTAAGATACTTTATAACACACGATAATAAATTATAAAGAAGAAGGGCGCGTCGCATTTCGAGGAAGGGGAGGGGGTTGAGGGAGGTGCGCGAACAAAATTAGGAAATATAACCTGACGATCTGTTTGAAACTTTAATATGGCTTATAAAACATAACATAAATTTTTAAAATCAGGCCGCGTCAAAAATCATGGTGACCATCTGCCCACTCCCCCCCAAGGGGGGCACTTTTCTAAATTTGGCAGATACCCGTCATGTGATATATCGTAGCATTTTGGGGGGGGGGGGGGGGAGGCGAACAAAATTAGGAAATATAACAAGGCGAATATGTTTGAAACTTTAACATAGTTTAGGATGTGTTTGCCAAAATTTAGAAGGTATTCCATGGCGATAAATGTATTGGACGTTTTGAAAGAAAGTGTTTTGAAAGGAATATTAAACGAAACCCTTTGTGCGATGTATGATCACACTTACCCACTTGTTTATTTTTAAATTGTATCTTACAATGCTTTTTTTTCTCTTTCAGTAGAAAAACGAAAATTTAATCCTTTCAGCAGACAACGACTAAAAGATATAAGACTATAGCGAATGGATTAGAATGTGTTCTGTTGCAACCACTTTCACTATTAAATTCAAGATTGTGCAACTGCTTTGAAATGTAAGAAGAGACATGAATAAATTCACGTTGGAGGTGAAATTTCAAATATCAGAGTTTTCTGATATTTGGATTTTTTTAAAGAGATATTTTCAATTCGTCTATTACGCAAAAAGATATTACAAATTCTAAACTATTTTTATATTTAAATGTCGTTAAATATTTCTGCTAGGTTCGTTATATATGTTCGTTATGGAAGGGGGGGGAAAACCCCTCCATATGCTTAAAAGAAATTGTACAAAAAAAGAATAGATATTATGCACTTTTATTTATTTTTCCATATTATATGCAGTTAGAGTCACTCTGGAATTGCGAACTGGAGCTCTTTTTGGAATTTTATTAAGGCTCCTACCCCTGCTGGCGAAGACACTCGCGAGCTAATGCTAAACCTATGGGGACGTTATTTTCTAATGTCTCGTTTGCGTTTCGACATTTTTAAATAATTTGTTTTTGCATTGGATAGCTGAGGTCCATCTCTACATCACTCCTTTTTTACTTTTTCAATTTTGATTGCAGGTATTTTTTTATAAAGTTGCTTTCGCTGTCGAAACCAATTCCGAAAAGGAAGGTGTCATTCTTGAACGTGCAAAAAGTGTCGAAATGAAAACTTCATATTAAAAAATAACCACCCCATAGGTTTAGCATTAGATCGCGAGTGTCTTCGACTGCTGGGACAGGAGCCTTAAGAGGATATTATCATTTGCAGCACTCAAAAGGAGAGACTCATTTTTCAATACTCATTTTCAGAATACTCATTTTCCAAGAAAAAATCCCCTCAGAATCCCCTGATGTATTTTTCGGGAAGTACAATTTTTTCATGTCAACAATTAACGACATTTTTTAAACCAGTATCATGACACTCGCCTTTTAGAAATAAAATAAAAACAAGATAATGTCAAAAATAAAGTTTATATATCACCTATATAAACAATATGGAAAGAAATTTAAAGGAGAAACATTAATTTGGGTAAAATAGATGAAATCTGTATGCCTTGTGGGGGTGTCCTTAAAAACTTGGTAGCTTGGCTGCAAGAATTTAATTTCCACTTCACGATTTTATTACTTCTTCAAAAGCATTATGAATGAATAATATGAAGATTGCAAGTGTCAATATCAATTTTAAAACATCCTTTAGTTTTTTTAAGTTCCTCTTGAATTGTTTTATTTAACTTCACGTTGTTAGAAGGTGAATCTAGTGAATGAATAGGTGGATGTAGACAAGACAGATGCGATATCATAAAGCACGCGAACAGCAGCAATTGCCCTTAATTTCCCAGAGTAACCAGTCACTTTGCCAGGTTTTCCCAGGTTTGGCGAATTTTTTACATTATCCCCTGAGATTCCCCTGATTTTTCCAACCCAAAATTTATCCCCTGATTTTTCCATGAATCCCATTTTCCCCTGATAAGTATGAACCTTGCGTTTAAAAATGAGCGAGATTTCGCAGAAAGGTACGCGTTGTTGAGCGCGGATATATATATATATATATATATATATATATTGGAGAAAGTTGGATAAAAGGCTTAAGTTTAGATGCGAAAACTTGCGATTACATAATTCTTGTTCATCTAAAATTACGCATGAAAATATTTTTATAACCAAAAAGTTTGTCGCGAAATCTACTATTAGAACCCTTTAAATGAAATGGGCGGGGGATGATAAACAAGTGATATCAAAAAGTACATACAAAATAGAGGTTGTTATCCAAAGTATAATTTATTCATAAATTTAAACATTACGTAAAAATAAAATTACAAAATTAAAATAAAACTCTACGTTTCGGTTTAATCTTCAAAACAATCATGAGGAGTCAAACTTTCTAAAAACACAAATCGGAAGGAACATCGTCAAAAAGTATATTCTGTTATTCAAAATAAATTAAAAGAGGGGAGTAAGTGGAAACATCACATTTACTTTCAAAATGTTAACCCAGATTTTTGGAATAAGAAATGAAACACTATCCTTACATATTTCCTGGTTCCTTAAAGAAATTTCCCTAGATTCACGAATAACTGCTTTAAACGGAACATCTTGTACTGAAATAATCTTAGTTATGTCGAAATCGATAAATGAAATACGTCCCTTAGCCCGTTCGAGATCATGGGTGCATTTATGCGCCCTCCTAAGAGAATACAGAATTTGTTTTTGGCACCAGTAAAAAAGAAAATTAATATTTGCTTTCTTTAATTCGAGCATTTTCATGATTATTTAAGTAACTTTTTTTTTAAGTGGTGCCAACCAAGTAAAATTTGGACAGAAGGCGCCGGTCCCGAAGGGGTTAAGAACATTCTTGACAGAACTGTTGAAATTCTATTATACTTCAAATCATTTTTATGTTCTTTTAATCTTTCAAAAAATTGACGTTTAGGGAAACCAATATATGAGGAAACGGAACCGTCAGTAAACTTACATGGGATCTCGATGATTGGGACATATGGATTATTTCTGTAAACAATATTTAATTTGGGGGAGTAATTGACAGAAATTTGTATTTATCAATCAATTTAAGAATAATATTTGGAATAATGTAATATAATATAGCCATGTCTCAAACCTATATTAAGGGGTCTCAGGACTCTTAAAATTGGAAAAAATGAAAAAAAAAGGACCATTTTCAACATTTAATATCTTGAAATGTATTTGATATTAAGACACAATTTTAAATGGGAATGAAAGATACAAGTATGGTCTTTCATTTCATACATTTGAAAAATTGCAGGATGCAAAATTAGCATTTACAGGGGGCTCCAAACTGTCAGACATTTCACGAGCAGAAAATCGGCATAACAGCTTATGCGGACGATTACAAAATAAATTTTGCACCTAGAATGAAAATTTTGGTTTCTACTTATACCTCAGATTATAATAATTACACTGAACCTAAATAAATTTGTATTTAAAGCATTTTTATATTTTTAATACAAAGTTGCATTTAGCTAACGCAAAATTTAGAAAATTTCAACAATATAAACCCCTAAAAAAGTATTTTCTTTTTACAATAAAAGGGAAATTTTAGGTTCAGTTTATGCAAACTAACAAGAAACATATGTTTTGAGAATTTTATGAAAAAATATTCGGAAGTTTTTGAGATATCGTGCGCGTTATGCCGAAAAACGTCATTTGGAGAAAAATTACTTCAAAGTTTTGGAAACACGGCTTCAGCTATTGAGCGAGTATAATTCTAAATACCATAACTTCTGTTCTAATAGGAATTTCAAGATACCAATTATATCAAAATGTTCAGAAAACATAGAAGTTTAACAACTAAAAAAATTAAAATTTCGAAAATTTTAGAGCTTTAAGAGTCCTGAGACCCCTTAACGATAAAATTAAGTTCATTATCTAAGAACTCTTCCGAAAAAATAACAACAACAACAAAAAAAAAAAACACGTTGCAGCATTTAAATCATATATTCAATCTTATAATTCCATGGGGCTGCCACTGTAAGTCGCTGTGTTATCCAGGGCTGCGGAGTCGGAGCGGAGTCGTGGAGTCGGAGTCGGTGTGATTCTTCGGTGAAAAGAGTCGGAGTCGGAGTCGCTAAAAATATGGCGACTCCGACTCCGACTCCAAACTTTTTGTTGAAAAGTTTGAAGTGAAATAAAAAATAAAACCAATTACGCTTAATTTTAAATTTATGAACTGAATTATTATTTTATTTTTTAACTCTATAATATTAATACATATTTAGTTATTTTTCAGTTTATTGACATGTTAATGAGTAAATGTAAGGCAAAAGGGTGGATGTGATTTTTTTGCCTACATAAGGCATTATATTGATTCATTTACTAACTTCTTCAGTCATTGACGACACTATTGTACAATAATTAAATTAAAGAGAGTTTTGAAAGTTTCTTGTTTTGTTTTGTTTTTTGTAAATTAAGTCCAGCTCAACCCGAAACCCGTGTCGGTCCGACTACCCAACACAATGAAGGAATCTATCTCGGACAAAAACAAATGTTTCAATTTAACCTCTGTCCATCCGTGTTCGGGTTGGGTCCAGAAATTTATATTTTAAGTCAGTCCGAAGCAAACCAGAAAGAAACTTGAACCATGAACCCGATCCAAAATGAAATAAAATCAAAATTTTATTAGAATTATGAAAAATAGTCATCTCTAACAGAACTTTTATATTTTGTGTAGGAAAAGGAATATATATTTACTTATTCGACTTATAAGTTAAAAGATATTATGGACTTTATTTTGAAAAATAGGGTCAACCCGACCTGAACCCGCAATAATAATTATCAGACTGGCCTGCAACGAAAAACATTTAGCGCCAACTCAATCCGAACCACCGTTCGAATCGGACACTAACGAATGAAACAATCTACTTTAGATAACAATAGATGTTTCACTTATCCTTTGTTCAACTTATACTGCCTATTTTTCAGTATTTCAGATAAAAGAGAATGTGTGTAAAATATGAAACTGATTAAAGCCGCTATCACTACAATGTAGGACGACTCATATAGAATTTTTCTCATTAAAACAAAAAACTGAATTTTCTTCTCAAATATTTCTTACCCAAAACTTAGACGTTCTTCTATTTCTAAGACCCAAAGAGTCTTCGAAAGGCCGGGTTGCACCCGACCCGAATCTGAAATTTTTGCTGAAAGTCAACCTGAAATCCGACAAAAAGGAATTCGTCAACCAAATCCGAAAATGGAAAAAAGTCGTCAATCCGACCCTAATTCCAGACGAAAGAAAATTAGTTCATATTTGATAGAATGAACAATTAAGAAAAGCATACAATTTTATCTTTTTTGTATAAAAATGAACTTAAATACACTCATTAATATTCAAATATGTAGCTTTTTCATTTGAAAAATATACAGTACATATTTTCTTTTGAGAATTCAGGTCAAATCAAAAGTGTCAAAATCTGGCCCGAAGCATTTAAAGTCTATCTGGTTCGGGCTAAATGTGATTATACTATCTGATGTAGGTAGGACAGTAATTCTAACCTACTGTAGAAAAAACAATTATTTCATGAATTTTGACAGGAAAGTGAAAAAACTCATTTCATGCCTCAAAATGGCAGGCTTTTTCTTTTTTTATTTGTAATGTATATTTTTTAAGATTTTTTTTTTTTTCAAGATTATCCCTTATTCGTCGACCCCCTTCCCCCCCAATCTCCCCGAAGTCGGCATTAATTTATTTAAGATTTTATTAGTATAGTGTAGATGTGGATAATAGCATTTACGTCTATGAATGAAAGGCGATGACAACTTGCCAGTCTTTCACATAAAGTGCGGCCGAAGCACAATTTCCTTTGACTCATTCTGTTCAAAGTTCAAATTGAAAATATCTTTGTTTCTTAAGCAGGCATATGTTCTTTTCGCGTAATTTGGTTTTAATTTGCAGCTGACAAGATAGAAATCCTTTGTTCGTAAATGCAACTTCAAATTATATTTAGAATGAAATTTACAATGAACCTTTTTAACTGTAAAATAATTACTATTTTTATTTAATGTATTGAATATTCCGAATCGAAATTCATAAACGCCCAATATGATTATACGACGGTCATAAAAATAAAATATTAGAAACTAGCATCCTTCGCCCACTACGCTGGTCGGTTTCTCTAAAAGAATCTTGAACCAAACGAAATATATCTAGCAATGATGAAAAAAAATTGAAACCAATAAGAATCAAAATTTAATTGTAAGTATCAGAAATATATCAAAACACCTAAAATATCAGTAATGGACACCCTTTGTTCCAGTAATGGACACCCTCTATTCCAGTAATGGACACTCCATAAAAAGTAATAAATATAATTATTTTTATTACTGTATTTAGAACTAATCGACCGAAATTTTCGGCCGAAAATAGAACTATTAACGAAATTCGGTTTCTGTTTCGGTTTCCGTCTATCCTTAATCTTAATTACTATTTAATTTTAAACACTTTTTCAATTTCCAGTATCTATATATCTCCAACAGGTATAAAATTGAAGCGCATTTCAATCTTTTTTAGAAACCCTGTGTGTATGCCGGAGTCGGAGTCGAAGAGTCGGAGTCGGAGTCGATTATTTCAGAAATCCAGGAGTCGGAGTCGGAGTCAGTCATTTTTCCTACCGACTCCGCAGCCCTGGTGTTATCCCAGTTACAACGGCAGCCCTATGGAATTATAAGACTGCAGCATTTAGATCATTTATTCAACCTACCTTTCTGGTTTATTCGGATGAGTTCTTAGATAATGAACTTAATTTCAACGTTAATATTCGTGTGAGACATGATTACGAAGAAGAATTTTTTTTTCCCTCTCTGTTACGATAGAAATATATGTGAGAAGGGACAGACTCAATAGATAGCAATGATAAGAGTTTAATGCAGATGTAGACTATGCTAAAGACTTCAATACAATTTATATTCAATTAATATTTCCAATTTTAGGAGAGAAAAGGGCTTTTGCTGAAATTTATCGGCCGTTAACCCTCTCGCTGCACAACCCGAGATTTTCTCGGGCATGCATTTTTTTCGTCTAATTAAACCTCCCTGATTATTCCCACCCGTTATTTTTTTAATGTAAATTTTGCTTTATTTAATCGGAGCTTTTTCCCGATTAAATTAGACAAAAATTTTTGTTTTGAAAAACCGTGACAAAAGAATAAAAATTTTTAAAATACGCAATTTTTGAAGCTATTTTGATAAAATAATTACGTAGTGAGAAGGTTAATACCTCGACGATATCCGAGCTTGGTCGGACCGTCTTTCCAGACCAACTCGAAAAGGAACTCTGAAATGAATTTTAACATTATGTTCTCAGGTAAGCGATGCAAATCACTAAGTCATCAAAGTTTATTTTCTGTCGAGTTTTGCTAGCTTTGTTAGCTCTCATAAGAAAGAGCTGCATCATTTTTGTTATGGTCGGGATGTTTTGGTAAGCGCAAACACACATATATATATTCATAATATATAATACGTGAATTATCACATTGCTAACGAAGCGCAGAACCAAGAATGTGAAAAATGTCCAAGCCGGGAATCGAACCTGGAACCCTTGGAATAGCGCTCCAAGTGCTCTACCATTTAAGCTACGAGGACGATACCCAGTTTAGCGTTTCCCACATATGTTGGCAAGGCTGCAACTGTAGCACAAGATGGAATAGTCTTCAAGAGCACACAATCCGCCGGCAAAACATGAGTCTGCAGCACAAGATGGAACAGTCTTTATGAGCACAAATCCTGCGGCGAAACACGAGTGTTGATGACTCATGTTTCGCCGCAGGATTGTGTGCTCATGAAGACTATGACTATTCCATCTTGTGCTGCAGTTGCAGCCTTGCCAACATATGTGGGAAATGCTAAGTTGAGCATCGTCCTCGTAGCTTAAATGTTAGACAGGGGTGATTCTGAGTGAAAAAAAAAATTCGGAAATTCACATCGCATTTTCGGAAATACGGCGGGGATAGGGGGGGGGGGGGGAGAAAATCCACTCCCGGCACTATCTACGTGTTTTTTTCGCGATCTTTTGACGAAATTTGCGCTTTTTCACCATCTTTTGACGCAATTTGCTTCTTTTTCGCAATCTTCTGACGAAATTTGGATATTTTTTGACGAAATTAGCCGTTTTTTCGCGATCTTTTGACAAGAATTACGGTTTTTTTCGCGATCCTTTACGAAATTTACATTTTTTCCGCGTTTCTTTGACGAAATTAGCTTTTTTTTCTGTGACCCCTGGACGAAATTTGCGTTTTCCCCCGATCCTTTGACGAAATTGACGATTTTTCTTCGAACGATAGACGAAATTGATCTTTTTCGGCGATCATTTGTCAAAATTCGCGATATATTTTATGTCCGAATTTTATGGGCGTTTTTTTTTTTAATTTTCGGAAATTCGGACTGCCTTAATTTTTTGGAAAATTCTGAACAGAATCACCCCTGTGTTAGAGCAGTTGGAGCGCTATTCCAAGGGCTCCAGGTTTGATTCCCGGCTTGGACATTTTTCACATTGTTGGTTCTACGCTTCTTTAGCAATGTGATAATTCACGTATTATACATTCAATAATTTCGAGCGTAATTTAACTGCTGAAAATTAATTTTAAAAATGTATAAGTGTTCACCGATGCTGGGTTTGTTTGTGTCTCATGTTTCGCCGCAGGATTGTGTGCTCATGAAGACTACTCCATCTTGTGCTGCAGTTGCAGCCTTGCCAACGTATGTAGGAACGCTAATCTGGGCATCGTCCTCGTAGCTTTAATGGTAGAGCACTTGGAGCGCTATTCCAAGGGTTCCGCGTCCGATTCCGGCATGGAAATTTTTCACATTGTTGGTTCTACGCTTCTTTAGCAATGTGATAATTCACGTATTATACATTCAATAATTTCGAGCGTAATTTAACTGCTGAAAATTAATTAAAAAATGTATAAGTGTTCACCGATGCTGGGTTTGTTTGTGTCTCATGTTTCGCCGCAGGATTGTGTGCTCATGAAGACTACTCCATCTTGTGCTGCAGTTGCAGCCTTGCCAACGTATGTAGGAACGCTAATCTGGGCATCGTCCTCGTAGCTTTAATGGTAGAGCACTTGGAGCGCTATTCCAAGGGTTCCGCGTCCGATTCCGGCATGGAAATTTTTCACATTGTTGGTTCTACGCTTCTTTAGCAATGTGATAATTCACGTATTATACATTCAATAATTTCGAGCGTAATTTAACTGCTGAAAATTAATTAAAAAATGTATAAGTGTTCACCGATGCTGGGTTTGTTTGTGTCTCATGTTTCGCCGCAGGATTGTGTGCTCATGAAGACTACTCCATCTTGTGCTGCAGTTGAAGCCTTGCCAACGTATGTAGGAACGCTAATCTGGGCATCGTCCTCGTAGCTTTAATGGTAGAGCACTTGGAGCGCTATTCCAAGGGTTCCGCGTCCGATTCCGGCAGGGAAATTTTTCACATTGTTGGTTCTACGCTTCTTTAGCAATGTGATAATTCACGTATTATACATTCAATAATTTCGAGCGTAATTTAACTGCTGAAAATTAATTAAAAAATGTATAAGTGTTCACCGATGCTGGGTTTGTTTGTGTCTCATGTTTCGCCGCAGGATTGTGTGCTCATGAAGACTACTCCATCTTGTGCTGCAGTTGCAGCCTTGCCAACGTATGTAGGAACGCTAATCTGGGCATCGTCCTCGTAGCTTTAATGGTAGAGCACTTGGAGCGCCATTCCAAGGGTTCCACGTTCGATTCCCGGCTTGGAAATTTTTCACATTGTTGGTTCTACGCTTCGTTAGCAATGTGATAGTTCACGTATTATGCATTCAATAATTTCGAGCGTAATTTCACTGCTGAAAATTAATTAAATTTTTCATATTGTTGATGCTACGCTTTGTTAGCAATGTGATAATTCACATATTATGTATTCAATAATTTCGAGCGTAATTTCACTGCTGAAAATTAATTAAAAAATTATATTCATAATATATGCTTTTTTTTTTTTTTAATATTGCACTCATTTGTTTGCACTGATCAGTGATGCGATACTTCAAATTCAAATAATCTTATAGAATGTTTTAATTTGGATTATTAAAAACTATTCCTACAGGAAACTAATCTTCTAACTTTTTCATCACTATAATAACTTTCATTTTACGGTAAAACAAAACGAATTAAAAATGAAAGAACAATACAAAAAGAATATGTTTGAATAAACTAAGGAGTTTTGTTCTTCCACGAAACTGGAATTAAATAAACAAAACACTGTTTCTGACAGATGTAAAATAAAAAATTGAACATACTTCATATTTTACTTCCTGCCTCCCCCCACCCCTTAAAAAAATCCAAAATGAAAATTTATAACAGTTTATTCTAAACACACATAAATTATTTTTTAAATTAAAAGATAGAAAACTGCATTGAAGCATTTAAAAGTTAAACATTTGTTTTAAATTTTCTGTTTCTGTCATTTCCTTAAAAAAGAAAAGAAAAGAAAATCATTTATGTATACGTACTCTAGAAATCTATTCAGGATGTAAAATTTTACTTATCTAAAAAGAAATACTTATTCTTCGCATATTAAAGTGACATCTTCGTAGTAAAAATTTCGGCAATGATTTTCCTGGTCCAGAAAAATTTTATTAAAAAACATGCTTAGAGGTTTTCTCTCCTTCCTTTCCTTCGAGGGAACGAGTATTATTGTAGAAAAAAAAAATTATAACTGAAATTCATCATTTAAATAATTAGAAATACTGATTTTGTAAAAAAAAAAAAATAAATAAATAAAATAATAATAATAATAATAAAGAAAAAGATTATGCACTAAAACCTGCTAAAACGGAATGGCAAGGTACAGGCAAAAATACGTTTTAGACAGGTGTCGTTTTATTAGTGTCTGTTTTGACACATAGCACAAAACTATTCGCTTGACCTTTTTATCTGGTTAAAATAGATGGGAAAACAGCTTTTGAAATAATAATATACATAATAAGGGTAAAAAAAAATTTTTTTTTTAATTAAAAGTCAGAAAAGTGTATTTAATAATTCAAAGTTTTGTTTTAAATTTACACCATTGTTTTGATTTGCTGGAAACTTTTTTTATTTTAAATCTTTCTGTACGGTACGATAGAAATATACTGAATGTGAAATTTTGCTTATCATAAAAGTAATACGCATTTTATGGATATAAAAAATAAAGGAATAAATTCTCACAATAAAATTTCGGGCTGAAAAAACAAAATTTCTGGACCTTAAAACTGTTATTAAAAAATATATTCCGAAATATGAGACCATGCTAAAACATCATTATTTAATTTTTTTTTTAAATTCCCTAAAACCTGCTAAAATGAAACTGCAAGGGGCGGGAAAATTACGTTTTAGACAGGTTTGTGTCCTAAAACCTGGTATAGTATTGAACTAATAATATTGAAGAATTAACAATTGTAACTACTTTTTGAAATATTAAGATGCATGCGATAGACGAAAGTTTTGGGGCTGGCACATCCAGCTAGCTTTCCACACAAATGAAAGTAATAGTGACTCTTATAAATTTGAGCATTCTCTAATAATCCCCATTCAACTAAAATCTATTAAATAACATCGATTAGTTAACTTTTTTTTTTTTTTTATCTATAGCATAAAAGTATAAATCAGTGTAGATTTTTACCCGCAATACAACAGCTCCATGATCGGGTGCTTTTATCTTAAATATAATGATGTTTTACGTGGATTAAAGATTTAAAAAGCTACTTTAAAATTAAAAACTAGCAAATTAAAGATAAATACCTATTTAAATAAACTATGGTGTTGTGTGTTTTTATGATGTATGAAATAAACATCTTTCTTTCTTTTCTTTAACAGATTATAATCAAAAGTACATATCCTACTTCATTTTTTACCAAGTTATAAAACAAAATAAAATTAACTTTTGAAACACTATAACTCGCATATAAGTAATTTTTCAAATGAAAACGTACAAAAATGAACTGAAGTGTTAAAACTGAAAGTTGAAGATTTGTTTTAAATTTATCCTATTCTTTCATTTTCTTCTAAACTTTTTTCTTTTAATTTTTTTTTTTTTTTTTTTTTTTTTTGTACGATGTGATAGAAATCTCTTGAAGATGCGAAATTTCACTTATCTTAAAAGAAATGCGTATTTTAGGCATATTAAAATAACTTCCTCGCATTAAGATTTGCGAAATTTTCGGTCCAGAAATCTTTTATTAAAAAACGTATTTCGAAATTTTCCTTCAGCATTCGATGAAGCAAGGAGTATTGTAAAGAAAAAAAAAACATTTATAAATTCTTTACTTTAAAATATTACATTATTTTAAAGCTGCGTCATAAGGAAAAGAAGTATATTTCTATACAAAAGAAAACTGTGCATTTAAAAATAAATAATAGTAGAAATTATTAAATTTTATGACGCGTAAACAATGGAATTAATGTTTTAAGTATTTATTTATACTAACGTATATGACCATGTGTTTAAAGTAGAAATTGAAGAAATACATCACACCATTTTTCCTTCTTGCCGAGTTAAAAATACTAATAAATTTTCTAATCTCTCTATTCTTAAAAAAAAGGCAATTTAACAAATTACAACGACCATTTGGAAAATGATTTTTTCGAATTTAAGACATAAAAAATCGCACGGAGTTAATCATACATTACGCACGCCATGGATTACATTTTTCGGTACTGTAAATTTTTAAACTTCTACGGAGCTGGTCATACATTACGTACGCCATGGATTAAACATTAACATTCCTGGGCCAATTTTAAATGAAATTTCATTCTTAAACTTCTAAACATCCCACAATAATACTTTTTACACTATCGTATAGAGAAAAAAAAATGTATTTTTAAATGCAATTTGTTTGAAAGCTGTATCTCAATTTGTTTCTGAGTTATTATTATTATTTTTTTTTTTGTAGTTTTTATTACTTTTTTGTCAGTAGCAGCAGAAGTATCCATCTCTGTTGAAAGTAAAGGGAAAATACAGATTACTGTATAGACCAATCAGAAAACGAATAAAATGCGGATTCAACTAATAAAAAGCTTCAGATATGTTTTTGATTTCCTACCCTGACAGAGAACAATAACCATTTTTCCAAATGGTTAAAAAAAAAAAAAAAACAAGAAAAAGAAAAGTTGCTAATTACGCTTTATTCACCGCTGCCGTAAATGAATTTTTTGTGACCGGGGTCTTTCTTCGCTAATATTGATAAAACGACTGGATACAAAAATATGACAATTGGTAGTATTATAGAGAAATGTTTGATAAACACGCTGGAGTAGACAGTTTTTAAATCGAAGAATTATTTTAAGAGCTATTAATAGTTAAAGTTGGTCAAAATCGTTCCATTAAAAAGAGTTTTTAGGAGCAAAAACTATACATAGAAAAAAAAAAAAAAATCCTGAGGATATGCATTACAAATTTGAGGTTTGCAGACTGCAATTATTTTTTTAATTTGACTCATTTTTGAGGGGGTTTTTTAATTCAAATTTTCAGCATTTCAAGAAATATTTTTTGCATACTTTAGAAAAGGTTTATACTTTAAACTGTTGCCAATTTTTAAAAACAGCGGAAAGAACAATATTTCCTTTCAATTAAAATTTTATTTACACGTGACTATTAAAAACTGAAAAGAAAAATGTTTAAAATTAGAATTAAATGATTATGTGTTAAAAGCAGGAAAATATTGAAAATTGAGTCATAAAAATTTTATTTTACGCGAATATTAAAAGAGAAAGAAAACTTTAAAATAATAAATTCATTAATATGCGTTAAAAGTAATAGACGGGCGACTTACGTCATTTTTAATACGGCCAAATAATAACAGTTTAAATTTAACAATGAGTTTAAATTAAAAAATATATTTACACCATACATTTATTTCATATTTGGAGATGATATTTTAAACTATTGTCGTCAATTCTAAGACAGCGCAAATAATAACATTTCTTTTCTAACAACAAAATTATTTTAATGTGAATATTAAAAAGAAAAAGATAATTTTGGTAAATATTACGTCACATTTAAAACTATGCATTTAAAATGTCTTATTTAAAACAGTTTTCTTATAGCGTTGTTAAAAAATACCAGAAGGCAAAGACTCTGTTTACCTAGTTCATTTTATAGTAGCTTATTTTCAAATGTTTAACTGATCTCATTGAATAAACACGAAAACAGCCATTTTATGTGTTAACAGCAGCTGATTCTGCCTTAAAATTTCACCAATAAAAGAGACATGAACGGAAACCCGTTAACAGGGAGATCGCCACTGATTTTTAAATTATAATTCAATCTTCCGTAATCTTTTTAAAGCCGCTAAAATTAGCGTGTATTTAGAATCTGCGGTTTCTGAACGGTGGTTGGCAAGCGTAGCTCTTAGGGGACAGAGCCCCCTAGTAATTAAAAAATATATATATTAAATAAGAATTCGCCATCCATGCAATATTTTTTCATAGTTCTTATTTTAAAATATTTTGTTTTATAATAAAGAGGGGGAAAAGGGGTGGGGGAAGGGGGTAGCACATAAATAATTTTCCCCATGAAAAGTAGAAAATGCATTGAAGTGATAAAACTGAAAGTTTAAAGATTTGTTTTAAAAATACCATTATTATTTTTTTTAACGAAAAAAAATTCTATTTCAATCTTCCATACGGTGCGATATAAATCTGTTGAAGATGTGACATTTTACTTATCTTAAAATAAATAGTTTTCGCACATTAAAATAACTTCCCCGCACTGAAGTTTGTACAATCGAAGTGATGTACAATCGAAGTATTCCATACATAACATTTTTTTTTTCCTTCTTGCATTAGAAATATTCATTAATTTCCTAATATTTAAAAATAAAATTGAAATGATGTATGAAGCAGAAGCCATTCATGTAATATTTTTTTTTTAAATATAATTCTTATTTTAATAAAATTTGTTCTAGAATACATAGAAAAAAAAGTAAAGGAGGAGGGTATAACACATAAGTAATTTTTCACATGAAAAGTAAAAAATGCACTAAAATGTTAAAACTGAAAGTTAAAAGATTTGTTTTAAAATTATCCATTATTTTGATTTTTCTAAAATGAAAAATTTTAAAATCTTTCTCTATGGTACGATATAAAACTGTTGAAGATGTGAAATTTTACTTAAAATAAATATGTACTTTTCGCATATTAAAATAACTTCCTCGCAGTGAAGTTTTCCGCACTAAAAAACGTGCTTTCTGGTCCAGAAAATATTCATTAAAAAAAATAGTGATTTTCCTTCCATCTTCGATGAAGCGAGGATTCAAATAAAGAAAAAAAAAATCTAAATTCCTTACTTTGAACTGTTCAATTATTTTAAAATAGTGTAATTTAGTAAGTATATAAAAAATATATAGATAAAAAGAAAAACGAAGTACAGTCGAACCTCTATTTAACGAACCTCTATTTTGCGAATTTCTCTATTTTGCTAACTTTTCCTTTGAACCAAGAACATTTTGCGACTTTCTTCGTAAAATAACCTTCAAATAGCGAAGTGCATTCTCTATTTAACGAACTTTTTCTTGTTATCAATTTTTTTTCCCATTTCTCGAAATATACCCCATTTCTTTTATACCCCATTTCTCGAAATATTTCTGGACATTTCAAACTTATTCTTTATTTTAATACATTTTATGATGTTCAATGGCCTTGAACTGGTTTTACCAGGCGCCTTCTTTGTCAGCAGTGAGGATTTGTTAAGTACGGTGGACGAAGAAGATAATCTCTTAGAGTAACTTAAAAAAATGTGGATACAGTGAGAAAAAAAGAAGAAATTAACCATTATGTGCTGATTGATGATTGTATTTCACTTAATTCTGAAACTGAGACCTCGGAAACACTATCCGAATTGGATATTTTCGACAGTGTGGGAAAAAAAAAAAAAAAAAAAAAAGAATACAGCAATGAATTGCAATGAAGACGAATATGATGATGATAGAAATGATCATTATGCAGGAATTAACAAAACTTCGTATGATGAAACGTATTTGTTTTTTTCGTATTTGAAACAATCCGGAGCGGGTTATAGTTAGACGAAAATGCGCATGAAGGGGTTTTAGGTGCATTGCAAAGATGCGAGACGTATTATGAGAGAAAGCACTTTTCTAAATAAAAAACTCAGGCAAAATTAACAGCGTTTTGCAGAAATTAAATTTAAGGACGCATATGTTAATGTATGGTTAAAATTATTTGGTATAATAATAATAAATACGATAATGTCATTAAAATTCGTTAATTTTAATGTAAAACTAGTTCCTTTAAACAGAAAATACAGTATATTCCCGGATGATGTTTTTTTTCCCTTGCAGATTTCGAAGATTTAAGCACATAGAAAAAATGAATTGATGATGGATATTGGTGGGTAAAATAAATAAAACAAATCGATATAATTTATTTAAAAAATGTGATTAATTACCTTTAGTAAAAATATTTTATGTTTATGAATTTAAAACCTGTTTTATGCAGTTTAAGCATTTTTAAAGGTGAATCTCTATTTAACGAATTTTCCATATAACGAACTTTTTTCCGGGATTTAGCGACTTCGTTAAATAGAGGTTCGACTGTATTTCAAAATAGGTAATAATAGTAGAATGGATTAAGTTACTATATGATGTATAATTGAAGGATTCCTATTACAGTAAAGCACCGTTTATACGTTTCTCCTTTATACGTCTCTTATATTTATACGTCGTTTCAGTGCCGTTCCATCCGTATGTATTTTAGTGCTGTAATGCGACTTTTACAAAATTTTATTATTTTGGGAGTGACAGGTATTCAGTTCTATGAAAAAAAAAAAGTCAAGTCAACTTAAATAGTTTCCGAGTATGAGCGTGTGACGGACAGACAGAGAAGCGAGACTATAAGGATTTCGTCGTTATTCTTTTTTGAGGCCATCTAGTGAGTTTTGAAAAGGGAAAAAATTAATACGGATTTTTTTATTTTTAATTATTTCAGTATTTTAAATATGTTTTAAACAAATTTTTCTTTTAAAAATCAACAACAAAAGCACAACAAACAAAAAGCACAGAGCGTGGCTACCCATACCAACCCATTGACTTTGACTCCACATACCAAATCACGCACTGTACTTTTTTTTGCACTGTCAACATCGTACTGAGCAGCTGCAGTCTGGCGCGACAGCTGACCTTGACGACTGCGCAACTCATCCGCGCATAACACAGACACACAAACGAATTCTGGAGAACTAAAACCGAACTTGCGTTCACCAGTTATCGTGTAGGGAAAGAATTACTCATTTAACATAAAAGGTTTCGATGTTATAATTTTTTTTAATCTAGGCATTATTTTTCGATGACCCTGTACTTTGCTTCAGTGTCAAAGTTAATCATCGGCACGTCGGACGACAATTAAAGATTAGTTTAATTAAAATCTGTTTGTACGTTCAATAATGGAATAAATAAGTGTAATCCAATGTGAGGAACTGATATAAAGTTTGATAATCCTCACTCTTACTTTTCAGTTTTAGAAATGACTTTTTAATCATTTTTTTTTTAATGTTTACCTCTTTTTTTTTCGCAATATATATTGCATTTTAAACAACCGAAAATAGTAGCAAAATTAAAAATATGTGATTGCAGCATCATATTTCTACAAAGATTTTACACCTCAGG
Organism: Maratus speciosus; assembly: GCA_963932465.1. Taxonomy (NCBI): domain Eukaryota; kingdom Metazoa; phylum Arthropoda; class Arachnida; order Araneae; family Salticidae; genus Maratus; species Maratus speciosus. Next base: position 302,081,330 of record OZ010798.1, on the reverse strand, counting down.
CAACTAGAATTTCGATTGTACGTCTTTCTCAGTTATACGTCGTTTCAGAATGGTCCCCTAAAAGACGTATAATCGGTGCTTCAATGTACCATTCATATTAAGGCGGTTCTCAAAAAAATATTTTGCCCGCTCAACAATGCAAAACTTTGACATATTTTCTGACTCATTTTTAAACATAAAAGCTAGCATGATACTTGCAGGCATGATTATTAAAGTGATTTGTAATCGAACAGATTTTTTCTTTTTCCAATAAATGAATTACATTTTCAGTTATAAGCAACTACTGTCTCTTGACAAAGTTTTTTTTTTTTTCTTTCTTTCATTCCTGTGCTGTTACGTGCGAAAATTTGGCTCGAAAACATTAAATTTAACATCCTTTTTTGATAAGTTTGTTGCCTTTACCGAAAAACGGAATTGAAATACGATTACATAGTTTTTGAATAACAGCACTTGCCGGTTTGGTACGATTTGCGAACGAAAAGGAATTTAAAATGTGTCAGAAAGAAGCCAGTTTGGATTTGAGAGCAGCCTAAACATATGGCAATATCTCCCGAGAGTAAATTAAAGAAAATACATATTACATTTTTACCTCTTCTTATTGCATCTGAAATATTGATAAATTTTCTAATAATTAAAAATAAAATCACGTTGAAATTACTTGAAAAAAGAGGGAAGCCATGGAATATTGTTTTTCTATAGTTCATTATTCAATATATTTCTTTTTTAGAATAAAGGCAAAAAGGGAAAAAAACTAAATTTTAATAAATTGTATGTTTATGTACCAAATCCATTATGAGAGATGTAGAATACCAATAGTGCTCACAAAAAAAAAAAAGGAGCATTTCATATTATTAGAAATTTAAATTTCACATTGAAATACGTAGAAATTTCCAGTGCTTAATGTCCTCGCCAAAGCACAAAATCCCATGTTAATACATTTTTCAGGTTTCTGTTTTCTGCATTCAGAATAAGCATCTAATACCAACGAGGTACATTTTTTTAAATGTCTGTTGAAATTTACGTTTTTAAAAAAAAGATGGAGAAAAGTGCAGGGGGGGAGGGGTCCAATCCCAGCTCGGATCGCTCGAGTCTGGAGAAAAAAAAAATTAAGGCCCGAGCCCAGCCGAGAAAAAATGAAGACCTGGACCAGGCTCCGGCCAAGCCCGGGCCAATGAAGACCCCTGTGTGAGATTTCTTAATCTGTGAGAGAAAAACTCGCATAGTAAATAAAAACTAGTCGGATGTGTGGCAATCCAAAAACTTTCTTCTATGTAATACATGTTAATATTTCCTAAAAATTGCAGCATAGCAAAGCCACCGAATAGGTGATTTACACCAAGCAACAACTAATCAACAATATCTTATGTCAACTTCTAACTGAATCTGAAGTTTGATGCAAATCAGTGCATTAGTTTTTGAAAAACAGCTATTACGGAAATCATAAAAAATTCTGCATAGAAGCGCCATCTGTTGAGTGATTTACACCAAAAACTAAAAAGCACTAATTTATATCAGGGACTAACTGAATCTGAAGTTTGATGAAAATTCCTCCATTACTTCTTGAGATATAGCTATTGCGAGAATCGTGAATAATGCAGCACAGCAGCGCCATCTGTTAAGCGATTTACACCAAAAAGCAATCAGCACCAAATTATATCACGGACTAACTGAATCGGAAGTTTTATTAAATTCCGTTCCCTAGTTCTTAAGATAGAGAGCCCACAAAATTTGTGCCACATACAAACGGACAGACAGACATTTTGCAACAACATATTTTTCGGAATCTCTGACCCCTGAAACGTGTAAATCCGTTTAAAACCGGAATTCGAAAATTTTCACGAATCCAATGCTGTCTTCTTGTGGGCGATTCTCAAAAGGTGGGCACTGGACACAAGTCCAGTGCCCACCTTTTAGCCTTTCAAACATAACTTTTATTATCATTGACTTTATTATTATTATTATTTTTTTTTTTACACTGAGTTTTTAATTCTATTCAGAGATAGAAAATGACACAATTTATTGTAAAAGCTTTGTATAAATATCTTAAAATTTTATTATTTAATGCTAAAGAGTCCAATTTCGGACATTCATAACGTTAACTGCTCCAATGTACCACCAAGAAAAAAGAGTTTTAACTTTTTTCCAGGTGGTTCTAATGGTAAACAACGAATGCATAAAGGAAACGAATGATTTTTTGATAATTTCGTTAAGAGATGGCAGGCTGATTTATTGCTTTTGAATTTGCTATTGATTTTGAAGATAGACGGACTTTTCTATAAAGCATTTTTCTGTATTTTGTTATGTCCAAAAGTAACGTACGTAACAAAGCATTTGATTTTATTATTATTATTACTGGATAACAAAAAGTTAATTATACATATATATGTGTATACAGACACATTTAGTACATTCTTAGTCTTAAGAATTTTTTAAATACTAAGAGCAACGTCCAAAATCTGCAAATGTCCAAAATTTGTAACGTACACAACTGCTAATTAAATGCTTTAATCATTAATTTTCCAGAATAGTTGCTGTCTTTTAATGTTTGTGTATAATTTTGTAGACATACTATTAAAATATTTATATATTATATTTATAGACAAAATACTATACTATTAAAAAAAATTGGCCTTAAATTTGAAAATTTTAAAAATTACATATAGTTAACGTTTAATGATCCCACCTTTTGAAAATCTCCCTTGTAAAGACAGAAGAAAGTAAAAAAGTTAGATAAAGAATTAAACTTACACGCAAATGCCCGCTTATCAATGAAGCGTGAAAACAGTCGATATTACAAAAAAGGAAAAGAAGAAGAGAAATACTGAGAGTTGTGTAAAGAAGAAAATAGCGCATAATAACAAGAGGAACAACGGGAAACTCGAGAACAGAGAAAAATACAAAAATAGGAAAATCGCAGATCTGGAAAAGAATTCCATTTTTGATGAATGATGTCGTGCTTGAGTTCTCTCGTTAATGCTTCTTTCTGAAGCTTTGCCGACAAAGAGCGTCTCCAAAGAGAAATCAGAGAAGTCCGTCCAGAGATCCTGCCTATTTTATTTATCCAAGTATTGTAAGTTACCCAAAATTGCAAAATAGGCTTATGATTAAAATACCGAAAAAAAAAATCGGTACGGTGTATTTAAAACGTGATATGCATGGACAGTTTGCATTGATGCCCTACATCCCAATAGTGTCCAACTATTTATGTGAACCGCGGGGTTTTTAGTTTGGTTTTTTTTTATTTATTTCCCAGGTTCGAAAGTCGGATGCATAAAATAAATAGGTTCTGGAAAAATTGAGGATGAAACACTAATTTATTAATTAATCAAAATGATAAAGCATTAACATCATGCCTGGAGTAAATTTTCCCTAGGTATATAAATATTAATAATAAACAATACGTAGGACATTTGTATAAATTATAGTTTGAACCTTCATAGGGACTCCAAGGATGCCTGACTCATGTTTATTTGCAAATTACAACTTCACTATGAGTTATTGATTGCCCAAAAGAACGATAGATTAATCCCACTCACCTCTTAATTTCCTGAGAAACATCGCTTGTTCCTTTCGTTTTATCAATATCTTGCACCATCGTTTTATCCATATTTTGCATCATCACATCAATAAAACTACTTATTTACACAATGCGGCCGCTTATGAGTGAACCCGCATTCTTTTACATAAGCCGGGAGAATACAAAATTTCTCCCTTCTTAAAAGGCACAAGTTAGTTTCCTCAGAGCTAAAACTTCATCTCCGGAAAGGGATGTTTTTCTTCCAAAATCTAAACTCCTTCTCTGTCCTCCACCTCTCAATTCCTATCTTCCTTAATTTTTCTGCCTGCTTAAAATCCCGCCTAAAAATGATCTCGTCCTATAAAAATAATTTCTAAGGGGCGTGAGTTCTTTCTATATTTTTTTTTAAACGGCACACTCACGCTTACATAAAATTATAATTTTATAGTAACGCTCACAGCAGTGGTCTAAAACTGAGCCCTTACTATCATAATCCCTTTTTATGGCGTAATCTGAAACTTGTGTTCCTAACATGGGACATTTTTAGAGCTACTCACTAAAATTTACTGTTAACAGACTCACCAGAAGTTCAAAAGTTCAATCCCTTTTATTGCCTAACCGAGTATTTTCCACTGAATTCTCTGGTCCTGTAAAAACACCCGCTCATTCTAGAAATTCCATTGCACTAGCGACCTCCCACATTATGCTTGCATCTCAAAGAAGCCACGGTGGTCCAATTCCAATATTGTTTTTGTGTCTCTTTTCTTCTTTTTAAGCACACGTGTGATATGGCGGTGTTATCCCGACAATAGGGATATTTCAAAATCTTACAAAGAATAAAAAAATAAAGAAAGAAAAGAAAAAGGAGAAAGGGAAAAAAAGATTACGAAAATCAAGTGGATTAAAAATATTTGATGATGCATGCTTTATTTCATATAGAGATAAACATTTAATGATTAATAAAAAATCCTTTAAAGTATGATAAAGAAACAGCTACAATTATAGATTTTAATTGTTCCCAAAAATTCCTAGAAAATTACGAAATATAGAAAACATTCCTGATGCCTAAATCATCATTTCAACATTAAATTGTCCGCAATTATACATGACTTGAATTAAAATGAATTTGTGATTTAAATTGTTCCCAAAAATCCTTAGAAAATTACTAAATACAGAAAATATAGGTAATAGCGTAAAAATAAAACAATAATAAAATCAAAATAAATGGAATTCGTGTCACATTTACTGAAATTTTAATCGGAAAACGATTTTGTGTCAAACATTCTATACACACAGCAACGCAACATGAAGTATAAATGAAAAACATATATTATTAAAGAAGATATGTTTAATATTTTAATAAGTCCTTCCATCCAAGCAAGCAAAAAGGATTATTTTAATAACAGTTATAGCTTGATACAGTACTTGAATTAAGACAGAGCAATACGAAAAAAGTAATATTCTACCTTTAACAAGAAAATGCACAGCAAGAATAACTCCATACCTGAAAAAGAAAGAAAAAAAGTAAGGTAAAAATATGGTATTTGTTATAATTTTAATTAAATGCGCATCAATTAAACACTATATGAAGTGTTATGAAGTAAAATACAGTTTAACAGATTTTGCATACATAATTTTTTAATATGCACGGTATAACAAACAGAAATATGTACATAGAATGTCCCAAAGCATACGTGGTATACATTTCGAATCGAAACAAATAAAGGATACTTACAGGGGATTTGTTTCTGTGTTCACTGTAAAAAAAAAAAAAACGGAAATACTACTGGCAATTTAGACGCCAGTACTATTTCCGTTTTTTACGGGAATTTTTACCCATAAATTACAGAAAAAATTCCGTTTTTAATCAGAAAAACGGAAATTTTTCTGTAATTTATGGGTAAAAATTCCCGTAAAAAAACGGAAATAGTACTGGCGTCGAGATTGCCAGTAGTATTTCCTTTTTTTTTTTTTTTTTTTTTTTTTTTTTTTTTACAGTGTTGTGTATGGTGTCATAGGTCTTTAAACTTGTATTGCAGTTCGCTATTATCTAGTATGGTGTTATAAAACAAAATGATTAACATTTTTATTAATTAACGTAAATTTAATACGCTACTCAGTTCGTGACTTTTTACTTAATTTTACCTTGTACACGCACACACAAAAAGAAATATATATATATATATATATATATATATATATATAGCAATCACAGTTCGTAACAAATTGTTAAGCTAAAAGCGGTTCTCGGAAAATATTTTTCCCGCTCAACAAATGCGAAACTTTATTTTCAGACAGAATTCGAGTCGATCCAACAATCAGTTGCGGGCGTGATTACTGAAGTGATTTGTAATCAAACAATTTTTTCATTTTTCGATAAATGAATTACATCTTGAGTTAAAAGCGATTATTGTACCACGACAGCGGTTTACTTCCGTTCGGATTGTCCGTTCAAAATGTCAATTTTGACAACATTTTCTGAGATATCTTCAGCATCAACATTTACAAAAAACTGTTTGATTACATAGTGTCTGGGAAAGAGCACCTGCCAATTTCATACGCTTGAAAATAAAAATAATATTTTAAATCTATCAAAAAAGTAGCCAGCTTGGATTTCAGAACAGTCTCAAGGGAATATTTTATTACACAATAAACGTTACAGCATGCAATTTTTCGAGATCAAAGCAACAAACACCTAAAAAAATGAGAAATATGCAAAAGGTAAAATTAATTAAAATTTAACAGTAGATTTAAGTAATTATTTACTACAATTGCATTTGTCATTTTTCCATGCACTGTTTTTTAAATATAAATACATTTTGATTGAAAAAGCGTTTTTTTTGTGGCATATGAAAGTCGCAATAATATAATATACATATATAATATTCATATTTAGGGGCTGTGCATACATAACGTTATCAGTTTAGGGGGGAAGAGAGCCTCTGGCACATGTATTGTAAGATATCTCTAGAGGGAGGGGGGGAGGTTGTCTTTTGATATCGTTATCATTTTTCAAACAACCCAAATTTTCTCACGTTATTTGTAACTTTGTCTTTAGATTAAAATAGTATCTTTTTTTTTTTTTTAAGTCTATTATCTATTTTTATGAAAATACCAAGATATTATTAAAATCATTAAATGATTGTAAAACTATTTAATTCCAAAATATGGAATACCTTAACGATTGGCATTTCTATTCTTTGTCATATGTGTATGCATATATAAAACGCTGTTCGAGAAACCATATGAGAAGTATATTTGAAATGATACACGTGTTTACTAGTAAATAAAAGAGAAAGAATTAAATAAAAGAGAAAGAATGTTTTCCGCCTGATTTGTTAATAAGACGTTCTGTCTGCCCCCCCCCTACCCCCTCGTGCGAGGGCAAGTGCAAGAAGATATTATTACTGTTGAATGCATTATGTAACAAAAATATATTAAATACTTTTTAATAGTAACTATTTCTTTTAAGTGTTATTTGATATAAAGTTATTTCATATATAAAGTTATATTTTATTGACTAGAATCAATAAAATATGCAAAAAATAAATGTAACCATATTTACATATCACTCCAAACAAAAGAAAAAAAAATCAAAAATCAAAAACACTTTTAGATATTGATAACGATATCATTACGGGGGGGGGGGGGGGATGATAACGTATGATATCGTAAGGGGGGCAGGGGGTGCAAAATTGCCAAAAAGTTGATAACGTTATATATGCACAGTCCCTTAAAGAAGTAATTTTTAAATAGTTATGGGAAAAACGAAAAAATATTTAGCTTTACAGTTTCATTTAAGATTTTTTTTATAATTATTAATAATAAACAGAGATTGGAAAGAGAGAGAGAGAGAGAGAGAGAGAGAGAGAGGAAGGGGGGAAACTGAAATTATGCACAAGCAAATTAATACCGTAAATTATACGTGAAAGACCGCAGTAAGAACTAAAGTACCAACAGGTACTTTAAATGTTATACTAGAATAATTAAAAATTATTACAAAATGTTATACTAGAATGTTATTACAATGTTATACTAGAATAATTAAAAAAAACTTAATTATTATAATCTATATAATTATTATAATTATCTAATTACAACTTAATTAGAATAATTAATGTATGCATTTTATATTTAGTACTAGAAAGGTAGCCCGTCAAAAATGACGGAAATTTAGATATAAAGATATATACAACTCATATGCAAAAATATGAGTTTCCTCGCTTGTTCCGTAGTGATAGATGAAAATAACACATTTTAAGAACGAAACACATTTATGAAAAACTGTGTGCAGTAGAAGACCTCTAATCTGCACAGTTTGGTTCCCAGTTTTGTGCATATTTGAGGCTTTTTGCGGTCATGTCTATTCAATCTTTGTTTACATTTTTTTTAAATTCATGTATTGGACAATTTGGATTGTTAAGCCTTAAAAATAAATAAATTACACACTTGAAGTAAGGTAAAAACAATTAAATTATCGTATACGATTTCATGAAATGGTATTATATGGTATTATATGTGTGTGCTTCACGATCTTTGTTACGACGTTGGTGAAATTGGCTGCAACTTGTCATAATCCTAATAGTGTGGGCCACTATAACAAAAAAGGGTACTTTTCGGTTAGCCGGGCGCCAGTGTTTTATATACATATTTATATACATACATATATGTAAATATACATATATATTTACATATATATATGTGTATATATACAATATTTGTATATGTAAATATATGTATATTTACATATATGTATGTATATGTAAATATATGTATATTTACATATATGTATGTATATAAATATGTATATAAAACACTGGCGCCCGGCTAACCGAAAAGTACCCAAAAAAGTAACCAGTTTTTAATAAAATTTCTGATAAAAAGTAGTTTTCAAAAATTTGTGTAAAATTGCAGGCTGTTCTCATGTCATGTCAGTCCTAGGAATAATATTTGTAACACTGAAGAGTTTCCATGTATATGTGGAATTTAGAAAAGCTTCTCCAAAATAAAGGTCCTGAAATGACATTGTAATTCCTCTAACTTCAAATTTTAATCGGGCCCTGATGTTATTTACCGAAATCTAATAAATAAAGTTATTTTGAATATTACAACAGAATTAAACAGTTAAACTTATTTAATTTAAACACACTGTTCATTCCCGATGTTATTTTTTAATATTAAGAAAGAAAATTATTTAAATTTTTCAAATCATGCATTTATAATTTTTTTCCGTCTTTAATAACTAAATCTTGAAAAAATATGCTTTTGTTCTGAGCTCATAAATATGACAATAAACTAATGTAACTAAGAGACATTGCAAAATTAAATCTTTGTGAATTCAAACCATAAACAAACGATACCGCCACCATTTTACCTACTATGACGTCATAAGAATATTGTCCATTGATTGTTGGAGAACTTACTTTGTGAATGATTACCTCAATGATTTAATATTTTTTACATTTCACGATGAATGAATCACTTGTTTTTGTTTAGTTTTATGGAATGAGATATTTCAACTGAAGTTATCCAAGGATATATGTAATTTTAATCGAAATTAAAAACAATGCTTTGATCTCGAAATAAAAAGGACACAGATGTCATATTCGCCCCATATTGGCGCGATTTTTTTCTGACGCCAATGTCATATACGCAACGGATAATTAACTGGCGCCAAAGTGTCGTAATTTTCCTTGATGTGGTAACCGGATTATGGTGTTTATGTTGTTGATGTTTTCGCCAAATTGGCAATCCAAAAAAATCGCTCCAATATGGGGCGAATATGACATCTGTGCCATAAAAAGTTTTAGTTTGTATAATTGGTCATTTCTATTAATTATTTAGGTACTTTTCGGTTAGCCGGGAGCCAGTGTTATATTTACATACATATATACATATATGTACACATATATGTACACACATATATACATATGTATGCCTATACTTATGTGTGTGTGTGTACATATATATATGTACATGTATGTGCATATATATGTATATATGTAAGTAAATATAACACTGGCACCCGGCTAACCGAAAAGTACCATTATTTATTTAGGTACTTTTCTATTATAGCGCATTTTAAAAAAAAGCTTGGAGCAATTCGGGCATTAGAAAATGAGATGTGTTGCCAAAATATATAAACAGCAGTGAAAACAAATCTAATGAACTTTTGTTTTTGTTTATATATGCACTTATATACATAGAAAAATCGGGTACTTTTCGGTTAGCCGGGCGCCAGTGTTTTATATACATATTTATATACATACATATATGTAAATATACATATATAATTACATATATATATGTGTGTATATATACAATATTTGTATATGTAAATATATGTATATTTACGTATATGTAAGTATATAAATATGTATATAAAACACTGGCGCCCGGCTAACCGAAAAGTACCAAAAATCGTTTTTAAATATATATAATATTTTTTTATATACAAATTACGGCACAGATTTCAGATATGCACCGGGATCCCTAATTGGCGTTAAAATGGTGTTATTTTGCCTGCTATGGTAACCCGGCTATTGTTTTTTATTTATTAATAAATTGTTTATTTACCTTTTTTATTATTATTATATAAACTGTTTTGTTCTACAGTTATTCAAACTTTTATTTATGTATAGTTATTTCCTTTTCAAAAGGATAGCAAATAATTAAAAAATATATAACTGGTATTCGAAAGAACTGGAACCCAAATTGGCGTCAGAGAAAAATCACGCCAACGCCGATGCGTATATGACATCTGTGCAAAAATTACTTCCGTTTCTTTATAAAAATGGGTAAATAGCTTTTTATATATTAAATAAATTGTATACATATATAAAAATTTGCTTGTGAGTATGAAGCAGTAAGTAGGTTGTCAGAAAATACGTTGGCAAACTTCTTTCTCGCCAAGAAACTTTTCTCCGAAGAATTGTACATAAGCGATGATTGCTGGAAATGCATTTTTTATTATGATATGTGCTTTTATGTTTCACTACATTTATGCATACTATACTGTGTGTTAAATGCAGGTTCATATGCAGGGCTACACAAAAGAATTCGTAAGGGTTACTGAATATGAGAGTAAATTGCTTAAAGGTGGTTTTTAAAGTAGTTATGCATTTTTACGCTGAACTGCATTTAGTTTACTAAGAAATGTTTGTAGAAAATAGATAAAATGATATACAGGGTCACGCAAAGAATTGGATACATAACCGTCTATGGATGATAATATCTGGAAATGTGATTTCAGTAGTTTTAAGAGTTGTTTAAATTAAATTTTAGCTAAATAGTGGCATGTAATAACGGCACTATTGGCTAAGGACGGTAACTGCTGAAATCAATTTTTAAATTTTTTTAAGTGTTTTCTAAAATGTTTACTTAGTTATCTTATTTACCTTATTTCCTTAAATAACGAAGTTTTGTTAAAGCATTCAGGATGTGTTGGAAAGTGTTTCATATTTTATGCTTAACGCATGATTTTTCTTTCTTGTTTAGTCTTATTTTGCATTTATTTTATTCTTAATTTTTTAGTCTTATACTGCTTTATATACATTTTGGCACAGATGTCATATACGACCCATATTGGCGCGATTTTTTTCCGACGCCAATTTGGCGAAAACATCAACAGCATAAACAACAACATCCGGGTTACCATATCAAGCAAAATAACGACACTTTGGCGCCAGTTAAGTACCCGTTGTGTATATGACATTGGCGTAAGAAAAAAATCGCGCCAATATGGGGCGTATATGACATCTGTGCCGAAACGTTAATATTTAATGTTTAAATACTTCGCCCCCCCCCCCCCCTTGCATATAATACAAACTATGACACAGATAGCGCTAAATAATAGACAGTTTGGTACTTTTCCACTGTAGGGGCTTTGGCGTTTTTTAAAAAAAGCTTGGTGTAATTAAGGCATCAGAAAGTGAGATTTGGGTACTTTTCCGTTATACTGACACCATTGTCGCCAAGCGTAATAGTTGGCGCAAAACGAAAATCACGGGAATTGAAACATTTGAAAAATAAAAGAAAAAACATTGTCGATAGTAAAGTGAGCATTTGAAAAATATAACATTTGAAAATTACAGACTTTTACGAACTATTTCATTAAATCACAAATATATACTTAAAATAAGTGAACAAATAACTGTTATAAAATAAAGTAATAAAATAAAACTCATATTAAACTGCTGGCATAAAATTACAAATATCTTTTAGCATTTTGAAATAATTGGCACATTAGCATACATTTTGGCATCGTGTCCGTATAACGGAAAAGTATCGAGACTTTTTGTCAAATCATATAAACAGCTATGAAAACAAACTTGATGAGCGTTTTTGTTTGTGTTATATATTTATTTTATATGTAAATTATTGATGTTTTTTATGTACAAATTACATCTGTTTCTGTAAAAAATTAGAGAAACGGCTTTTTAATGTTAAATAAATCGTATTAATATCGAAAAAAAAAAATGCGTATGTATATAAAATGAAACAATGGATAGGTTCCCGGAAAATATGTTGCCAAATTTCCTTTTTCGCCAAGGCAGCTATACTGGAAAAGTACCTAAAGCACTTTAAAATCGCGCAGTTAGGAGGTCACACAGTACAGCGTCGTCTATTGGCGGTTATTTTATTAGTAGCATCGGGAGGAAGATGTAAAGATGTACTTTAAATTCTCACCTATAGATTTTGAAAAAATATTTTAAAAGAGCGGAGTTTAAATTAAAATTCAGTGACCTCTTTTATCAAAGAATAATGGTTTTAAATGGGAATTTCGCCAAATTAGCCAGCTTTCGCCAAGTTGGCTAACATTGGGCGCTACTGTGGTAACCCTGCATTAGTATTTTTCAACAATTGCTCATTTCAATGAGGCGGTCCTACCGGAATCGTGAGGGACACACAGAGACTTGGATTTTATATAAATAGATATAAAAGATAACAGTTGATTTAAGTGATAATAAAATAAAAGGTTGCTAACCAAAGTATATTTTATTCCAAGATTTTAAATATAGTTTTTATGTTTTAACTCATATTTTGATATAAAATCACTTACATGGGCAGATAATTAGTCATTTAATTATCCCGCTTAATACATCAGGAACATCAGTAAGTAGAAGATTAGAAATTAGATTAATTAATTTTCTTCACCGGTACAATATTGAGACATAACATTCAGTATATCAAAGAAATCTTAATTTTTGTGAAAAAAAAATTGCTGCTTTTTTTATTTAAAAAAAAAAAAAAAAAAATGAAATGAAAAGAAAGAAAGGAAAAGATCTGCTTGGTGGTAAATAAAGTTAATGAAAAATAATTCCTTCCAAATAGATAAATCGTTAAATCTGTTAAATTTTTCTCAAATAATACTTATATATCTATACTCATTTATTTATTTTTTTCATTTCAAGATTTGTATACAGCATTGCAAAATTGCACTGAAAAAAAAATATACTAATCAAATCAAATAATACTCTCAGCAAATGAAAATAAAAGTATGAGGAAAGCAAAATGTAATAAGGCAAAAAACAATGCTGTAAAAAATATATAAGGAAAATACTCCAAAACATAACAAATTCAGAATAATTTAATTGTTCCTTTCAAACTGAATAGGTCAAAAGATAATTCAAGGAAACCTTTTCTTTTCTTTCTGTATTTTAAAGAATAATTATGAAAATAAACTGCGTTATATAAGAGAGTAAGAGAAAAAACAATGATCAGCCCTGTATATATATTTAATACAAAAATATTGCAGTACGTAAAAATATGGCGAAAACAAAATTGAACAAGAGAAAAATACAATTCTATAAAAAGAAATATGGGGGTGGGAGAACCCCCCCCCCCCAAAAAAAAAAAAATAAAAAATAAAAAATCATAATAACTGAACCATTTTATTCGAATTGAATAATTCAAAAGATTAAACAATAATTAAGAAAATAAACCGCGTGATACAAGATAAGTTCCTTATTTTTAAAGTTTCCTTATTGATGCTTTAAAACAGTCACACACAGTAAAAAAAAAAACGGGAAAAATTACAGCTGATTTGGCTGTGAATCGCTAAAAAACAGCGTTTTATTAACTTCACTATCGATTTACAGTAAACTGCTGTTATTTCAACAACGCCAAAACCGCCCCGACAACATTCCAGATGAGATACAGGCACAGTGTAAAGCCAAAGCAGGTTATTATTACCGCTAGTTGTATCGTACGAGTGTTAGAGTCGGTCTACGGTCTGAATGTGTGCTTATTATTGAATTCAAAATGGCGATTTTGGATACTGAAATACAGTTCTGGATTAATATATTTTAAAAATTCAGGGTAAGTTTTATTTTTATGTTTATTCGTATCATTGATTTAATAACTGTATCAAATAGGGCAGTTCTCTTATATAATGTAAGATACAAATTTTGTATTTAAGCACATAATATATAGATATAAACGTTGAGACAGTAGCTTTCGAATCATTTGTATAAGGATTAATTATTTTGTCTTAAATTATAACAAAAGAAAATATTTCCAATTTAGATTTGAAAAAAAATCATTTTTCTTTTTCTTTTCATCATATGACTTAGTTATTATTTACTTATGTGTCAAAGTACAGATTAAAAAAAAGAAAATCCTTATTTTTTAGATATGTTTTGCTTTGCTATTATATATTTTCGCAATTCCAATTTTTCCGTTATTTGTATTTTAATATACCTTACTAATCTAAATTATACAATATTTTTTAGTTGTCTAAAAGCTTTAAGTACGCTTTTTGTACTAATTTAAATATTTTTATTTATTTAATGTATTATTATAGTTTATTAAAATTTCAAAAAAATCTTACGACCTATGGTCCTATTTTCCGTCGGAGTTATTCAGATTTTATAGATGCTAGTTTTTTACGTGCATTTCTTTTCATTTTTTATATGTAATTTTGAAATCATTTATTATGTGTAAGCTGGATACACTTCTTTATTAATCCATAAAATATTTCAAGAGTTTGCTTACTATTATCGCAGCATTCAAAAGCAGCAGATCGCATTTTGCTTTTGATAATTATCGAACAATAGAAAGTAATTAGCCCTAGATGCTGAAATTCGATATTTTGAATGTTCTCCATGTATGTTATACGCAGTATATTTGAAATTCACATAAGGAAAATTCTTTACAATGAGTTACAATAGATTGAAATTTCCGATTTATTGCTTTTTTCGGTGTATTTTCTTATTTTATTTATTATTTTGCTTTATGGTGATGCTAAATTTGTATCTTACACATGTATAACAGAATTTATTATATAACAATGTTATTAAAACAATGATATAAGTAGACATAAAGATAACACTTATAGTTCTCTTAGTTTTTAAAAGATGTCTCAAAGTAGACAAAAAAGAAAAATTCAAAGTAAACAAACATTGCAGGGCTGGCGGGGGGGGGGGGGGGGGTTGCAAACGCATTTCTACAAATAATAATAATAATAAATAAAATAAAATGAATACAAATTATATATATGAAAAAAAAAAAAAAACATACCGTTGGAATGTGGCATTCACCTTGAAAACTATATCGAAATAAAATTAAAACTTGCTAAAAAGGTGCATTTAATGTCGCAAATATAAAAAGATGTTAATAAGATGTTGTTACATAATAAAATAGTTTTTAAAAACTTCCAAGATTTCATGCCGAGCGCATTCGATCACCTAATAATCGAATAGCGATAGTGATCGAAAGCGCTCGGCATGAAATCTTGGAGGTTTTTAAGTTTTTAAAAACTATTTTATTATGTAACAACATCTTATTAACATCTTTTTATATTTGTGACATTAAATGCACTTTTTAGCAAGTTTTAATTTTATTTCGATATAAAATAAATAATAATAAAGGCTTAAAAAATTACTGTTATCTTGTTAAAAGTGCTGTAAAATTAACAGCAAAATATGCTGAAAAAATACAATTTTTTGTAAAATCTAAAAAACAAAATTACTGTAAAATTAATTGTAAAACTGCTGTAAATTTACAAGTTTGCTGTTTATCCGAGAAAAACAAAACTGCTGTAAATTGACAGCAAAATTTGCTGGCACCCATATTGCCAGCATTTTTTGCTGTAAAGATACAGTGATTTTTTTTACAGTGCAGAAGTATTTCAAGTTAATAAAATATCCTCCTCCCCATATTTTTTTTTAATTATTATTTATTATTATTATTATTATACAGCATTGCATTTTTTTTCACTAATATTTTTACGCCTGAGAAAAATGCTCCACGGAAGTATAAATAATTATTTTAACGACCAATGGCATTTTGGATTTAAAACAACGTAATAAACAACGGTTAAAACAACGGTAATAGAAAGGTATAATCTACTCTGAGTCTTAAAAAAATATATATTTAATCCTTTAAAATTAGGAAAAATCGGGTCGGTTTAAATATTTTCATTAATTGCATCCAATAAAAAATAAAAAATAAATCGTGTTAATGCGCGGAAGTAGTTCGAAATTAAAGTAATGGGCTATGCATATATAACGTTATCATTTTAGGGGGGAGAGGGAGTCTGGCACATGATATCGTAAGATATCTCAAGCGGGAGGGGGGGTTGTCTTTTGATATCGTTATCATTTTTTATTCAATCATTTTTTTTCTTTTTATTTGTAACCTGGTCTTTACAACAAAATAGTATGTTATCATTTTATAGTATGTTATCTATTTTTATGAAAATACAAAGTTATTATTAAAATCATTAAAGATTATAAAATTATTTAATTCAAAAATATGGAATTCCTAACGTTAGGAATTCCTATTCTTCTGTCATACGTGTATACATATATAATCCGCTGTTCTACAAACCATAGGTGAAGTATGTTTGAAATGATACTTGTATTTACTAGAGAAAGAATACTATCTACATGTTTTGTTGATAACAAGTAATGTCTGCCTTACTTCTTGCAGGGTCAAGTGCAAAAAGACATTATTACTGTTTAATGCATTATATAACTAAAAGCTATTATTAAATATATTTAAATAATAACTATTTCTTTTAAGTGTTATTTGATATAAAGTTATTTAATATGTAAACTGATATTTTATTGACTTCTTTCCATTTGAATCAATTGCGAAAAATAAATATAATCATATTTGTATATCATTCCAAACAAGAGAAAAAAATTGCAAAAATCTCAACAATTTTTGTACATTGATAACGATATCATTACAGGGGAGGGGGGGGGGGGATCGAGGAATGATAACGTATGATATCGTAACGGGGGGATCCAAAATTTCAAAAAGTTGATAACGTTACATATGCACAGCCCCTAATCTAAGGCCCTGAAAATATTGAGCCACGGGACCGAGATGAGAAACGTTCTGGGTCACATTCATTAAAATTGAGATCAATGGTAAACTTTGACGAATTAGTATTATGCAGATTTCGATATCTATTATTATTATTATTTTGGAAAAATAGCAATTTTTTTCGCCTTTGGTTCTTCTATCTTAAGGTGGTTCTCAAATTCTTTGCTCAAGAACGCGAATCTTTGACTCGTTTTTAAATGCTAAAAAATATAAAATTGACAAGCTGACTATTGAAGCGATTTGGAATCGAATAGCGTTTTCCCTTTAAAAAACAAAACAAAATAAATTACTTAGTTATGAGCGCTTTTTGTCATGTGACGACAACTTTCCCCCCTTTCTCGAGATGCTGTGTCGGAATTCGGTTCAAAACGTTCGCTTTTACAGTATTTTCTAAAAATCTTCTGCCTTTATTTAAAAAAAAAAAAAAAAAAAAAAAAAAAAAAAAAAAGAATACACCCTTCGATCACTTAGTTTTTGAATAAAAACCTCTGCCAATTTCAATCATTTTCCAATAAAAACGAATGTAGAAATTTATCAGAAAATAGCTCGTTTGGATTTGAAAATAGCTTTAAGCGGAATTTTGGAAGAAAAAGCGAGAGAAAAACCCAGGTAAAAAAGGAAAACAAGCTGAAAAACCTCATCTTTATGAAAGCAAAGAAAAAAAAAATATTATAAATTTCATTAAAAAAATCCCAAATAAACAAGTTCAGAATACAGGAATTTATCATGTGGTAAAAGCTACTTCAAGTAAGGCATTCACCTCTTAAAAGAAATACAATAAAAAGCCTCTTATGATGCTGCATTAATCAAGATAAAAGCCACATTTCTTTTATCCCTCCATACGCCTAAACATAAAAAGCCCTCATAAAAGAAAAGAGCAGAGCAATAAAACATAAATAAAGAAAGAGATGCTGCTGCGAAAAATATAAGTAAAAGAAAGACAAAAACCTAGCCATAAAAAGCATGCATAAAAATAGTTTTCTTTTACATCACTTTTTTCTTTTCAATTTTTCAATTTATAATAAAATGGGATATTTTTTTAGGAGAATAAAATTTTGGATGAGTGCATTCGATCGGTAAACCAGTTAAACGATCAGAAAAACAATTTATATTTTACTCTAAAACATATACTAAAAGTTTTGGGTTATTTTTTAATGAAACAACGTAAAAGGTTTAAGTAAACACATTTTTTTATATGATTATCAGAATAAAGGGTTTTTGTTTCAATCCACTTAAATTTATATAGCATGAAAACGCTTAAACATATTATATTTTTTCCACATATTTCAAATAATGATTGCGTCGATTTCTATACTTAGAAGAAAAAAGCAAGCTAATGTTAAATCTATGGAAGCATTCTTTTCTCTCTTTGATTTTAATACTTTAATTATTTATTTATTTATTTATTTTATTTTTGCATGGGTTAGCAGAGGTCATCAAAAATCCAGGCCTAGTTTTTATTTTTTTCGATTTTTGGTAGCAGACATTTTGTATCAAGTTTATTTTCACTTTCGGAACCAGTTCAGAATGTGAAAGTAGTCTCATTAAATGATTAAATGATGTGTGATAATTAGATAAATATATCACAATTTAAAAAAAATGTGGAAAATCAAAAATCAAGAGAAGATTTTCGTTTTCAGAGATTGTAAGGATCGACCGAAACAAGTTTTTAAGGCCGAAAGGAATTTTGGTATTCTTCCTATTTTTGGCTAAAAACGAAAAAAGGTCAATTATTTTTTTAAAGTAATTAATACATACATAAATCAGGGTTCGCGATTTTTTTTTATTTTTGTTATAAAAATCAAAATAATCAATTTTTTTATTTAAATCGGAATTTTTTTATTTAAATCTGATTTTTTTTTAATTAAAAAAACCTCACTCAGGTTTATTATTTTATGTTTTTTTTGATTTACAAATAAATTATACACACACATACATGCATGCATGTTATAAGTATTACCAATATATATTAATATTACACATTTTACATCAATGATTCAAAGGTAACATTTTAGGCTATGGAAAAATCTTTATTACACAAAATGTATCGAAAAGTACAAATCAGATGTCAAAAATTAATTTAACCATAAGTATTTTAATTAAAATAAAAATAACTGCAGGACATAAAAATTTTAAACAAATTTGGAAGCAAACTAACATATTATTTAGCTTCTGTTTTGTTAGAGTGTTAGCACAGAAAAATGAGTTTAGCAGCTTTATCAGTCGATTTCTAATTTTCGAATGTTCCAAACCAAAAGTAAAAAACATTCCTTCTAATGAAGCAGATGATGCTATTGCAGTAAAAACTAGTCGATCGTGAATTCTTTATGTTTTTTAGTATCGGCCTTTTCGATACTATAACAGGTACCTTCCACCATTCTAAAGGACTACTATGTTACATTTTCCACTATGTTACTCCAATATGTTACATTCAAATGAAAATTCATTGAATGGTTCAGATTTTGCTCAAACTTAAATATAATGGGTAACACCAAAAAAAGAGCACAAAAAGTCATACAATTTTATTTTACCATAACTTCGCACAAGCTTTTCTAGAAATTAACAAGTAAATATTCCAATTTTTAACATATCCTTGCTTAGGTTTCCTTACTGTTGCACGATTATTTTATAATTTGATTCAAACGAAATTCGAAAGCATTTTTTTCTAAAGTTACTTTTTGACAAAGATTAAGCTTTACCTTTCTAAAAGCTGTTTGATTATTTGTATTATATCTAATTTTATCTAAATTTATTCTAATTAATCTAAATTTTATTAAAGTACATTACTATGTTTGTTTATATCTTGAATTTATTTATTTTTTAATTAAAAGAAAAACCGATTTAAATCAATGATTTTTTTTAATCAATTGATTTAAATCGTGATTTTAATTATGATTAAAATAAAGCTGATTTAAATCAGTGTTGGGCACGCCCACAAAAAAAAAAAACTAATTCAAACTCAAACTCATCTTCTCAAAAATGAATCAAGTTCACGTTCAAATTCAAAATTTTTAAAACGAACTCGTTTCGACTCAAACTCATCTATAAAAGTGAGCAAAGTTCACTAAAACCTCGTTCTTTTATATATATATATATATATATATTAATTAGAATTTTTTCGTCCAACTTTACAGAATTTTGTGAACTAATCTTTTGGTTATTCGATGTAAGGGTTTTCATGGGCCCGGCCCAATTTTCCTTTCCGACACTCGGTCCGAGCTTAGTTAGAGTGTTACTTTTTTCTAGGGGCTCGGACCGAGATGGGCCGGGACTGGATTTATATTCCGACCCAAGCCGGGGCTTGACTGCATTCTTCTTGAGGTCTGAAATAGCAGAATTTTCATTCACAATTTCAACTCAGTTCATTTGAAATCATTGGACAAGCACGACTCTGGCATGTCTAGTAAAAATATCTGTAAAATTTGGCCCGCCCAATTTTTTTTTTATTTAAATATAAATGCACGCATTTTTAAATCGCTATTATTCCACAATTAAAATTCATATATTATATTTTTATTATTCTTTAAGATGGGTAGATGCATTTCTAGGCAATAAAATTAAATTACCGTAAAACCCGAGAAAAAGAACCTGATTTTGAGGCAATCCCGGTTTAACCAAAAAAAAAAAAAAAATCTTATTGTAAGCTATATTGATTTTTTAATGGATCTCTATTTGTATGTAAATATCTGATTTAATATTTATACCATTAATCTATTTGAAATTCTATATCGAAAAACCTTCTAAGTCGGAATCACATAGGAGAGAAAAAAATCGCCATAAAGTCCCTTTTTTACCAAGTCTGTCGTCTCTTGCAAGTGTATTATTTATTTTCAAACGGATTATTATATCCATTTAGAAGATCCAGATCCACCGATCAAGAATTTTTTCCATTTAAAGCAGGATTTCGTAATACACAGATTCTTATAACAGGTTTTTCAGTCCTGTATTCCCCCCCCCCCCCCCCCTAGAAATGTATAGGTACTATTATTCTTTAAAAAAGAATTTTAATTGTAGAAAGATGGTAATTTAAAAATATATATATTTTTTTTTTCGGAAAAAATTGTTGACCCAAGGTAGGTTGTTCCTTAAATAGATTTTTGCACGAGTCAGTCTCGGACGGGGCAATAGTTTTCATACAAGCAGGGGTGACCGAGCCAGAAAATTTCTGTCGGTGCAGACTTTTAGGAATAATAACGCACAAGCCCAAAAATAAGTAAGGTTGGACCAAGCCCGAGAATCCAGAGAGAACCCCCAAGACCCGAGCACGACTCAGAAAAACTGATGATAACACTTGACCCGCCCCGAGCCCATTTAGGCCTCTAAATGGCATTTGAATGGAAAAAAACGTGATCCTATTTGCTGGAAAAAATTTAAATAAATTATGAAAAAAATTGAATTTGAGTAGTAAATTTCGTTCAAACTCACGGATTTTTTGAGGTTTCGTTCAGTTCACATTCGTTTATAAAAAACTGAGTCAAGTTCAGCTCAAAGTTCACAGAAATTGAACTAAGTGCGTGAGTTTTCGTTCAATGAGCGCGTTCATATCCCAACACTGATTTAAATCAACGAGCCCTGATATAAATATATATAATTATTGATTATAATTATAATACGTGTAATTATACGCGTGACTCAATTTGGTTTTTAGTGCCTCTGACAGAAACTTTTTATTTCTATATAAAATAAAATAGGATTAATTCTTCAACGACACAAAATGATTTTCTAATTATAGAAATTTACTAATTTCAAAGACTATACGAAACACTTCTGCGTTTTCAAATTAAAAATTTTCTATTACAGTTAAGTATACAGCTTTTAATGAGCACGTGAAAAGCGTTTTCAAATATGCATTTCTTGTTTTATAATTTGCACTCACGTCTTGAGTCAGTCATGACTGTTCATTATAAACAGTGTAGCTCATAGCAATAAATAAAGAGTGCGTCAGTTGAGCCGATACAGATCAAATGAAGGAATGAGTCATGTTGAAATTTCTCGAAGGGAAAAACCTTATTTTTGGAAAACATAGTTTCGGTCCTGCCGAATTTTCGATAGCGTTTTCGCCGAAAACGAGTTTTCGGCGGTTAACGCAGACTTTGAACCGAAAACTAAACCGAATTTTCGATCGATGTCTAATTATATGTATTGAAATATAGAATCATTAAAAGAACAACGAAGATATACTAACAAAAATTCGTCATTAAAAAATAGGTGTCAAACACTCCAAATTACAGAAAATGAAAAAAGAATTAAGCCTTTTGCAAATAGTGAATATAAGCGCATTTTATAAAAAAACGGAAGAACAGCTCGAAGAACACATTAATTTTACAGAACATGGTAATTGTATGTTAAATATAAATAAAAATACGTCAAAAGCATATAAATGAAAACAATTTCTTTTTAAACTTTATTACAGTGAAACTTCTTTTAAAGGCCACCCCTATTCAAGGGCCACCTCTATTAAGGGCCAATATCTTTAGGAACGAAAATTTCCGCCATAGACATAAAGTTAAATTTATTCCAATTAGGTGCCGGATCTACACCTCATAAAGGCCATTTTTTTTACATGTGCCTTAAATCCTATACAGGTGTATTGAATTCCTGAACCAAAAGGTAAGAGTTCAAAACAACTGCAGTTGCAAGAAAGAACGCAGTGGGAGATGGGTAGGATTTAGTAACACAATGAAGGACCACAAACTTTTCCACAAGTGAGACAAACAGGTATTCATTACACCTTGTTTGACCTTTCAACTTGTAGGGTTTTGGTTGGAGAGAAAACTCACCTTTTGTTGTGGGCACACAAAGGATAACAGGTTATCTAGAAAAACTGATTCCACATTTACTAAAATTGTGAATGCATATTGAAGCACAATTTTTACAATAGAAATTTTATGCTCAGGCTTACGCAAAATTTAAAATTATGACAACTAAATCAAGCCGAAGAGTACATTTGGATTTGAATGACAAAATCAAAGTTCTTAATTTTCATGATCAAGGAACATCTGCAAGAAAATTGGCTTCACAGTTTAATTGCAGCAAGAACAGGCATGAAAGCGGGAAACTGAAAAACAGGTGGAAAATATTTTCCATCTATACAATAAGGCCAAAACCGAATAATTTAGACACATTTTAACACTTATTCATACAATAAAATGAATTATAAGCTGTACATATGGCTGTTATTTTCTTTTTGTAACTTAGAACGTATTAAAAGAAAAAAATAAATAACAATAAATGCATAAATTCATTAAATCAAAAAAGAAAATTGGGAAAAGTATAAATCCATCCAAATGTATCTGATGAACTTAGGTGAAGTACAGAGATTAATTTTTCAAAATAAATGTATTATTTTGAATGATTTGACTGTTTAAGACTTTACTTAAAAAAAAAAAAAAATCTTTATGCTAAATATATGAACACCAAATTGATCTTTACTCCAGAAATACATTTCCAAAAATGCATCACTGAAATTACTCAGAAGTGTTTTAGAAAAGAATATTATGGAAATTTCCTTTTCCTAGTTAAAGAATTTAATTCAGGGACCTCGCTAAGGAAGGGGCGGGGGGGGGGCTTCCCCCCCCCCCCCCACCAAACGTCCGCGAATGCTGTTACACTTGGCAAATTTACAAACTTAGTTGACGAATTTGTACAAAACTTTAATAAAAACTATAATGCTTTTTCAATTTCTGACAGACTTGGTAAAAGTTACATACCTAATTTGGGGATATTGTTAAACTTTTTAGAAATAAGTTATAACAAATAAACTATATTACATTTTTTAATTGTGGTAACTTGGCAAAATTAAAAAACTAGTTGGCAAATACTGAAATTTGACTTGGCAATTTAAGGTCATCTCCCCCCCCCCCCCCCCGAAGAAAAAGTCTTAGCGATGGCCCTGACTTAATTTACATGACATTCAGATGCTTATAATAAAAGCTCGCCTTTGATTTGATAGTGCAGCAATTCAGAAACAAACTCCAAGGATTTCAGTAGACAAAATGCACATTAAGTTTTCTAGACACCCCACCCCCCCCTCCCCTTATTTTGCTTCTAATGTTTTCTTTGCATTTTTGCATCAATCCAGAGAATGTCCAAATTTGCTATCAAAAAGGTGGAATTCCTCCTTTAGGAGGAACTCTTTCATGCCTGCAAGAAACAAACAAACAATATTGTTAAAAACAAAAAGAACTTACTGAAAGAATATGCAGATTTTAAAATTCGCGGGATAAAAAGAAAGAGAAATGAAAAATTTGGTCACTCCTATTCAAGGGCCAACCCTCATAAGGACCAATTTTACAACGCGTTGTTTCATGGCATTCGAACACAACGGGGAAACTCTTGTAAGCAGCAACTATCCGATTTCACTCATATTATATAACTTGAAAACAAGATTAACAAGTCGGAAATTGTACGTCCAACGTGACAAATGAGGTGCGTTCGTACTATAACTAGTTTTATAAATATTAGGATCTTGCTACAACAGTTGTTGCACTATTATGCAAAAATGCATGAATACAAAATTTATTACCATTATATGTATTAAATTCAGTAATATGGAAATAATATGATTCCGTCATAAATAAGACGTAATCACCATGGCAACCCAGAATCATTAC
Source organism: Maratus speciosus (assembly GCA_963932465.1). NCBI lineage: Eukaryota > Metazoa > Arthropoda > Arachnida > Araneae > Salticidae > Maratus > Maratus speciosus. The sequence continues at coordinate 302,056,865 of OZ010798.1, read as the reverse complement.
CTATCATGCGGTACCAGTGAATCAATTACATACGATAGGAATCTCTATATAATAAAAGCCAGTGTAACGCTGGGCGGGGCGAATCCATCAATCTTCCAGTCTCCCAGGAAGAGACTCAAGGGGAAAAGGATCCATTCTCCCATTGGTTGACAAGAAACTGGAATCCCGCGATTACTCTGATAATTGAGCAGTAGTAGACACTTCTTCTTAACAAATCAGTGCAAGGCACATCGCATTACACCACCAAAATAAATCGCCAAGTGTCACTTGAGATTATTTCAAGTATTTAGTTGCAATCATATTAAATTTTCTTTGCGACATGTAAGGAATTTTAATTTATTTCTCATATAAAGTGATTCACGGAAAACAATGATATGGTATTTTTAAAAATATCCTTTTTTTTTCCTGCAAAAAATTGATAAAACTGACTTTCTTTTAAAAAAATAATCAATTTAAACATTTTAGGCTTATTATTTTGTAAATTATTTTTAAATTACATATTACTTATATTTTCCTTTTGTTCCTTTTCTATATACAAGTGTATGTAAATTTAAACTTAAAAAACATATCCCATATTTTAAAAGTAAAAAATTAATATTTATACGAAAAGTAAAATTAATAATTTTTGATTTATAGCTTTGCATCAGGAGGACAGAAGCTTAGGGGATTAGACGGTTGGGATTCGACCCGAGATACTTATTTATTAATCAATATACATATTTAAAAAAATTTGGAGGGGGGGGAGGAAGGGGGAGTGGTATAAACGATAAAATACAATTTCAAAGTGTTATTAAAAAAATAGTATTATTTCAATAGTTGCAGCAGACTGTTTTAATTACGCACTTTTATTGCATATTTATTAATTTTTTGTTTTATTAAGAAATCTTAATTTTGTTATAGTAGTATATTAGCCGGAAAACCTGGCTTACCCAGAAATATTGTAAATGCTAATTGTGTGTTTATTAGAACATAAACTAGCCGAACTTTGCTCATCTAAACGCTTCCATATTGTCAATTATTTTTTTTTATAAGTTTTTCAAGTTTTAAGTGAAAAACACAATTTTTACCCACCGTCCTAGGACGGGCATTTATACTAGTTAATAGAATAATCACCATGGCAACTTTGAATCATTACCTAGTATGGGATATCATTGAGGGAATTACATATGATAGGATTTAATATAATGAAGAAAACTTTTCTTAATATCTTTTAACGTTTTGATTCGATTTTCGTAAAATTTGAAATGACTGGACAAAATATAACTACAAAGACTATATATATTAAATTTCAAACCATCCGGCTGCGTAATTTTTGCGCCGTTATATGCGGACAGACAGACAGATGAACAGGCCATACGACAACTATAGGTACTACGTATTTATATAATTACGAACACACCTAAAAATAATTAAAGCTTTTGCAAACAGTGATAATAGAAGAGCATTTTATAAAAACGGAAGAACAGCTCAGAGAACACAGTGATTTTACAAAACATAGTAATTGTATGATAAATATACAGGAAAATACATCAAAAGCACATACTAAATGAAAACAATTTCTTTTTTAAATCCATTATTTACAACGCGTTGTTTCATGACCTTCGGACACAACGGGGAAACTCGTGTAAGCGGCAACTATCCGATTTCACCCATATTATGTAACATGAAAACAAGATTAAAAACGATTCATTGAATAGTTATCAATGAGATGGGGATACGTTGCAACTAAGACAAGGTAAGTAAGAAAAAATATCAATAGCCAGAAAGTCACGTTGAACAATGTATAGGAAAATTTAATTTTAAAGTAAAGATAAAAAATGCTGAATGCATTTAAGTACGCGGCGAGTCGTACTTCTTCGTAGGAAAACATATATTCACAAAGTTTTACTTTACTCTACACTAGCTGCTTAACCCGTTCTATGCACGGGAGTTCATGAATTTAATTCCAAAACCAAAATTAAAAATAACTATTCGATTTAGTAAAATATTTTTCTACTACTGCGCATTTTTTAAATGAAATTTAATTTATCATGCTACTATGGCAGCAGACGATAAAACGATATCTTTGGAATAAGGGAATAAATAGAATAAAAAGTTTTGTTGATGTTTGTGATAAAATGTTTGCCTTTATATATATATATATATATATATATATATATATATAAAAGAAAGAAAAGAAAAGAAAAAAGTGTAGTAATTAAACGCAATTAAATAATCTCTTAATTATTTATATGTGAGGTAAAAGAATTATCGTAATACCCGCTGGAGCTTTTTAGTATTGCAGCGTGGCGTACGCAATATGTATATGTCTAATTATTTGCATGTGAGGTAAAAGAATTATCGTAATACCCGCTACAGACTTTTAGTAGTGCAGTGTGGCGTACATAATATGTATTTCTCACATTGGTTAAAGAACTCGCGCGATTATGGATCGAACATTAAAAAAAAGGGGGAATTTATTGTGAATTTTTAATTGTTGGCAGCTGCTATAATGAAAAATGTTTAAATTTGATAGGAAATTACTGTTAAATTGGTGGTTTTTTATTAATTAAAAGTTAACTATAAATTATTTCGATTCCGGATTGCTTTAGTTGCCTCGGCCGTGTTTTAATACACATGTACATAACATTTCATAATTCTGGCTTCCAAACTGTGGATTTGTATACAGACAGACAGACAAATTTTCATTTTTATATATTAGATTATTTTTAACTAGGTGATAAACCCGGACTTCCGGAGTTATAGAATATAGGTGAAAACCATCTGCGACCGGATAGCAGAAAAATACCTTGAAACTAAATTATTCATTTATAATTACGTTCTAGAAATATTAAAATTTTGTATTGTCATCGGAAACACATAAGTTCAGATTGTTTTTTTTTTTTTAAATAATTCTAGCATCTCAGGAAAAGAGTGATAAATCGATCAAATTAATTATTAATTTCTAACTAAATTCTGGAATTATTAAAATGTTGTATTGGCATAGAAACACACAAGTTTAGATATTTTTAAGTTATCAATTTATAATTACGTTCTAGAGATATTAAAATTTTGTATTGTCATCGGAAACACATAAGTTCAGATTTTTTTTTTTTTTTTTTTTTAATTCTAGCATCTTAGGAAAAGAGTGAAAAATCGATAAAATTAATTTATTAATTTCTAACTAAATTCTGGAATTATTAAAATGTTGTATTGTCATAGAAACACACAAGTTTAGATATTTTTAAGTTATCAATTTATAATTACGTTCTAGAGATATTAAAATTTTGTACTGTCATCGGAAACACGTAAGTTCAGATATTTTTTTTTTAATAATTCTAGCATCTCAGGTGAAAAATCGATAAAATTAATTATTAATTTCTAACTAAATTCTGGAATTATTAAAATGTTGTATTGTCATAGAAACACACAAGTTTAGATATTTTTAAGTTATCAATTTATAATTACGTTCTAGAGATATTAAAATTTTGTACTGTCATCGGAAACACGTAAGTTCAGATATTTTTTTTTTTAAATAATTCTAGCATCTCAGGTGAAAAATCGATAAAATTAATTTATTAATTTCTAACTAAATTCTGGAATTATTAAAATGTTGTATTGTCATCAGCAACACACAAGTTTAGATATTTTTAAGTTATCAATTTATAACTACGTTCTAGAAATATTAAAATTTTGTATTGTCATCGGAAACACATAAGTTCAGATATTTTTTTTTTTTCTTTTTAATTCTAGCATCTCAGGAAAAGAGTGAAAAATCGATAAAATTAATTTATTAATTTCTAACTAAATTCTGGAATTATTAAAATGTTGTATTGTCATAGAAACACACAAGTTTAGATATTTTTAAGTTATCAATTTATAATTACGTTCTAGAGATATTAAAATTTTGTACTGTCATCGGAAACACGTAAGTTCAGATATTTTTTTTTTAATAATTCTAGCATCTCAGGTGAAAAATCGATAAAATTAATTATTAATTTCTAACTAAATTCTGGAATTATTAAAATGTTGTATTGTCATAGAAACACACAAGTTTAGATATTTTTAAGTTATCAATTTATAATTACGTTCTAGAGATATTAAAATTTTGTACTGTCATCGGAAACACGTAAGTTCAGATATTTTTTTTTTTTAAATAATTCTAGCATCTCAGGTGAAAAATCGATAAAATTAATTATTAATTTCTAACTAAATTCTGGAATTATTAAAATGTTGTATTGTCATAGAAACACACAAGTTTAGATATTTTTAAGTTATCAATTTATAACTACGTTCTAGAAATATTAAAATTTTGTATTGTCATCGGAAACACATAAGTTCAGATATTTTTTTTTTCTTTTTAATTCTAGCATCTCAGGAAAAGAGTGAAAAATCGATAAAATTAATTTATTAATTTCTAACTAAATTCTGGAATTATTAAAATGTTGTATTGTCATAGAAACACACAAGTTTAGATATTTTTAAGTTATCAATTTATAATTACGTTCTAGAGATATTAAAATTTTGTACTGTCATCGGAAACACGTAAGTTCAGATATTTTTTTTTAAATAATTCTAGCATCTCAGGTGAAAAATCGATAAAATTAATTATTAATTTCTAACTAAATTCTGGAATTATTAAAATGTTGTATTGTCATAGAAACACACAAGTTTAGATATTTTTAAGTTATCAATTTATAATTACGTTCTAGAAATATTAAAATTTTGTATTGTCATCGGAAACACATAAGTTCAGATATTTTTTTTTTCTTTTTAATTCTAGCATCTCAGGAAAAGAGTGAAAAATCGATAAAATTAATTTATTAATTTCTAACTAAATTCTGGAATTATTAAAATGTTGTATTGTCATAGAAACACACAAGTTTAGATATTTTTAAGTTATCAATTTATAATTACGTTCTAGAGATATTAAAATTTTGTACTGTCATCGGAAACACGTAAGTTCAGATATTTTTTTTTTAATAATTCTAGCATCTCAGGTGAAAAATCGATAAAATTAATTATTAATTTCTAACTAAATTCTGGAATTATTAAAATGTTGTATTGTCATAGAAACACACAAGTTTAGATATTTTTAAGTTATCAATTTATAATTACGTTCTAGAGATATTAAAATTTTGTACTGTCATCGGAAACACGTAAGTTCAGATATTTTTTTTTTTTAAATAATTCTAGCATCTCAGGTGAAAAATCGATAAAATTAATTATTAATTTCTAACTAAATTCTGGAATTATTAAAATGTTGTATTGTCATAGAAACACACAAGTTTAGATATTTTTAAGTTATCAATTTATAACTACGTTCTAGAAATATTAAAATTTTGTATTGTCATCGGAAACACATAAGTTCAGATATTTTTTTTTTCTTTTTAATTCTAGCATCTCAGGAAAAGAGTGAAAAATCGATAAAATTAATTTATTAATTTCTAACTAAATTCTGGAATTATTAAAATGTTGTATTGTCATAGAAACACACAAGTTTAGATATTTTTAAGTTATCAATTTATAATTACGTTCTAGAGATATTAAAATTTTGTACTGTCATCGGAAACACGTAAGTTCAGATATTTTTTTTTAAATAATTCTAGCATCTCAGGTGAAAAATCGATAAAATTAATTATTAATTTCTAACTAAATTCTGGAATTATTAAAATGTTGTATTGTCATAGAAACACACAAGTTTAGATATTTTTAAGTTATCAATTTATAATTACGTTCTAGAGATATTAAAATTTTGTACTGTCATCGGAAACACGTAAGTTCAGATATTTTTTTTTTTAAATAATTCTAGCATCTCAGGTGAAAAATCGATAAAATTAATTATTAATTTCTAACTAAATTCTGGAATTATTAAAATGTTGTATTGTCATAGAAACACACAAGTTTAGATATTTTTAAGTTATCAATTTATAATTACGTTCTAGAGATATTAAAATTTTGTACTGTCATCGGAAACACGTAAGTTCAGATATTTTTTTTTTAATAATTCTAGCATCTCAGGTGAAAAATCGATAAAATTAATTATTAATTTCTAACTAAATTCTGGAATTATTAAAATGTTGTATTGTCATAGAAACACACAAGTTTAGATATTTTTAAGTTATCAATTTATAATTACGTTCTAGAGATATTAAAATTTTGTACTGTCATCGGAAACACGTAAGTTCAGATATTTTTTTTTTAAATAATTCTAGCATCTCAGGTGAAAAATCGATAAAATTAATTATTAATTTCTAACTAAATTCTGGAATTATTAAAATGTTGTATTGTCATAGAAACACACAAGTTTAGATATTTTTAAGTTATCAATTTATAATTACGTTCTAGAGATATTAAAATTTTGTACTGTCATCGGAAACACGTAAGTCCAGATATTTTTTTTTAAAAATAATTCTAGCATCTCAGGTGAAAAATCGATAAAATTAATTTATTAATTTCTAACTAAATTCTGGAATTATTAAAATGTTGTATTGTCATCAGCAACACACAAGTTTAGATATTTTTAAGTTATCAATTTATAACTACGTTCTAGAAATATTAAAATTTTGTATTGTCATCGGAAACACATAAGTTCAGATATTTTTTTTTTTCTTTTTAATTCTAGCATCTCAGGAAAAGAGTGAAAAATCGATAAAATTAATTTATTAATTTCTAACTAAATTCTGGAATTATTAAAATGTTGTATTGTCATAGAAACACACAAGTTTAGATATTTTTAAGTTATCAATTTATAATTACGTTCTAGAGATATTAAAATTTTGTACTGTCATCGGAAACACGTAAGTTCAGATATTTTTTTTTTAAATAATTCTAGCATCTCAGGTGAAAAATCGATAAAATTAATTATTAATTTCTAACTAAATTCTGGAATTATTAAAATGTTGTATTGTCATAGAAACACACAAGTTTAGATATTTTTAAGTTATCAATTTATAACTACGTTCTAGAAATATTAAAATTTTGTATTGTCATCGGAAACACATAAGTTCAGATATTTTTTTTTTTCTTTTTAATTCTAGCATCTCAGGAAAAGAGTGAAAAATCGATAAAATTAATTTATTAATTTCTAACTAAATTCTGGAATTATTAAAATGTTGTATTGTCATAGAAACACACAAGTTTAGATATTTTTAAGTTATCAATTTATAATTACGTTCTAGAGATATTAAAATTTTGTACTGTCATCGGAAACACGTAAGTTCAGATATTTTTTTTTTAATAATTCTAGCATCTCAGGTGAAAAATCGATAAAATTAATTATTAATTTCTAACTAAATTCTGGAATTATTAAAATGTTGTATTGTCATAGAAACACACAAGTTTAGATATTTTTAAGTTATCAATTTATAATTACGTTCTAGAGATATTAAAATTTTGTACTGTCATCGGAAACACGTAAGTTCAGATATTTTTTTTTTAATAATTCTAGCATCTCAGGTGAAAAATCGATAAAATTAATTATTAATTTCTAACTAAATTCTGGAATTATTAAAATGTTGTATTGTCATAGAAACACACAAGTTTAGATATTTTTAAGTTATCAATTTATAATTACGTTCTAGAGATATTAAAATTTTGTACTGTCATCGGAAACACGTAAGTTCAGATATTTTTTTTTTAATAATTCTAGCATCTCAGGTGAAAAATCGATAAAATTAATTATTAATTTCTAACTAAATTCTGGAATTATTAAAATGTTGTATTGTCATAGAAACACACAAGTTTAGATATTTTTAAGTTATCAATTTATAATTACGTTCTAGAGATATTAAAATTTTGTACTGTCATCGGAAACACGTAAGTTCAGATATTTTTTTTTTTAAATAATTCTAGCATCTCAGGTGAAAAATCGATAAAATTAATTTATTAATTTCTAACTAAATTCTGGAATTATTAAAATGTTGTATTGTCATCAGCAACACACAAGTTTAGATATTTTTAAGTTATCAATTTATAACTACGTTCTAGAAATATTAAAATTTTGTATTGTCATCGGAAACACATAAGTTCAGATATTTTTTTTTTTTCTTTTTAATTCTAGCATCTCAGGAAAAGAGTGAAAAATCGATAAAATTAATTTATTAATTTCTAACTAAATTCTGGAATTATTAAAATGTTCTATTGTCATCGGAAACACATAAGTTCAGATATTTTTTATAATTCTAGCACATCAGGAACAGGATGAAAACCCGATTACAAAATTTCATTGTTGCATACAAAACCCAAGTTAATGCTTTTTGTTCTCAAATCCAAAGGGTCAACTTCCTGACATAAGTTTTAATTAATTTTTGTTCGGAAACGAATGAAACTAGAAGGTGTTGTTATTCAGAAACTATGTCATTGAACTATTTTTTCCGTTTTTCTTTTTTTCTTTTTCGTAAACGCAATAGATCTTTCTGAAAATATTGTCAAAATGGAACTTCCGAACGAAAGAAGAAAATCCAGTCAGTAAGGGGAGAAAAATGCCGTGTCACGTGATCAAAATCGCTTATAACTCAATAGATAATTTATTGATCAAAAATTGGTTACTAAATGTTATATCTTTCGCAGTCATATTTTTTTCGTAATGCTCAAAATCAGAACCGTTCTTCAAGCTCTTTCTTCGGTATTTTATAAACGGGAAAACAGTGTAAAATGATGTTTTTAGGCGCGTTCGTAATCGTCGTCTGTACCATCCGTCTGTCAGCCTGTTTGTCCGCAAGAAAGAGTGCAAAAACTACCCAACCGAATGGTTTGAAAATTAATATGTATAATCGTTGCGTCTTTGAGTCATATGAAATTTTAAGAAAATTGAATCAAAACTTTAAAGATATTAATAAAAGTTTTCTTCATTCTATTAAATCCTATCATGCATTAATTCAATAATATCCCATAATAGGTAATGATTCTAGGTTGCCATGGTGATTACGTCCTATTTAAGATGAAGTCCTATTCCTATTATTTCCGTGTTACTGAATTTGAGGCTGTTCTCAAATCCAGAGTGTCAACTTTATGACATAAGTTTTAATTCATTTTTGTTCGGAAAAGCATGAAACTAGAAGGTGTTGTTATTCAGAAACTATGTCATCGAACTGTTTTCTTCCGTTTCCTTGTAAACGCAATAGATCTTTCAGAAAATACTGTCAAAGTTTGCATTTTGAACCGAACTTCCGAACGAAAGAAGAAAATCCAGTCAGTAAGGGGAGAAAAATGCCGTGTCACGTGATCCAAATAGCTTATAACTCAATAAGTAATTGATTGATCAAGAAATGGAAAACACAGTTCAATTCCAAATCGCTTCCATGGTCAGGCTTTCCGATTTTATATCTTTCCGTTAAAAAATGAATTTGTAAATGTGTCAAAACGTTTTGCGCTTGTAGAACAGAGCAGTTGAAAACAGCCTTAAAGAAAAAGTATAAAAAGGAGTTAATAAAAGATGATTACATAATAGGTTAAAGAATGGAAAACTAAGTATTTAAAAAATCAAGACTCCCCGGGAAGTATAAGAATTATTTTTTGCATCTCACAAGGGAACCACTTTTGGTGTTGCTCGTGCATTTCGAGACCTGGTGCATTTTGTAGTCCTATACATAAAAGTTAGAGAACCGATAAAATTTCTCTGTTAAAATAATATTTTATATACTTTTTTATACTTGAAATTTTTTATTATTACATTTTTATTTGTTTATTTCACGCCAAAAGTGAGTTAAGTCGCCAAATGTGGCGGTACAATTTTTCCGCCCGCTTTATCGGATGAGTAAATGTACATATATTGCGATTTTTTTAAATAATTGATATCATAAGAAGCAAATATTGGGTTTTTCCTTTTTTAGCTCACAGGCTATCAAAGCCTGAGAGCTAATGTGCCCGCCCGTTCTGTATGTATGTATGTATGTATGTACGTACGTATGTACGTAACGCGATAACTCTTGATAGAAACATCAGATTTGCTTCAAAATTTTTTCCTAGGTTCACTGTGATAAGGCGCTTCCCTGATTAGTTTTGGGAGTTCATTGGTTAAGGATAAAGGGGGGGGGAAACGGGGTTAGTCCCCCCCCCCCCTTAATTCAGATAAATGGGTTTTCCATGCAGAATGATTCGATTTGCTCCGAATTTGGTATACCAGTTTATTATGTTAAGGAACTTCCCTGATTAGTTTTGGGAGTTCATTGGTTAAGGATAAAGGGGGAAAAACGGGGTTAGTCCACCCCCCTTATTTCAGATAAATGTGTTTTTCATGCAGAATGATTCGATTTGCTCCGAATTTGGTATAGCGGTTTATTATGTTAAGGAACTTCCCTGATTAGTTTTGGGGGTTCATTGGTTAAGGGTAAAGGGGGGGAAACGGGGTTAGTCCACCCCCCCTTTAATTCAGATAAATGGGTTTTTCATGCAGAATCATTCAATTTGCTCCGAATTTGGTATACCGGTTTATTATGTTAAGGAACTTCCCTGATTAGTTTTGTGGGTTCATTGGCTAAGGGTAAAGGGGGGAAAATGATGTTAGTCCACCCCCCTTAATTCAGATAAATGGGTTTTTCATGCAGAATCATTCAATTTGCTCTGAATTTGGTATACCGGTTTATTATGTTAAGGAACTTCCCTGATTAGTTTTGGGGGTTCATTGGTTAAGAATAAAGGGGGAAAAGGGGGGTTAGTCCACCCCCTTAATTCAGATAAATGGGTTTTTCATGCAGAATGATTCGATTTGCTCCGAATTTGGTATACCGGTTTATTATGTTAAGGAACATCCCTGATTAGTTTTGGGAGTTCATTGGTTAAGGATAAAGGGGAAAAAACGGGGTTAGTCCACCCCGCTTAATTCAGATAAATGTGCTTTTCATGCAGAATGATTCGATTTGCTCCGAATTTGGTATACTGGTTTATTATGTTAAGGAACTTCCCTGATTAGTTTTGGGGATTCGTTGGTTAATGATAAAGGGGGGAAAAACAGGGTTAGTCCACCCCCCTTAATTCAGATAAATGTGTTTTTCATGCAGAATGATTCGATTTGCTCCGAATTTGGTATACCGGTTTATTATGTTAAGGAACATCCCTGATTAGTTTTGGGGATTCATTGGTTAAGGATAAAGGTGGGAAAAACAGGGTTAGTCCACCCCCCTTAATTCAGATAAATGTGTTTTTCATGCAGAATGATTCGATTTGCTCCGAATTTGGTATACCGGTTTATTATGTTAAGGAACATCCCTGATTAGTTTTGGGGATTCATTGGTTAAGGATAAAGGGGGGAAAAACAGGGTTAGTCCACCCCCCTTAATTCAGATAAATGTGTTTTTCATGCAGAATGATTCGATTTGCTCCGAATTTGGTATGCCGGTTTATTATGTTAAGGAACTTCCCTGATTAGTTTTGGGGTTCATTGGTTAAGGGTAAAGTGGGAAAAGAGAGGTTAACCCGCCCCTCTTAATTTAGATAAATGGGTTTTTCATGCAGAATGATTCGATTTGCTCCGAAGTTGGTATACCGGTTTATTATTTTAAGGAGCTTCCCTGATTCGTTTTGGCGATTCATTGGTTAAGGATAAAGGGGGGTTAGTGCACCCCCTTAATTTAGATAAATGTTTTTTTTTTTTTTTTGCAAGATTATTCGATTTGCTCCAAATTTGGTATACCGGTTTATTATGACAAGGAGCTTCCCTGATTAGATTTGGAAGTTCACTGGTTAAGTATAAAGGGGGAAACAGGGGCTAATTCCCCTTCACTTATTTTTTTGAGTGGCATTATTCTTTAAAATAAGAGTATAATATACAATTATTGTGAATAGTCTGTGAGCTCAATGCCATCAGTTTAGCTGGGCACTTTTCTTTTTTATTTTCTATGCAGACGATAAATACTAAATAGTAAACATAATTCTATAAAAGTTTCCAAGACTATTGAAAACTATTTTTAGTGAAATACAGAATAAGCAAACTATTTTTGAAATCGAATGGAATAAAGTTTCGAATGTTTAAAATGAAATGTTGCTGTATTAAATGGTCCTTTGGTAAAAGTCATTATAAAGTAAATTAATATTTTAACACAATTTAGAAAAATTACTGTGACTAATATTACAGGGGCCTCGCTAAGGGGGGGGGGGGGAGCCTCCCCCCTCCCCCCAAACATTAGTGAATGCTGTTACACTTGGCAAATTTACAAACTTAGTTGGTGAATTTATGTAAAAGTTTAATAAAAATTATAATACATTTTCTATTTCTAACAGACTTTGTAAAAATTACTAATCTAATTGGGAATATTATTAAACTTTTTACGAATAAGAACTATATTACATTTTCTAATTGTGGTAGCTTGGCAAAGTTATAAAACTAGTTGGCAAATACTAAAATTTGATTTGGCAATTTAAGGTCTTCTCCCCCGCCAATAAAAAGTCTTCGCGATGGCCCTGACTAATTAGGTAACATCGGACATTACAATTTCTACTGAAGTCCAAACCACACCTCACACAAGACAAACAGCTATGACATTTGGCTAGGGTTGCCGGAAAGCTCTACTTTTGAAAAAAAGCGCCAACTGTTTCCCCGCCAAGAATGTGAATATAATGTTGCAATTTTTCAAAATCAAATTCGTGGGTTCTTGAAGGAATTTTAAAACTTTTTTCAATATTTTATACCTATAATTAACTAATTTTTGTCTGTAAATGCTTTTTTAAAAAAAAAAACTTCGATGTTAATAGTCCGATAAGTGGTCTCGAAAATCACATTTTCAGAAAGTTATGCTGCTGTAAAATCAAGAAATATTATTTTAACAGAAAAATTTTACCGATTCTCAAACTTCCTAATATAGGGCTTTAAAATGCACCAGCTCTCAATGCTAGGTGCGAGCAACACCAAAAGTGGTTCCCTTGTCAGAATTATTCACATTATTTTATATAATATATAAACACATAAATAAAAAATACAGAGAGAAATGCACATGCTCAGATTTAATTCGAAATAACAAATTACGGAAAACGTAATTCAATATATTGATGTAATTATTTAACATAAACATATTCGAAATATCAATGCACCATTGATTAACATCAATTTATATTATAGATTGTCGAGTTACCATTGAAATTGTTTGAGAAAATACATCTTTTCATTCAATATGACGGCGCTTTCAAAACTGTCTGGTAATACCAGACAGGCATTTCCTGATAAATGAAAAATTGAGCAAGGTACAAAATGTACACCGATATGTCGACAGGTTTTTATAGAATATCAGAAATGTATGTTAATTATAAAGGAAAATACGTCAAAAAGCATATAAATGAAAATTTCTTTTTTAAATCGATTATTTTAGAATGCGTTGTTTCCTGACCTTCATGAACAACGGGAAACTCTTGTAAACCGTAACTATCCAATATCACTCTTATTATGCAATATGAAAACAAGATTAAAAACAATCCACTCAATGAAATAGGGATATGTTATAAATAAGACAAGGTAAAATATTATAAAAGCAGACAATACGTAAGAAAAAATATCAATAGCGAGAACGTCACGTTTAACAAGATACAGGGAAATTAATTTTTAGTAATAATAATAAAAAAAAAAAGTTTGGAAGCATTTACTGTGTTTCGCATTTCCTGATTGGGTAACAAATTTTCTTTCAGAGTCTTTTATACTTCGTAATAATGATACAAAAACAGTAGAAGAACACTAGTCCTGAAGACATTATTACACAAGCGGCTTGGTTGAGGCTGTGCATACAGGGGCCTCGCTAAGGGTGGGGGGGGGGGGACAGCGGGGAGCCCCCCCCCCCCCCAAAAAAAAAAAAAAAACGTTCGTGAATGCTGTTACACTTGGCAAATTTACAAACTTGGTGAATTTGTGTAAAACTTCAATAAAAACAATAATACACTTTCTATTTCTGAGAGACTTTGCAAAAATTACAAATCTTATTGGGAATATTATTAAACTTTTTACGAATAAGAACTATATTATATTTTCTAATTGTGGTAACTTGGCAAAGTTATAAAACTAGTTGGCAAATACTGAAATTTGACTTGGCAATTTAAGGTCCTCTCCCCCACCAATAAAAAGTCTTCGCGATGGTCCTGTGTGCATATATAAAGTTATCGCTTTAGGGGAGGGGGTCTGGTAATTGATACCACAAGATATATGTAGGGGAAGGGGGTGTTTATCTTTTGATATCGTTATCATTTATGAACCAACCAAAATTTTATTTTAGGGGTCTGGTAATTGATACCACAAGATATATGTAGGGGAACGGGGTGTTTATCTTTTGATATCGTTATCATTTATGAACCAACCAAGATTTTATTTTCTTCTTTTGTAACATTTATTTACATCAAAATGACCCGTTAGCCTTTTTTTTTTTTTTTTTTTTTTTTTTTTAAATAAAAGTGTTATCTATTTTCATGAAAATACAAAGTTAACATTAAAGCCAATAAATGGTTATAAGATACATTCGAACATATAGGATACCCAAATGTTCGGCATTCCTATTATTCTACCATATGCAATGCACAAATAATCCGCTGTTGGAGGAAATTTCATGTACGAGTATAATAATGATACTTTATTAACTACTTCTCTTCATTTGAATCAGCAAAGTATAGGGGAGACTGGGGACGGTTGACCCATTTTTATACAAAATGATTTTATATTTTTTAAATATTGAACCTACAGAAAAGTTTCATATATCATTTTATTCGTTATACAATCGGTTATCAAAATAAAACTGCGACATAAATGTACTATAAGAAATTTGAAAAATTACTGATTTTAAACATGAGAAAATAATGGGTCAAGGCTCCCCACATATGGGACGCTTGACCCACTTTATTTTATATTGAAATATTTGTTAAGAGATATAAAATAAGTTTTAAATAAGGCAGAATAACTATCCTACAACATTTAATTATTACAAAAAAAAAAAAAAAAAAAAAAATCCGGGGAAATGTGATGTGCAAGCCAACCTGCTTAGACGGAATTCAAGGCACATGAGAAAATTTCCCTTTTAAGTTTGACTTCATCTCATTGTGTTCAACTTGGTGAAATTTGTCTACATACCTTCCCAAAGTGTTTTGATCAATGTTATGTTCTTTTGCAGATTGATGAATAGTACCTAACATTTCTTAAGGCATTCATTGGTTAAATATAATGGGGGGAACGGGGGCTAACCCCTCCCCTCTAATTTAGATAAATGGGTTTTTCTATCCAATTTGCTTCAAATTTGGTTTATTCAATACTGGTTTATTTCGATAAGGCGCTTCCCTGATGACATTTGAAGGCTCATTGGTTAAGTATAAAGAGGGGAAATGGAGGAGACTAATCCCTTCCCTTAAGTTATTTTTCCAAGGGCATTATTCTTTGAAATAAGAGTATAATATACGCTGAAAAAAAGCAGCCTGGTTAGATTAATCTAACTCCTACTAATAATAAGCTCGACGCAGCAGCGGTCTTTTGCTAGCTTCAGGGCCCCGAGCCCTCCCTTGCCACTTTTCGGTGTATTTAATTTGTGTAATTTCCCTTTTAAATTTTCCCCTTTAAACTTCCGGTTTTAACTTTTTTTACAACCTGACTTCCGCTAGAGACTCTTATACTCGGGACATGGCTGGGGACCTGTGAACCTGGCTTTCGCAAAAGAGTCGGACCGTGGCGGTTGACCCGCCCCCAACCGCTTTCATCCTTTTTAGTCTTTTCCATTCTTTTTATTTACCTACTATGGGTACTATTTAAATGAAATAAAAGTTCCCGTCAACTTTCCAATTTATGTCATTAAATTTTTTTCTTGCTTCTATAGCAATTTTTCTCATCTTCATTTAATCAGTTTTAAGCATTTTCCTTTCTATCAATCACCCCGATTTACTTTAGTTTTACAGAATAAATTTACATTACTTTAGAAATATAACCTTTAACTCTTCATTATGTACAGTGTGTAATAAAAGGCTTTCTAAAAATACTTAATTAAGGAGCTTTGACCATATGGTCAACCCTCCCCACATAGCCACTTTTTAAAGTATAGTATATAGTCATTTTTAGCCAAATTTATTGCACAATTTTTATGCCGGAAATAAAAGCTCAATATTTCCACATTACTTAAAACCTCCTTACTTAAATTTCTATGACATATTTTATCTGAGAAAATCTTACAAAATTTTTCTAATTAAATTTAAAAAAATCAAAAAACCCGACAGCGTAAAAAGCAACTAATTAATTATTTCTCATCATTATGAAACTATTTTTTTATAATATTTACCTACTTTTTTTTTTAATTATTTGTATTGATGACTTTTAAGTTGTGTTCCATTGTTAGTTCCTGTGTATAAACACTGTTTTGATGAGGCCTATAGATGTCTATGATGGTTAAAGTTGCAGTAAAGCTAGAGATTCTACTTACACAACTTTCAGGTTGTGTAATATTTAAAGGGAGCTTCTGACTGTAAAATAGTCAATGGAACATCGTCTTCATTTAGAAAAACCTATCCAATGATATGCCACTCAATACGGTGCGTATTTTTTTTCGTCTCTACCGCCATTTTGCCTTTTACGGCCGTCATATTGAATTTATAAAAACCAAAATCTAGCCTATAACCTTCGGACGGTTAAGATGAATCGATAGAGACCTCATTCATTAAAATCCATCCAGCCGTTGGGATGTTTCGAGGGTATAAAGAAATCCACATACCCAGATACGCCTGAAACACATAACCTTCTTGGCAGTCGGGTAAAAATACACTTTTTACGCTAAAAACTCTTCACAATTGATTTTTCCACACTTGTTTCAATTATTTTCATGAAACAAAGACTATTGTTTGAGCATTTCAGTAGCTTTGGTTGCCACCCATTTGCAAAACTGTGAAATTCTTTTAAATATGAAAACTGAAAGGTGGATCAAGCCTCCCCTATGGACAACATTCCCCAGTCTCCCCTACAAATAATAAATGTGTAACCGTATGTATATATCACCGCAAACGTATAAAAGAAAAAAAAAATAAATAAATAAAAAGAATTTTTACATAATTTATAACGATATCATTAAAAGGAGGGGGGATTCGAAGTATGATATCGTTAAGAAAAGGGGGGGTGTGGATTCAAGGTCATCGTAAAGGGGAAGAGGTTCAAATTTACCAAAAAAGTTGACAACGTTATATATGTATGTACAGCCCCTTATTAGAAAATTAAATGAAATCAAATGGAATGAGCCATGGTAAAGAAAATAATAAAAAAACAGTATTAAATATATTAAAAATTTTTAGTATATTTAATACTATTTTTTTTTAAATATTTTTTATTATGTTAATTTGGAAAAAAAAAAAAGAAAGAAAGAAACATTGATGATTTATTATTACTAATTTCTTATGCTTTCTTCATTCAACTTATTCTGCTTATATCATAATCTCTGACAATCCGAAATTTTGTTGAATTCGAACAGGGAGCGGTCAGAATTAGGTCGAATCATCAGTGTTCTGGTGTATTTTTAATAATCATATACACTGATTGTTTTCAACACTTTCTAACATAGTTGAAAAGTTTATGAATTCGGTTTATCTGCCCTCTACTGTAGTTGGCTGCTATGATAGACGACTCTAAATTCAATGTTTCTCAATAATTAAATAAATTAAAATAGTGAAACCTATTGACTTACTTTTTCACAGTCTGCCTGCTTTTCTCCGTGAATCTTTTAGTTAATTACAATAATAGTTTAATAAATTATTTTAGTTTAATCATATAATTCCAAACTTCACGAATAAAATAATAATAATAATAATAATAATAAAAGAACAAATGCCGTATTCGCCCGGAGTCCGCCATTTCATTTCTTTGTTGGTCATTAACCACTGCTTAATTTTTGAAAATTTAGAGATTAAACAACAACAACAATTAAAATTAAAGGTTAAACATTTAAAAAAATAAATAAATAAATAAATAAATAAATTCAAATGAAGAAATTTAAAATCGGCGATGATCAACAAAGAAACAAGATGGTGGACTCCGGGCGAATACGGCATTGTTCCAAAATAATAATAATTTTAAAAAGTCACTTAAATCTTATTTTTATTTTTGATAAAACATTTTTTCCGTGCATACTGTACTTGGAAAGAAGGAGGGGGGGGGGGGGGTCGTAACTCGAAGTACTGTTGTAATACACATTATAATAGGTATAATAGGTATAAGGAGGGAGAGAAAATATAAAAGGACATTCAAACGGTGAAAAATGAGAATATGTGGAATAGAAAACGAAAAAAAAAAATACTCGAGAAAAGAAAAGATAGTGATATCAATAAGCGCTACTGAATTGCGACATTGTTGCCTACAGATGAACCAATATGAAATTTCTCCTTCTTTCAAATCACATTTGCCCCCACCCCCCCACCCCCCACCCCCTACCCCTCCTACCGCACCTTTTTGGCAAGTCAGAAACTACGATGAAGTTATTTTTAAGAGAAAGTTCAACGATATTTATTTGATAAAATCATGCTAAATAAGACGACAGTGAAAAAGAATTTTTTTTTTTAATAAAAGAAATAACATTCGAAATTTAATCACAGCAAACATCTCAGATCAAGTAAGTTGTGGGAAAACTAATTACAAAAAAAAAAAAAGTTTCATAAAATAAAATACGTTTTCGGCATTTTAGAGTATTTTCTTCGAAATAAGAAATAAAAACATTTTGTAAATACTTTATTCATCATAGTTCTATCTAACGACATTTTAAAAATTTAGAAACAGTGTGAAAAGTGCCATTGCAATGTATGTTAAAAACAACAATAAAATGCTTTTATCTAGAGTTGGTCAAATTTGTAATTACAATTATCTGCAACATAATTACAATTTAATTGTATGTAATTGATTATAGTTATGTACATTCAAGCACAGAAAATTTGTCAAATAGTGGGATGGGTGGTGGTTCCAGCTACTTGTGCTGCAAGAATTTTCGAGGGCATGTAATTGCAACTATAATTAATTACATAAAAATAAATTGAAATTACAATGCAGCAGATATTTGCAATTACAAATTTGCCCAACTCTGCTTTTATCCCGCTTTAGTTTAGAATTACAATAAAATATTGATTTGCCTGTAATGTTTTTAATCTTTCACAAACACTCAAACTACAATTAAATAAATAAACAACACATAATTACAGAGAAATTACAGTCAAGTCAAAGTATTCTTCACGTTTCATTGCGAAGATTTATTCACATACTGCGAAAAAATTAGTAATGTTAAATAAGTATTACATTTTTAGGATTTGTTCATGCATTACACTCACACATGCAAGCAATAAAACAAAACAAAAACATGTTTTACTACAAATATGTATTCACATAAAAAAATTGCATTTAGTTATTGTAAAACAAATATTAAGTTATTGGATTTTGTTTATACATTACACTCACACAAGCAAGCGATAAAATAAAATATATACACATTTTACTGCGAAAATTTATTCACATATTATGAAACAATAACTGTAAATAACTATTACGGTATTGGATTTTGTTCATTCGTTAAACTCACTCATGCAAACAAACAAACAAACAAACAAAAAAAATAATACACGTTTTACTGAAAAAAATTATTCACATTTGAAAAAACACGTATCACGAAAAATTTAATGTTAAATAAGTATTACGTTACTGGACTTTTTTCATGTATTCATTACACTCACACATGTAAGCAATAAAATAAAAATATACACGTTTTGATGCAAAGATTTATTCACATACTAAGATAAAAATTGCACTTAGTAATCGTAAACAAATATTAACCCCTTGAGGGGCGGTGGGATATATTTTATCCCACTTAATTTTAATCAAGTTTTGCACCAGAATTTTTAATTAAAATTTTAATTTTATAACTTTGGTGGAAAATAGCTGTAAAATTGCATTTTCTTTTTCTTTTTCTTTTTTTTTGAAAATTTTGGTGTGAAATCAACATTACTATTAACTATAAACACAATTACTTGCACCTGAAAGGGTTAAGTTATTGGATTTTTGTTTATGCATTACACTTATATATGCAATCAATAATAATAATAATAATAATAATAATAATAAAATACACGTCTTACTGCGAAGATTTATACACATATTACGAAAAAAAATTATATATACCGGGCTATTACAAATGATGGACTCGGTTTAAAAAAATCATAGTTTCGAAACTACTGCACATATTACAATAAGTGATACATGAATTTAAAGAAAAATATACTAAGTTTTTTTCAGTTACAAATGTTTGATGTGTGACCCTTTTGTTACACGGCATACGTCCAATCTGTAATCCAGTTCGTTCCAAACAATTTGTAGCATCACTCTGTCAATCGTTCTGAAAGCTTCACAAATGCGTTCTTTAAATTCTGAACATTTTGTTTTCGGTATTGGTGGTACATAAACAATGTCTTTGACACTGTCAGAAATTAAAGAACGGATTTGTGCAGAATTCAGAACCATTGACAGAGTAATGCTACAAAATGTTTAGGACGAACTGGATTACAGATTGGACGTATGCCATGTAATAAGAGGCTCACACATCGAACATTTGTAACTGAAAAAAAACTTGGTGTATTTCTCTTTAAATTCATGTATCACTTATTGTAATATGTGCATTAGTTTCGAAAATATGATTTTTTTTTTTAATCGAGTCCATCATTTGTAATAGCCCTGTATATTAATTTCGCCTTATCCTTAAGATGATGCATAATATCATTATCCGAATAAGCAAAATAAATGAAACAGAAAACTTAAAGAAAAAAATGTATTAAATGCACTTTACGAACAACATGAGCCATAAACTGTGTATTTTTACTACACATATCAGCGAATAGCTTACTAACAAAAAAATTATTTTTTTTTAAACATTCTGCACCAGTGATTCCCAAGGAATTTTCAAGGATAATGAGTGTATGGAGTAGAAAAGAGCGGAGAATAAAAGGCAGCAGCTGTGGAATCTTTATATCACTATCACCTTGTATGCTACAATAGACTTCTTTCTAGACACACATAAAACGATCGATTCTCCCGTGTCTTTATTCAAATTCTTTTTTTAAAGTTTTCCCACGACCGTTCTTTGAGATAAAGAGAACAAGAAAGCAGCAGCTAAGAGATAAGAGGTAGATGACGCAAATAAATAGAATGAAAATCAAAAGAGCTGACCACCCCCTCCCCCTCTTTTAAAGCTCCTTAAGCATTAACTCCCTGAAAAATTCAATTCAAAATAAATATTCATAATAGTTAAACTGGGTACCTATCTGATCAGTTGGAAAAAATTCTTAAACAGAGATACAGTTTCATGAGTTATTTTATAGACGTACTGGCATATTATGCATGAATATTTTACTAATATTAAATTACTAGTAATTTTCAATTATTTATCTTTAATTAATAAACTAAAGTAAATCTGCTAAATATAAATAGTACATTATTTAAAATTTTATTGCAAACCAGTGCATATATGCTCATTTTTATTTTTAAGTTCAAATTGATATTAGAAATATAGTTGAAAACAGCTTTTTCATTTGTCGGTTTCGGGTTCGGGTCTGGTTAGAACCAGACTTGCGCCGGAAACTAATATACAGCAAGGTTGCCACATAAAAATTCTTGACCAGAGATACATTTTCATATGCAATATGAATGATGTCAATGGGAACAATATTTGGCGATTTATCACATCGCCAAGCTAACATATAAGTACTCCATTTTCTTAATGTAATAAATATAGTCTTTAATTTGTTTGTTATTTTATTTTGGAAAAATTGATTTGATGAATCATTAACCAATTTTTTTTTTTTTTTTTTTTTTTTTTTTTTTTTTGAAAATTTAATCACTTCTCTACATCGCATAATTTTAAATTTTACACCGTTTAATTGGGAGGGTGTAAAAATATTCGTACAAATTAAAATGTTTGAAAACTTTATTTCGATTTACTGACATTTTATGATTTTAAAACCAAAAAGCTGGATTATGGAATAATAGTACATGAATATTTTTATCAATTATTTCAAAAGAAAACCACGATTTCTATCCACCGTCCTAGTACGGACGTTTACACTAGTATATAAATATTTTACTAATATTAAATTACTAGTAATTTTTATTTATTTAATGTTTAATTAATAAATTAAAGTAAAATTGCTTAAGAAAGCCTACTAAATATAAATTGCACATTATTTATTTTTTATTTTATTTTATTTATTTATTTATTTTTTTTGCAAACCAGTGTATATTTATGTGATCATTTTTATATATAAAAAAAGTTTAAACTGATATTTAGGATACTTTTTCATATTATATTAAAATATGGATTAATTTTCTTTCACTTCGGGTTCGGGTTTCAATATCCCAGGTTCATGTGTCTCGAGGTTTCGGGTTAACCAAAATTTTCTGCCGGTTTCGGGTTGTTGACTTAAGCAGAATTTTCGTATTCGAGTCTTCTTAGAATCCGACGTGCGCGGGATTCTATAAAGCAGGGTAAAACTGTTGAAACTTTTATCACAATGCTTTAATTGTTACTGAAATTATAAACAAAAATCCGGATACAACCTGTAATTCTGACAGGAGAATTCGATTATATTTGCAACCTTAGTTTCC
Organism: Maratus speciosus; assembly: GCA_963932465.1. Classification (NCBI taxonomy): domain Eukaryota; kingdom Metazoa; phylum Arthropoda; class Arachnida; order Araneae; family Salticidae; genus Maratus; species Maratus speciosus. The sequence continues at coordinate 302,034,325 of OZ010798.1, read as the reverse complement.
TATACAAATTGCTTGTAGTGGCTTGTTCTATCTCATAAAAAAATATTGAACAATTGTTCTGAATAACACTGTATACTTTTCTTATTTGAATTATTTAACTACAATAGAATCTCTCTCAAATCCACAAATCTAAAATCTACACAGGACCGAAACTAGCGTTTTTTGCACCTGGGGAAAACATGGATTTTAGCATCCCCCCCCCCTCACACATCTCCCCCCCCCCTATCTTGTAAATATATTTACAAGGATAATTTTACTAATTTTCTAATAACCGACTTATTTAAAAATTTAAAATATTTACTCATAAAATATGTAATACTGAACTACGTAATCTACTTTCTCAAATATTGATTCATTGAAATCTTGAAAACGGAATCGAAAAGAAATCCGCTTTATACAGGATCCTTATGTCATATCATCCTTAGATTCGTCTATGCTTTGGCACACTCCAGACAGAACGAATTTAGAAGGGAAAAAAATCTACAAACAAAATCGTCATTTGGCGCCACTTCGTTCTGGCGCCTGGACACATGCCCCCTCTGCCCCCTACCCCCTAGTTTCGGCCCTGATAACTACACATCTTTGCAGATGTAAACAATGAAACTTACAGTTAAGGTGTAGGTGAAAAAATTCCAGATTTTATTTTTAATTTTAAATCATTCCATACACATTTTAATGTTTAAATCTGATTGAACTTATACTTTCTCATGAAAAAAAATATAAATTTATTAAAAAATATATTTCAAGACAGTGCTGACATCAGTGGCAGTCGCGATCTTTTTACCCGATATATTTTTTATGTATTAATAAAGCTCTTTTGGTTATTAAATCTGACTAAACATGAAAAAAAAAAAAAAAAAAAAAAAAAAAAAAAACTAATTTTTATGTAAATTATTAGTCTATCTTTATAAGGCGAGTATCAATGAATAATTCAAGAAAAATGTATTTCATCATGAGTTATGCATTATTAATTATTTACTTGACTTTTAGTTTTAAAATTTTAATTATTGTGTTTATTTTTCTTATTTTACTTAATTATTTTACTTTACTGTAAGCATTCAGTATAACTCTGGGTGCATTATTATATACAAATTACTCTTTTAAAAATGTAAACAAAACCATGACCAGAAATCCGCAAAATTCTAAAATCCGCGCAACCTCTGGAAACTTCATTATTTTAAAATTTTGATGTAAATTATTAGTCTACCTTTATAAGGCGAGTATCAACAAATAATTCAAGAATAATGTATCTCATCATTAGTTATACATTTAATATTTACTTGACCTTTACTTAATTTTAGTATGTTACTTAATTATTTTATTACTTTACTTTCTGTAAGCATTCATCATAATTCTGGGTGCATTATTATATACAAATTACCTGTGATGTAGTCGTAAAAAAACCAGAGTGTATACGCAGTAGGCAGAGGGCATACGCCAAAGTCATGCACGTCATGCCTAGGGTATACGCTATAGCTTTATTTGAGAAACAGAGAGTATACGGTGCTTCTTAAAAAAATCTTTAAAAAATACGGCGTATACCCGCTTATACCCTCCGCTACACCCCTGCAAATTACTCTTTTAAAAATGTAAACAAAACCATGACCAGAAATCCGCAAAATTCTAAAATTCGCACAATTTCTGGTTCCAAGCTATGCGGATTTGAGAGAGTCTACTTTATTTTACTTTTCGAAATTCTTAATATATATCATCTTTCGACCTGAAAGAGACAAATAGCAAAATCTACTTTCCGTTTGCAAAGAATAACAAACAAGAGAAAAAAAGAAGCGGAATGAAATGTCAGACTGAATAGTACTCCTCATTTATTTCCCCCAAAACGCATTTCTCATCCTTATTCGTCTGAAGGATTTTTAGTTTCGATTCCAGCTTACTTTTTCTGCGAAGGCCAGTAGCAGTAAAGTAGAAATTTTTCATTTATTTTTTCATAAATATGTTATGGTATATATAAAAAATATTTAGAAATTTTATAATATATGATTTGATTTATCATTTAAACAGATACATTGTATATTAATACAGTCGAATTCGATAAAACGTGGGATAGTATCTTTGAAAAATATTTTCACCGCCAGTGAAAAGTGATGTGGTTTCGAACTCTCATGCATTTTTAAATACTTATTGAAATTACATAAACCTCTGTAATACATTTAAGCCGTATTTCAGGCTTTATAAAACAATAATCAATTATAATATAATAAAGAATAGAGTTCAGTTCAGGGTTGCAAAAAACTCGGGTTATTTATAATAAAAAATCAATCCGGTTGGGTTTAATTGGGTTTTTTGTTTTTATAAGCAGAGATGGCAGGGAGATACCCTTATTTATTTTTTTTTTTTTAAGAATATGTATTGAATTAAGAAATCTTATTATATTTTCATTGGTTAACTTAATATACAAGTAATTTGAATTGAAATAACATAGATAAGTCAGTATAAAAGTCTGTAAAAAAACTTTTACTTCTGACATCATATAATATTATATAATAACCAACTATCATAGATTTAAAAGTTATTTTAATAGATTACTTTTTATCTGTCTTCCCCACTAAGAACACATTTTTGAAACAAATCTTTAAACTTTTATTATTTATTAATCAAATAATGCTTGATAATATTTTCAAGATATGTATGGTTTACTGTATAGAACAGTTTATTCTTTGAACATAACACATAGCTGTTACTAAAAATATTTAAACTACAAATGATTTCAATCATCCACATAACTGATTGTAATTAGAATTTAATTTGAATATTTTGACATGAAGTTATAATACTTATATAATATCCAACAATGTTTATTTTTATCAGCAAACATGCATCTATATGTAATAGGACATGTTATTTAAAAAACACCAAAAAAAGAAACCCAGGTTTAAACAAACAAACAAAAACCGGTATATTTGGATTTTTTTCAAAAAAGAAAACTTTTTTTTTTCTTTTTTGCCAACTCCGGTCAAAAATGAATAAGTTAAATTATTTTTTATCTATGTAAAAATGTTATGATTAGCTATGTATATTGATTTTGGCTTTTTTTTTTTTTTCATAACATTAACAGGCTTTTAAAAGACTTAAGCACTTCATTTTCACTTTGTCACATTTGGATTTAGCAGTACATCCACAGCATGTTTTAATAGGATAGTGTAACTCTTTAAACACAAAGGTTAAAAAACTAATATAAAAGTTACTGAATATTAAATAATAATATTATGAATTGAAAAAACAAACAAAAAAAAAACAATAAAACCCGCTTTGACGCGGATTTTATTGGGTTTTATAGCGTGGGTTTTACCCCCCCCCCCCCCCAAAAAAAAAAAAACCACCCGGTTTTTTTTTCGGGTAAGTGGGTTTTTTGCAACCCTGGTCCAGTTAATATTGCAAAATCTTTACAAATAGGACAGAAAAATAAATATTAAAGAGCTTCACCGTTTAACTTTCAGGCCTAAGAAATTTATAGATGTAAAACTGAACGATTTCCTCTTCCAATTTTTTAAAATTCAGCTTGAAAGAGCAATCATAAAAAATCTACTTTTAGGTTTGCTATGAATAGCAAACAAGGAGAAGAAAAAAGAAAAAAGCGCAACTGGAATGAAATGTCAAGCTGAATAGCACTTCTCATTTATTTCCCTGAACGAGGCATTTCTCATACTTATTCGCCTGAAAGAGTTTTGTCCCAGCTTATTTTTTTCCGCAAAGCCCGGTAGCAGTACTATACCCATTTTCAAAATTGATGGTATGGTAGATACGATATCTCGAAATTTTATAGTCATAATAAAATATTTTACGAGGGTGTATCAACAAGTTTTTGCCCCCACATAGAAATAATTGAGTGAAATTTATGAAACTGCTGCACTGTATCAGTCCTTTCCTATATGGTCACCGTGCACAATAACACGTTTCTGCAAACGGTCTTTCAAAAAGAGGGGGGGGGGGGATGTATTCGAGGAGGCGCGATAGTACACCCGAAAGGGGGGGGGGCATTTTTCTAACTTTTGCCGACCCCCACATGTAATATATTGCTGGAAAGGCCTGTGACCACTTATTCATGCTATGCACTCCCGAGCACCTCGCCCCAAATTTGCCCTCCGCTGTCATGAATGATGTCCGCAAAATTTAGGAAAGTGTCCCCGGAGGGCAAATTTGGGGGTTGGGGGGGGGGGGTCTCGGGCCGTGCATAACATGAATAAGTGGTCACAGGCCTTTCCAACAATTTCACATGTGGGGGTCGGCAAAGGTTAGAAAATTGTCCCTTTTGGGTCTACTATCGCGCCTAATGGATTGCATCCTCCCCCCTCTCTTTGAAATACCCTTTGCAGAAATGTGTTAATGTGCAACAGGACTATATAGAAAAGGACTCATAAAATGTAGCAATTTCATGAATTTCACTGAATTATTTCTATGTGAGGGCAAAAACTTATTGATAAGTATTAAAAGAACTTCTTGAAACACCATCAAAAACTTATACGCTAGACCTTTCGAAAGATCTGAGTCTTTCTTCGTCAGGCGCAAAGAAGACGTGTTTCTACTATGAAAGCAGCAGCAAGAATAATAGAAGAAGCAGTCTTTTTTGCACCTGACGAAGAAAGACTCACAAGGAGAGGGCCAATCTTGTTAATCACAGATTTTTATTATTTTAATATATGTTGTAGGGTAGAGGCCCCTTAGTGTCACGTTCAACGGATTTTATCCAATGCTCCTTAGTTCTTGAGAAACCGGGGGGTCTAATATTAGTACACAACTTAAACACTTACTTTACAACAAAAATGATAGGTCCGTCGTAGCTCAGTTGGTATGGTGTTTACCGGCTGAGTCGCGGGCCCGGGTTCGATACCTGAATGCGCTACATTTGTTTTTCTCATTTTTTTTTTTTTTTTTTTTTTTTTTACAAATTTACTTGAAATATAACTTAATAATCTCATTGCCAATTAAAATTTTTAATATTGTATATCAATTATAATTTTAACCTATTTAATTTTGTACTTTTAACTAAATAGTTGTAATAAAACATCATAAAACTTATTTTTTTTTATCACTTTTAAAATGTATTTCATATATTCTTTATCGATGCAATGATATTGAGTAATTGTGACAATTCATGATTTTAAAGAAACATCATTTACGCATTGCTTTAACAAAGGAAGTCAATGCGATAATACTATTATTCTGTTTTTAAAGTAAAAAGCATAATTATATTAAAAATTAGCACCAGAATTAAATTACAACAGATTTTTTACATATTAAAGATTTTTAAATTTGTAATAAGTATGCTTGCGCTTTCAATTATTTTGTTTTCCCTTTTATCTTCTTTCTGCTTTTATTTTTATTTTATTTGAATATTCCCTTTTTTTTTTTTACCATAACTAGATGGCACCACAACAGAATTTGTCGCGATTTCGGAATTTTTATCATTCAATAATAGATCAAATTTCTTTTTAAACCTCTCTAATGGATGAGAAATAATAGTTTACAAATAAGAAATGATAAATTTAAGTTTGTTAACATTATAATTAATATATGATGTTAAAATTTTTAATTGAAATTATTAAATTATAATTACAACTATATTTATAAAACAAAAAATGAGAAAAACAAACGTAGCGCATTCAGGTATCGAACCCGGGCCCTCGGATCAGCCGGCAAACGCCATGCCAACTGAGCTACGACTAACCTATCATTTTGGTTGCGAAGTAAGTATTTAAGTTGTGTACTAATATTAGACCCCCCCGGTTTTTCAAGAACTAAGGGGCATTGGATAAAATCCGTTGAACCTGACACTAAGGGGTTTCAAGGTCCTGGCACTAAGGGGTTTATGTTATAAGGTCTACCCTATAACATATATTAAAATAATCAAAATCTGTGGTTAACAAGGTTGGCCCTCTCCTTGTCAGATATTTCGAAAGACCTAGCGTATTTAAAAGTTTTTTATGGTGTTTTAAGAAGTTCTTTTAATACTGATTCACACCAGTTTCAACTTATTTCCTTTTAAAAACTTATTGATACATCCTCGTATATTCAAGGATAAAAATGGGTCTTTTGTCTTTCGAATGACGTCATTTTTCCTATCAGAATCATTTCGTTCAACATATCACTTATTGTGAAAGAATATTTACTATTATTTTATTTACACAGATTACTTACTAATATTATTTTCCCAATAAGCAAGGTAAAAGCACCAGTACTGGCTCTAAGGACATATATCTAATTATTATTAATGTGTTATTGAATTCCAAATATTTTTTAGCCCAGTCCTAACATTCATGTATCAGAATAAACATTCGAAGTTTCAAAATATATTCTTCGAAAAATAAATAAATAAATAAATAATGTTACCGTCCTCTATGCTCCAGTAATGGGCCTAGTAAATTTCTGATTCGCGAATCTTTAAGTTTTCGGCTTATCCAACAAACTATTGAGAATATAATAGAATATATCAACAGTAGTTAAACTTAAAATGAAAATTAACATTAAAGAAACAATGCTTTAAATAAAAACTTCTCCTTATGAAATCGCTAAGAATTTGTCAAAAAATATCTAGAAAATAAACGAATGTACTAGCAGAAAAAACAACAACAACAAAAAACAAACAAACAACAACAAAAAAAAAACAAAAAAAAAACAATTACAGCAGAGCGCTGATTATCCGAACTCCTATTAACCGAACTTCCAATTATCCGAACAGCCAATTTCTCTCAAAAAATATTTTTTAACAGGATTTCCAATTATCGGAGCAGCTTATTTCTCTCAAATTTTTTTTAAAACGAACTACCAATTATCCAAATACCCTACTAGACCTGGATATGAGATTTTAAATGATGATGAGATTGTGGATGATATTCAAGACGAAAAAGAAACTGAAAACGAATGCTCTGAAAATGATCAAGGTCCATCACATAATGAAGCTTTTGAATGTTTTTAAACAGCTATGAAGTGGCTCGAACGGCAGAAGAATGCTGTTTATCCAACTAACGTATTTAGGAAGAGTTCGAGATATGGCAGCATTGAAAAGAATGTCTTCTTTGAAGCAAGCAACAATTGAAAGCTCTTTTGCTTAAATTATAATCTCTGGAGTTCAAAAAATGATAATAAAAAGTAAACACAAAAAAATTAAAAAGACAAAAATTTTTAAACATGCCAGCATTAACTAGTGCTGTCAGTCTAAAGCATGGATAAAGTGTAAAGATTTTAGTATAATCAGAAACATCTATTAAATTGTCTGTCCATTTATCCGAACTTTTGCTTATCCGAATTAGGGTCGGTCCCGACTTGTTCGGATAATCGGCGCTCTACTGTACTCCAAAGGATCTATGGAAAGTTAACATTTAAGTTAACATTAGTTAACATTACTTCACTCACTTGAAAAATCCGATCGGTAATGTTATACTTACGGGCGGGTTGTTTTCGAATTTCTCGCTTAAATTTGAATATTTTTTCACATTCAAAACCGGTTCCAAAAATGAAAGTACCTTTATTAACAAACTTTGCAACCAAAATCGAAAAAGTACAAAATGACACTATTAGTGATCGAGCTCAGCAATGCAAAATCGTTTAAAAATATTCAAACGAGACTTAAACGAGAAATTCGAAAACAGCCTGCACATACACTGTAAAAAAAAAAAAAACGGACTAAAAAACGAAAATACTACTGGCAATCTAGACGCCAGTACTATTTCCGTTTTTTACGGGAATTTTTACCCATAAATTACAGAAAAATTTCCGTTTTTAATCCGAAAAACGGAAAAATTTCTGTAATTTATGGGTAAAAATTCCCGTAAAAAACGAAAATAGTACTGGTGTCTAGATTGCCAGTAGTATTTCCGTTTTTTAGTCCGTTTTTTTTTTTTTTTTTTTTTTTTTTTTTTTTTTTACAGTGTAGGTTTCACATTACCGAGCGAGTATTTTCAAGTAAGTGAATTAAGAATGATGTTAGCCAATCAGATTTCTTTCAGTCGCTTTTCAGAAATGGATCTTGGGCTTGTTTTTAAACTTTAAAAATTAGTGTCCCACTACTCGTACGTGGCCTATACATGCATTTACCTTTATATGTTTTCTGATATTCCGAGGTTAGTAAATAAGTTTAACGCTGCCACTTTTTTTTTTTTATCAATTATTTTCGGAGTTATGATTTTCTGAAATGTGCCCAACCTTTTTCGATGAGCCTGTATATAGATTTTCAGTTTGAGTATGAACAAGAAGACTGGCGCAAAAACAGAGCCCATCTCACCTCTAATTTTTTGTGTAGCTTAAAGTTAAATTAATAAAGCCTACATTTGATTACTTAAGAATATAATTAAAAATTTAATACATCTCTTAGTTGTAAAATTGAACTGTTTCATTCCTCGAAATTCTTAAAAGTCAGCCTGAAAGAGCCATCATAAAAAAATAGGGATGCACCGAATATTTGGTATATATTCAGTAATCGGCCTATTCGGCCATACTATCGAATATTCCGTTAGGCCGAATATCAAACTATTCGGTATGCCGAATATTGAAATATTCAGCCAGGCCGAATACTTAAAAAACCTTAAAAAAATACTTTTTTAAACTTTAAAACAACTTTATTCTTAACTGTCAACTAATAAAGATATTTAAAATAATTAGAAATAGAATTATACTATTTAAGTAAAAGAGAATGCTTTTACATTTTTTATTTGATATTTGAAAAGTATGACGTAGGAAAATTAACTAATAATGACGATTTTAGTCCCTTCCTGACAAATAAGCAGTATATGAAATAAAAATTTTCTCCCCATTTTTTCGAAATTTCACTTTAATTTTAACATATTTGTGTTAGAATATAAGAAAATTTTATTCACTTATTTTAATTCAGAGAGGAATCCATGAAATTTAAAATTTTATCAATTAAAGAAGCTTTAAAACTATCCTCTTCTTAAATAACAATTTAAAAAATAGATTCTTTTTTAGTGTAAAATTACTTCTAAAGAGATGGAAGTATGTGCGTTAAATACTATGTAAAATTGTTTTAAATTTTAATTTTTTAATACTTTCAAACTTTGAAATATAAAAGTATTTGGCAAGCCCAATATTCGGTATTCGACTTGATAGTCGCTATTCGGATAGCCGAATATTCGGCATTCGGTTTACCAGTTGGCCGAATATTCGGTATTCGGCCAAAATCACTATTTAGTGCATCCCTGTAAAAAAATCTAATTCTTGGTTTGCTATGAATAGAAAACAAGGAGAAGAAAAAAAGAAAAGCACAACTGGGGTGAAATGTCAGTCTGAATAGCATTCCTCATTTATTTCCCCGAAAGAGGTATTTCTCATACTTATTCGCCTGAAAGAGTTTTGTCCCAGCTTATTTTACCCCGAAAGCTCAATAGCTGTAGAACATCCATTTTCAAAATTGATGCTATGGTAGATATAGGATATGTCGATATTTTAAAATCTCCAATTTGAATTCCTGAGTAATTTATCATTTAAATAGTGGATAAGAACATTGTCGAGTAAACAAAGATATTAAAAGTCATATTTAAATATGATTGTGAACGTTTTCACAAGAATTTCAATTATAAACATTATAAAATGCAAATTCTCAGATAAATTACGATAATGTCAGCTTCTTCCAAATTCTTAAAAGTCAGTTTGAAATAGCTACCATAAAATTCTACTTTTAGGTTTACTATGAATAACAAACAATCAGAGAAAAAAAGCAAAAGCTCAACTGGAATGAAATGTCAGGCTGAATAGCATTCATTTATTTCCTTGAAAGAGGCATTTCTCATACTTATTCGCCTGAAAGAGTTTTGTCCTGGCTTATTTTTACCGAATCCTAGCAACTGTAGTATATATCCATTTTTTAAAATGATGTTATGGTAGATATACGATGTTTCGAAATTTTAAAATCTCAGATTTGAATTCCAGAATAATTTATCCTTTAAATAGGCATAATAGTGGATAAAAGTACTTTCGACTAAACGAAGGTATTAAAGTCATATTTAAATATAATTGTGAACGTTTTCACAAGAATTTCAATTACGAACGTTATAAATTGCAAATTCAGAGATAAATTAGGTTAATCTCAGCTTCTCCCAAATTCTTAAAAGTCAGATTGAAAAAGCCACGATAAAAAATCTACCTTCAGGTTTACTATGAATAACAAACAATAAGAAGAAAAAAGTAAAAGCACAACTGGAATGAAATGTCAGGCTGAATAGCTCTTCTCATTTATTTCCCCGAAAGAGGCATTTCTCATACTTATTCGTCAGAAAGAGTTTTTGTCCCAGCTTATTTTTTCCCGAAGCTCAGTACCTATACCTATAGTGCATCCATTTTCAAAGTTGATGCTATGGTAGATATACGATAATTCGAAATCTTACAATCTCTGAAATGAATTACAGATAATTTATCATTAAATCCTTAAAGGAGCAAAGTACTTATGTTAATAAAATGTTGAAGTCACTGAATGACACCGGGATTTAAGTACAAATTTATCTGAAAATAAGTAAAAGATTTTCTTCAGGTATAATTATAACAGCAAAATTTCATTCGAAAATTCCAGTGCCATTGTGGCGTTTCGGAATTAAAATTAGGTGGGATATATAAAATTAGGTGAGATATGTTATATCCCACCTCCCTTCAAGGGGTTAAATAGGTACAATAGGGGATAAAAGTACTGTCGAGTAAACAAAGATATTAATGTCATATTTAAATATAATTGTGAAAGTTTTAACAATAATTTCAATTATGAACATTATAAATTGCAAATTCAGAGATAAATTAGGTTAATCTCAGCATCTTCCAAATTCTTAAAAGTCAGCATGCAAAAGCCACCGAAAAAATCTACCTTTTGGTTTACTATGAATAACAAACAATAAGAAGAAAAAAGAAAAAGCACAACTGGGATGAAATGTCAGGCTGAATAGCACTCCTCATTTATTTATTTGAAAGATGCATTTCTCATACTTATTCGCCTGAAAGAGTTTTGTCCCAGCTTATTTTTTTCTCGAAGCCCAGTAGCTGTAGTATATATCCATTTTTTAAATTGATGTTATGGTAGATATACGATATTTCGAAATATTACAATCTCCGATTTGAATTCCAGATTAATTTATCATTTCAAATAGGAACAATAGTGGACAAAAGTATTGTCGAGTAAACAAAGATAACCATATCAGATTTAAATAGAATTGTGATTTTTTTCAAAAGAATTTCAATTAAGAACATTATAAATTACAAATTTAGAGAAAAAATAAGTTAAAATTGGAATTCTAAAAATAATGTATTACCCTTTTTCTTGGGAGTCGAAATTCAATATTTGATAGAAGATGGTATATTATACAGGATGCACGCGATAAATTGGCAATCTTGATCAAAATCGATCTTCTTATATCACATGTTTCTTGTTAAATATAAAAAAAATATTAAGTTAAATAATGCCATAAAAAGAATTATGTGAAAATATTTTATACAGTGAATGCTTTTGAAAATGTCGCCGTTTGTGCGATGAAACGATCGTCAATCTTAATAAAGATATTTTATCACTTTTATAGCATTAATTAACTTAATCTGTTTATAAGTGACTAGTGTAAATGCCCGTCCTAGGACGGTGGGTAAAAATTGTGTTTTTCACTTAAAATTTGAAAAACTGATAAAAATAATTGACAATATGGAAGCGTTTAGATGAGCAAAGTTCGGCTAGTTTATGTTCTAATAAACACACAATTAGCATTTACAATATTTTTGGGTAAACCAGGTTTTCTGGCTAATATACTATAGCAAAATTAAGATTTCTTAATAAAACAAAAATTTAACAAATATGCAATAAAACTGCGTAATTAAAACAGTCTGCTGCAACTATTGAAATAATACTATTTTTTAAGAACACTTTGAAATTGTATTTTTATCATTTAACACCCCCCCCCCTCCTCCTCCTCCTCCTCCTCTCCAAAAATTTTTTTATATGTATATTGATTAATAAATAGGCATATAGAGTTCAACACCATCCGAAAGAACGAAGGAGGAGCATTGTTAAAGTGTTCTTCACGCCTATTGGTGTTTTCCTTCTGTTTACCCACAGCCCTCTGGACAGCCCTCTCTGTTGAGATGGCTGTGGTTTACCCGCGGCTGACGTCACGCAGCAGGGGTGGGACAGCTTCAAGTGATGTCATTTATGTCGTCTCCTTTAATCTTCATAGCTCCACGGTTTAATTTTTTTTTCAATGAATTACAAAAGGAATGACTCTCTACCACAGCTTCTTATTTACGTTTTACGCACGAAGTGTGCTACGTTTGTTTTCTGAAATGGCTGCGTAAATCATTGAAATTTTGTTAGTTTTGAATCTTTTATGGAAAATTATTTTGAACAGAAGGGATTTCAGGTAGAAAAGATTTGTATTTAGGCAGATAAGCTTTCTCATATACATCTCAAATCAAAATTAAGCCTAACGTGGCTCCATCTTATCGGAGACTGGTAAGATTGTTGGGTTCGCCCCGGATGCGTTACACTGCCCTTTATTATATAGAGATTATTATACATGTTGTTATCAAAAAATATTTTTCTAAGTTTATGATTTAACATTTCCATTTTCGGAATACATTGTATAAGGTAAATATTGTAATCATGCATTTTCTGTAGATGAAAACTTTAAAAAAATTTATTGATTTTTTGTGTAATTATTAGTATTTTTTTTTTAAACACTTTCCAACAAAGTTAAAAAGTGTTTATGAATTCGGTTTGTATGTACGTGCTCTAACTCGCGTAAATATAATCCGATAGCCGTGAAGTTCGTAGATGTTATTGGGTATGACTACGACATGTTCTATATTGAAAATGAAGTGTACAGCATTAACCGTTCACCTACAGGGACACTCAAAAGAATTTCGTTACATTACAGTCTATGGGGGGGGGGGAACCGTTTGCGGTGTATCTTAATGAGATTACACTACTTTAAACTAAAATTTATGTATCACTGATGTACTATACAGCGCTTTTTGTCAAATTTGATGTTCATCGAATTTACCGTTTATTTACAGGGACACGCAATAGAATTTGGCTACAGAAAAAATTGAAGTATTGAAGTCTGAGTACAATAATTGCTGGAAGTGCGCTTTCAGTTGTAGTAAGAGTTTTTAAATTGAATATTTTTCCTTTTCTTTAATATTACTTGCAGCTGTGTATAAATTCTATAGCCCCATACAGGACTGCACAAAAATTCTCATGTACATTTCGTTTATTCACGGAAATTGCAAAATTTAAGGGTTCTCGGGAGTCTTAACTTTTTCCTGACGGTGCAATTTAGCAACATGTCACATTTATTTATTTTTTTTCTCCGTCTCTATAAAACATAAATGCATAAAATTTTTAATATAGACAACTTAATATCTTTTCTGTTTAAAATATTTTTTTAATATTCTATATTGAAATTTTATTTTATTTTTTGTTTAATTTTGATAAAAATTTTAAAATTGTTTTTTGACCTGCATGCACTGCGCGCAACATTTTTCACAAAGTAATAAAGCAATTTGCATGAAACTTGGTAAATATTTTCATTTTAAGGTAAAGAATAACTTATACTTCAAATTTACTATTATAATTGAATTTAATAGAACAATAGCGAAAAACGAAACTTAAAATTATGCTAAGGCTACTGTTCTAAACATTTTATTTAAACTAGATAAAACTACTAGTTTTATATTGAGGGAAAATGGGCCAACTCTCTATTTTATATCACTTTAAATATTCCATCACTTCTTCCACTTGTACATAAAGAAAATTAATCAGACAATGAAAATAGTACTTACGTCTTACGTGGGTAGCCGGCCTCGTACTTCAGAAGAAATAAACACGAACAGTCACGAATAAATGCACAAACGATCACATATTCAAACATTTTGTATTTACTATTTACACTGAGGGGACTTACACATGACTTCGCCCCACGTATATTTTCACCTTCACATTTTTTACTGTCTACATTCTCTAAACAAACTTCTCCGAACCGCCATCTTACTACTACATTCTGCGAGCTAGCAGAAAAAAAACACGTACATTTTTAAACATGATTCCTGGGCTCGCCAGGCCATCTACCGGCAAAAATCAAAATAATATCTTAAATAATACACAATTATTACATATCAAGGAATAATTTAACAGAATATTAATAATTATTAAACCTACACTGAAAACAAAAATTAAGAAACATTAATGATACAATTTGCACACATATACAAAAGATATAAGGAATATATAAGAAATAAATAAACTAAAAATTGAAAGATCTGCAAACTGTAAATATAGTCTAAACCAGTTTTGGTGCTGCCATCTTCAGGCAATATTCATAAGGAAAACAGTCATTTCACAACACTCCCACCTTTTGATTTGGTGAGAGTCAAATCAAAAACTAATTTCTGTATCTTTAGTACAGGAGCACACTTCTAAAGGATAAAGCTTGCGCACAGGCCGCACTAATGTGCCATTTTTTGTCTTAACTTTAACTACTCTGATACGTCCGTCTCGACCCGTACACAGTTCTTGTACTCGAGCGATTGGCCAGTTGATGCGCTTGGTGTTTTCTGAACCGATAAGCACAATGTCACCTTCGTGGATATCACAGTCCTTTTGACCATGTTTTTGTGCCAACTGGCTAAGATATTCTTGGCGAAACCTCATCCGAAATTGTTCACGAAGTTCTTGACATCGACGTTGGCGAACAAACAGTTTGTTGTTATCGACGAAGTCTAAATCCACTACACCTGAGGTTCGAAGATCGCGTAAAAACATCGACGGAGTCAATGGTGCAAGATCTTCCGTATCATTTGAAACGTAAGTGAGTGGTCTACAGTTGATAACGTCTTCGACGTCACAAATAATTGTAAGCAGTTCCTCATAATTTACTGAGGCTTGCCCTAGTACTCTGATAAGTAGATTTTTGGTGGTGCGGATTAGACGCTCCCACCATCCGCCCCACCATGCGGCAGTAGGCGGAATAAATTTCCATTTTATGGGATTTAAAGTTTCATGAGAGACTACCTTCTCCCAGTCAATTTTCTTCAGTGCCGTGGACGTTCCTACAAAATTGGTGCCGTTGTCCGTGTACACAACAGTAGGACGGCCTCTCCGGGCAATGAATCGACGAAGAGCTTGTATAAAGTACTCGGTGCTTATAGAAGTGACAAGTTCTAAATGTACACATCGGTACACAGCACACGTAAAAAGAACTACCCACGCTTTTACTTTATTTTTGAGAATCAGAGGGCCACATAAATCGATTCCTGTTATTTCAAAACTAAAGGCATCACGAACCCTGTCCAATGGCAATTGGATGGGTGCAGTAGTTGGCGGCTTTACTGTAAATCTTTGACATGGTACGCATTTCTTTATTACTGATCTAATAGTTCGTCTAGCGGCTATGATCCAAAACTCTTCACGTAATATGACCATAAGAGTCTGAATACCAGCATGAGAATTTTTCAAGTGATAATCTCGTATTAGACAGTGGACAATATAATGTTTGGAAGGTAGCAAAACAGGATATCTAAAAGCGTAATGATCATCACGTTCTATAATTTTTGTCTTTACTCTAAGTAGGCCCCTCTGATCTCTCTCCGTCAGGAGACCATGAACTGAATCTCCAGTCTCTGAGAAACTCTCCGTCTGTACAAGTGAAAGAAGTGTGTTTTTAGCTTCTTGAATTTCATAAGCAGATAGAAATGGTTCTTTATTAATGTTACGTTTTAAAGAATTACTGATAAACCTTTTTACCCAACTTAAAACCCTTATCATCTTTGAAAATTTAGAGAATCTCTCACACCATTTAATTTCTTTAGGATCCTTTATAATATTTAAACTTAAATTTACGGTTACTCCTTTCTTGCGTTCAGAAAAAACTAAAGTCTCATCTGGCTCTATTTCTAGCTTTGGTCAGTTGTCGCTATGCTCTTTTAGCCAGTTAGGCCCATACCACCATTTACATTCCATAAACCGACGAGGAGAGCAGCCGCGAGAAGGCAAATCTGCCGGATTAAATTGTCTCGGAACGTAAGACCACTGATTTACTTCTGTGACAGCGCAAATTTCCTTCACCCGATTGCCCACGAAAGTTCCCCAACTATCATTTCTTTTAATCCAGGATAACGCGGTGGTGGAATCGGTCCAAAAATATTTTGGTCAGTCCTGTAGAGAAAGAGCTTCTGTAGCATATTTAGAAAGACGCACCCCTAAAACACACGCCATAAGTTCGAGTCTCGGGATTGTAACCTTTTTTAATGGTGCGACTCTCGCTTTAGCCATAACTAAACTTACGACTATTTCCCCTTTATGTTCACATCTCAAAAAAATAACGGTCGCATAGGCTTGTTGGCTTGCGTCACAAAAAACATGGAGTGACCAGGAACTCCTATCTCCAAAACCTATGCGCCGCGGCAATTTCAAATCCGTGAGTATACCCAAATTATTATACCACTTTAAGAATTTAACTTTAATGTCTTCAGGTAAAGGGGTATCCCAATCTACTTTTATAGTCCAAATTTCCTGAAGCAATAACTTTGCCGTCAACAAAACAGGTGTCAGGAAACCTAATGGGTCAAAAATAGTCTGCGTTACGGACAAAATCTCTCTTTTTGACAAATTCTCTGAAATCGGTGAAGTCTTAATACTAATACGCAGGTTATCTTCGTTCCTGTCCCACATAATTCCTAAAACTGATACCGGATCCTCTAACACGGATTCTGTACCCAAAACATGTGACATTGCACCGATATCTGTCCCTACTGAATTATAGGTCCACATGCGTAGCTCCATCTTCGCTTCGGCGAGAACCTGAGTAGAATATTTTATAAAGTCTTCGAGTTCTTGCTGATTATCAACGGATGTTACGCAATTATCTATGTATAAAGATTTATCTAGTTTCTGAGCCAAAAACCTCTTTTCGGGTGGCACCTGTGACAAATGGTGTCTTATAACCGCTCCTAATAAAAATGGGCTGGAGGTAACCCCAAAAACTACCCTAGTATGGCGGAGTACTTTTATAACATTTTCTCTCTCCCACCATAAAAATCTCAAAAATTCCCTATCTTCTTTTCTTAATTCTATTTGCAAAAATGCACGTCTAACATCGGAAGTTACCCCAATGCATTTTTCCCTAAATCTCAACAAAATCGCAGGAATTTCTTCAATTAAATTTGGTCCCTTAAATAAACAGTCATTGAGAGAAGGAGCTCTACCCACTTTGCATGACGCATCGAAAACAGGTCTTATCTTAGTTGTGGTACTATCTGGTTTAAACACTGGGTGGTGGGGAAGATAATGCCCTTTCCTATCTAGTTCTGCCTCTGGTACTACCTCAATTACACCCTCTTCCATCCATTCGTCAAAAACCCTATTATATTCCTCAAATTTATTCAAAGATTTAAGTTTTCGGGAAACACTGAAAAGCCTCTTTTCGGCCACATGACGATTTGATGGTAACGCTACATTGGTTCCCAACCATGGTAAACCTACACAGTAACGACCCTCTTCGTTTCGAGAAAGGGAATCTAAGAATTGTTCCCGGGCCATTTCTTCTTCCGCAGCCTTAGTCAAATTTTGTGGCGTATCTAAAATTCCGATTGTTTCTAAATCCCAAAGATCGGAAATTTTCAAATCTCTGATAGCCAAATTCGTACACAAAGTTGTAGCCCCTTGCTCTTTAGGAGGAGAAAAATCATCCAATGCACCACAAACGGCCCAACCCAACTTTGTACAAACTGCGGTCAATCCTCCTTTTAATTGCTTAACTAGACCCGTGAGAATTTTCCCATATATATCACTACCTATAAGCATCTCAATTTTAGGATGATCTGCACCCATATCAAATAACCAAATTTTATTACGTTTCAATTCCCTTAAAATTGGTCCTCTAGGTAAACGCGGAATGTCACCGCAGATTACGTCTTGGTTCAAAAAATCAAACTCTAAATCTGGATATTTCCTTTGATTTAGTGAGCATACCTTTACCCGATATTTGTTATGCAACTTCGGAGCAGTTCTAGCACCCCCGAATAAAGTATGAGCTATGCTTTCTTTAGAAATAATTGGTAAACCCAACTCGACTGCCAAAGACTCTAAAATATATGACTTTTGCGAACCGCAATCAAGAAGTACTCTGACTTTTTTCACTTTATTCGCACCCGCGACTTTTACCTGCAAAGTCATTAATGCTACTTCCGCGGTGCAAGTTTGCCTGGCAGCGGTCATTTGTGCATGCTCTGTTACCGTCTTTTCTTTCGGTGGTTCCCCTTTTTTATGCATTTCAGGGCAAAGTAAAATCAAATGAGGTCTGCCACACAAATAGCAACGTACAAATTGCTTACAAAATTTGGCAACATGATTAGGTTCTAAACATTTTAGACAACACCTCTTCTCTTTAACTTTAGCGATTTTTTCCTCTAAAGTTAATAAACGGGCTTCGTAACAATTTTTGCTCTCATGGTTTTTATCACAAAAAATGCACGAACGCTCTTTGATCGTTAGGAAATTTGATGCCGTAGGAATATTAGGTTTTTTAAATTTATCCCTTACCTCACCTCTTACTTTTTCATGATATATTTCCCTACGATTGTTATTTTCAAAACCGCTGCGTGCTAGTTTTAATCGCTCTTCACCCTCAACTTCCGCTTTTAAGAATTTCATTAAATTATTGAGGCGAGAGAGATCTGTTCCCTCGGGTTGAATGAAAAATGGACTTCTCTGCCAAGCTTTCAGGACATCCTCTGTTAGGCTAGACTCAACCATCGGATATAACCACGATGTGTTTTCACTCGATTTTAGGCCTAATGAATCTAGAGCCCTCAACTGGGCTTCAATTTTATCGTACAGCTTATCAAGGGGCAATTTATTTCTATTGTCAGCTTTTACATTCGAAATAATTAATTTAATCAACTCCCTTACATAAACTTCGATCAATAAATCGGGCTTCCCAAAACGTTCTGTCAGCGCCGCAACTGCATTTTTATAATTATCAGAAGTAATCGGGTAACTATCGATAAATTCCTTAGCGCGTGACCCTATTTTCATACTTTGTACTAAATAGGAAAATTTATCACTGTCATGCAAATCTGGGTCTTCGTGAATTTTTTGAAACTGGGACCAGAACGGCAGCCAATTAATTAATTCTCCGTCGAATTTCTTTAATTCTATTTTCGGAAGCTTATACGACTTCATCTTATTGCCCGTAACGCTGAACTCACCGTCTGGCCTCGCCTCTGTAATTATAAATTTTTCATTAAATTGACGAGTCAGTGTGATGAAATCATCCGAATAAGCTTCTCTGTTTTCTATTTCATTAGAAACAATTTGTCCCGCGGCCGTCCCATCAGCGGTTATCAAATCTAAAATTCTATTATCTAAATCATTTAATTCCGCTTGTATGTTTTGTAATTTTGCATATTTATCTTTAATTAAATTTACGTCACAATCATCCTTTACAAGTTCTGTTTTCAGAATATTTGCTGTGCGTGTGAAAGACGAGCGAACGCCGGTTCTTTTGAGTTTTAAAGCTTCCATAATAATAATACAAAAAATAATACTCTTCAAAAAATCTTTTATAAAAAATATCACAAATAAACAAATAAATTCAGTAAATAAAGTACCTTAAAAATACATAGAGAGCCTAAGAACACTTAAGAACAATAATAGAATAACCCAGTCCCTGTTCGGGCGCCACTAATAATAGAACAATAGCGAAAAACGAAACTTAAAATTATGCTAAGGCTACTGTTCTAAACATTTTATTTAAACTAGATAAAACTACCAGTTTTATATTGAGGGAAAATGGGCCAACTCTCTATTTTATATCACTTTAAATATTCCATCACTTCTTCCACTTGTACATAAAGAAAATTAATCAGACAATGAAAATAGTACTTACGTCTTACGTGGGTAGCCGGCCTCGTACTTCAGAAGAAATAAACACGAACAGTCACGAATAAATGCACAAACGATCACATATTCAAACATTTTGTATTTACTATTTACACTGAGGGGACTTACACATGACTTCGCCCCAGGTATATTTTCACCTTCACATTTTTTACTGTCTACATTCTCTAAACAAACTTCTCCGAACCGCCATCTTACTACTACATTCTGCGAGCTAGCAGAAAAAGAACACGTACATTTTTAAACATGATTCCTGGGCTCGCCAGGCCATCTACCGGCAAAAATCAAAATAATATCTTAAATAATACACAATTATTACATATCAAGGAATAATTTAACAGAATATTAATAATTATTAAATCTACACTGAAAACAAAAATTAAGAAACATTAATGATACAATTTGCACACATATACAAAAGATATAAGGAATATATAAGAAATAAATAAACTAAAAATTGAAAGATCTGCAAACTGTAAATATAGTCTAAACCAGTTTTGGTGCTGCCATCTTCAGGCAATATTCATAAGGAAAACAGTCATTTCACAACAGAATTGATTATTTAAAATTGGCATTTTTTCAAGAAAATAAGGATTTTTTTCAAAATTTTATCATTTAAATTTCAAATAAATAAATAAATTGCTTTAAAATGAGGCATACGTTCAAGATACATTAATTTTACATCATTATCAATATTTTGGAGGGCTCTTGAAGCAATAGTTTTGCTACAGTCTTGCGCGCAGTGCATGCAAGTCAAGAAACAAATTTAATTTTTTTAAAAATCAAAATGAAACAACAACAACAACAAAAAAAATCAATATTAAAAAAAATATATATATTTTAAATAGAAGAGATATTAGGCTGCATACATTAAACATTTTATGCATATGTTTTATAGAGACTGAGAAAAAAAAAAAAGTAAATGTGACATGTTGCTAAATTGCACCGCTAGGTAAAAATGTAAGACTCCTGAGACCCCTTAAAATTCCAGCTGTGTGTTCGTTGAACTGAATTCGTTTGACTGAACTTACTTTTATACATACAAATCTATAGATACTATACAGCGTTGCAGTGGCGCTAACTTATATGAGCCCATGGGACGTGAGCCCACCCAATATTTTGATTTCTCCGCCCAACCAATTTCAACTGATTTAATTCGTAATTTATTTATTTATTTAATCGTTGAAATGAAATTTGGTTCTATTAACATTCTCAAACTACTTTGTTTAAAAATTAGTAAGGACATCCGCAGGGTACCGTTATTTTTAAGGCCAAATATCAGTATTTTTTTTTTTTATAGAAAAATAAATCTAGTTTAAGGGGTCTCAGGACTCATAAAGCTCTAAAATTTTCGAAATTTTAATTTTTTTAGATGTTAAACTTCTATGTTTTCTGAACATTTTGATATAATTGGTATCTTGAAATTCCCATTAGAACAGAAGTGATGGCATTTAGAATTATACTCGCTCAATAGCTGAAGCGGTGTTTCCAAAACTTGGAAGCCATTTTTCTCCAAATGACGTTTTTGGGCTTAACGCGCACGATATCTCAAAAACTTCTGAATATTTTTTCATCAAATTTTCAAAACGTATGGTTCATGTTAGTCTGTATAAACTGAACCTAAAATTTTCTTTTTATTGAAAAAAGAAAATATTTTTTTAGGGGTTTATATTGTTGAAATTTTCAAAATTTTGCATTAGCTAAATACAACTTTGTATTAAAAATATAAAAATGCTTTAAATACAAATTTATTTAGGTTCAATGTAATTATTATAATCTGAGGTATACGTAGGCACCAAAATTTTCATTCTAGTTGCAAAATTTATTTTGTAATCGTGCGCGTAAGCTCTGTTATTCCGATTTTCTGCTCGTCAAATGTCTGACAGTTTGGATCCCCCTGTAAATGCTAATTCTGCATCTTGCAATTTTTCAAATATTTGAAACGAAAGAACATACTTGTATCTTTCATTCCCATTTAAAATTGTGTCTTTATATCAAATACATTTTAAGATATTAAATGTTTAAAGGGTCCTTTTTTTTCATTTTTTCCAATTTTAAGAGTCCTGAGACCCCTTTAATGAACAAAATTTCGGCTTATTTAAGGAGTGATTTTCCATAAGAAAATACTGGTACCGAAGAATTTATTAGTCTTGAAATTCAAGGACCCATACGAACCCTGATCCATTAGATTTATAGAAGCACTGAAAACCCCTTCGGCAGATTTATAACTAAAATTCTCGCAAAAACAAATTTCCTGCCTATTTTGCCATCTGTTTTGATGTCTTGAATTGATAAAGCACTTAGGTGTCTGAAATGCATGCTTTTCTTGACACTTAGTTTTTTGCACTTTCAATAGTTAGCAATCCCAATGTTATATAAAATAAATATCAATGCATTTATAAGGAAGAACTTATAAGAATATAATTAGATTAAATTATTTATATATAAAAAAAAAAAAAAAAAACATAATTTAATTTCGAATTATCATCTTTAGTCATTCGCTCCTCCCCACATACATACACACTAATAAAACAAAATTATATGTGTTATTTTACTGAAAAAGTTTTCAGCCCACCCAATATTTTTGGAAAGACTGCAGGGTTGCACAAAAAACAAGTTGGAAATTGCTCGTCAAACGTGACAAATGAGGTGCGTTCGTACTATAACTAGTTTTATAATTATTTTTTGCACCCCATATTATGAAGTGCAAAAAAATATACATTCAGTATAAGTGCACAGTCTGTAACATCATTAAAATGCACTTGCAATAATTTTGTTCCTATTCACCGTAATGTAACAGAACACTTTTGACTGTCCCTATAATTAAGCTATACATCCGACTTTCATAAAAATTGAAATGGCTCGGCAAAATTTTGCAACAATTATATATTTAAAATTTCAGACCATTCGGAAGGCTTTAACATCATTAAAATGCACTTGCAATAATTTTTTTCCCATTGGCCGTAATGTAACGGAAAACTTTTGACTGTCCCTGTAATTAAACTATACATCCGATTTTCATAAAATCTGAAATGGCTCGACAAAATATTACAACAATTATGTATTTAAAATTTCAGAACATTCGGTAGGGTAGTTTTTGCTCTGTTATATGCGGACAGACAGACGGACTGAACGACGACTATAGGTGCTACGTATTTATATAATTACGAACGCACCTAAAAAGGATATTGTTCCGACTATTAATGGTAATAACAGAAATTGAGTTTTCAAATACGTTATGCGTTTGTAAAATTTACATATTTAGACATCATTTCTTACCTTAATAAACTGTGAAGTTTTGTTACAGTAATCTGAATGTGTTGGAAAATTTTCCATAATTTATACTGGATGCACGATTTTTCGTTTTATTTTTAAGTAAGCGATTGCTCTGCCCGATATTGGTACATTATTTGCAGGTTCTTCGTCAACATTATCACCACTATCATTAAATCATAATACAAGTCGTAAACTCAATTCAAAATTAGTACCGTCAACCGTTACTTTGGTCCTTGCGGGGTTACTTTGGTCCATCCCATAAAAATAGCTTTTATTCTTTGTATTGAACAAACAATACAAGATAATTCGGAATTTTTGCCCTTGAAAAATACCTTATACCCTACTATAGGATATTTGAATAGTTAGCGGGTAATTTAATTTTTTTTAGTGGCAACACTGGATGTGTTTGTAAAAAACTGTTTTCGTGTGTAAATTTTAACTCTCCAAACTTTCAATTGTGAAACAATCTGGATAAGAGCTACAAATAAGATAAGTGTCAAAATATTACCTTTAGTAACCTGTAACGCATGTGTGATCATAGTTTTTCCTTTAACTTTTTTATTTTGACAAAAAATTTTGACGTTTCCATAAAGCTAACATAAAAACTGGTATTTCGGGGTTACTTTGTGCCAGGCCTTTTTTAGTCCGAAAATAGTCCCAGTTACTTAGAAATGCCTTTTATACAACCAAATCTCTTAAAACATGTTTTAAGTATCATGTTTTTTTTTTAAATGTTACTGTAGCAAAATGTTACATTAATTATTTTTGTTCCAGTTGCTGAGGATAATATAACGAAAACTGTTTCTCGTTTCTTTAATATTAACAATTGGTTTATTGTGTTTAAAAGTAAAAAAAAACATTTGTTTACCGAGTTTGCTGTGTTAATTTATTACCAAATGCTATTGCAAGGGGGTTTCAATAAAAATTTATCCATTTACATATGAAATGTATTCATTTTATATGAAAATAAGTGAATGGACCAAAGAAGCCCCCAGCAGGGGCTACTTTGGTCCAAAACTTGTTAAAAAATAAAGAAATAAAAAAGTTCCTCTTTAAAACCATACAGTTTGCTTCATTGTTTCATGCTAATTGTTTACAACTCCATTTCGATGTTGAAAAATCACACATAATATTTTTTAATAATGGAAATGTGAGTGGAACCAGGAAAAAGTGGCCGGTATATTAAAAAAAATATATAGTAATAATAAATTAAGAATGCGGGGACTGAAACGCAGAAATGGGGATTTTTTAACGTTATTGATACAGAATTTTTATAGGGATCATACAAAAACAACGAAGGAAAAGGGGGGGGGGGGGGAAACTTATCGTTACGGGATGCGTAGAATCGGTTTCGCGGTATTTTATCTATTAAACTCCTTTGTTCTTTCAAATGCATATATATATAATATATATAAAAGACCCCCCCCCCCCCTTATTGAAAGACATATAATATCCATTTCCTGTTTTTTTAGTATAAACAAAGGGGTGGGGGAAGTGGACTGAAATGTCTGACTGAATAGAAAGCTTTATTTATTTCCTCAAATAGGCATTTTTCATACTTATTCTTCTTGAAAGGTTTTTCCTTTTGTCCCATCTTTTTTATTCCCGTTTTTCTTTTTTTTGACAACAGTAGCAAAAGCAAAAGAATCGATTTTAAATAGATAGTTTTTAAGGCGGTTGGTTCCCAAATTCCCTGCTCAACAACACGAAACTTTCTGATTTACTTTTAAGGGGACTCTTGAGTTCTTCACTTACTTGAAAACACCAGTTCGTTAATGTTAAACCTATGGGCAAGTTGTTTTCGAATTTCGCGCTTAAACTTGAATATATTTTTAAACGACTTTTTTTTTTTTTTTTTTTTTTTTTTTTTTTGTATAGGATAGTTGAGCTCTATCTTTAATACGGCTATTTTCTACTTTTTCGATTGTGGTTGCAGATTTTTTTAAATAAAGGTACTTTCACTTTCGGAACCGCTTTCGAAAGTGAAAGTACAGTAGAACCTCGATTAACCGAGCTTCGATTAATCGAGGTTTTCGTTAACTTAGACGATAACGAAGGATTTTTTTTTTTTTGTGAATGAGCCTTGAAAAAGGCTACACTTTTTCCTGCACTAACAACTGCCCTGAAATATTTCGAGCAAAGAAGTGATGTCTTCTTTTGCTCAAAAATCGACGTGATCGGACAGCCACTGATAGAAAATCCGGACTTTTTTTAACGAAAGGTAACAGACTTTATTAAAAATAATGTAAATTTAACAAATTAATGTAATTAAATTAAAATATATATACATATTTTCTAGATACGTGTTTTATTTTTGAAAAAGCATCTGTCAATATTTAACTTAGTATAATTAAAACATTTTCAATTTGCTTTTTAAAATTTACTATTAGTAGCTGATTTCCTTTTAAAATTTGTTGAGCTGTGAAACATAACTTTATATATGTTTATTTTTATGACAAAAAAAAAAAAAAAAAAAAAAAAGTTCTATTCTTTTTTATTCAAAGATATGTTAATTCGAGAGCACGGCAAGTTTATTTATAGACAATTTGTATTAACCAATGTTTCCGATATCCGAGGTACTAGCGGTCACAATTAGCTTGGATAATCGAGGTTACACTGTACCTTTATTAAAAAAATCTGCAACCAAAATCGAAAAAGTACAAAATGCCCCTATCAGAGATAGAGCTAAACTATCCTATAAAAATCCTTTAAAATATTCAAATTTAAACGAGAAGTTCGAAAACAACCTGCTCGTAAGTTTAACATTAGCGAACGGAAGATTTCAAGTGAATGCAGGCATATAACTGGCAGGACTGGCTATTGAAGCGATTTGGGGAAAAAAAAATAAAGCTTTAGATTATGAGATAAATAAATTAATTAAGGCTAGTTGGGGCAACTGGGCCATGATTTTACAATGTGACTCTGAAGCTTCTGACAATTCAGCTTCAAAAAGCTAATGTTCATTTCAATTAAAGTCTGAACTTCTGTAAATGCGTTCAGTTAGGTTCCCTCTATCAGACAGAAATGCTCAAAATATCGTAGAATCTTGATATAACTTATTGAAGATTTTCGTGACACACCACAGGACTTCTACCTATGGCACGCGTACCAAAGGTGGCACGCGGAAGAATAATTTTGCCACGGTGTTGCTTGTGATTCTAAATTAATACACAGAGATATTGCACGTAATATACAAACTTAGATGTCCTGATCTTGTCAAAACTGGATTAATTGGAAATTGCAGAATTTTAATTGCGGCTATTTAAAATACCGTAAATTGCCGCATTAGTAAAAGTACCAATGGTAAAATTATGGCAACTTAGAAATAAGTTTCAGAACTATGTAAAGAATCTGGTGTTTGACCTTTTAATAATTTTTCCATCTATGTCCAGAAGAAAATTGTTTTCGCAAATGAATAACACAATAAATCAAATAAAAAGCAGTTGTCAGATAAATCCAGTTCAGTTGGCATTCTGTTGAAATTAACTGAGTATGAACCTGATATTAATTATTTTTCAACTAAGATGCAACAACACAATTAATAACATAATTTTTTAAAATAATTTCTTAAGTATAATTGTTTTAAAGATTATTACATTGTAATACTCATTTGTTTTAAATCTTAAGAGATTTTTATTCTTGGTTTTTTAATCCACTAAATTTGTTTATTAGTTGGCACGTCAAGGTCATGTAAAATATTTTTGGAAAAAAATTGGCACGCGGGTATAAAAAGGTTCGCCAACCCTGGTCTAATCTAATGTGGATTTCCGTTTGAAAAGAAATTGTCGATTCCCCCCCCCCCCAAAAAAAAAAAAAAACCGTACATTTAATGGGCATTACAAATCCTTACTAAATAAAAGACAAACATATTTAACAGAGCAGTTAACGAAATCTACTTCCTGTTCGACTAATAAATAAATAAGAAACAAGAGAGAAACAAAAAAATAAATAAGAAAAATGTCAGAATGTATAGCCCCCTTTATTTATTTCCTCCAAAGAAGCATTTTTCATACTTATTCATCTGAAAGATTTTCAGTTTCACCTCAGCTCATTTTCTAAAAAACCCAGCAGTGTAGAATCGATTTTGAAAATTGAGGCGGTAGTAGACATTTTGATATTTTAAAATGTCTGAATGGAATTCAGTTAGAAATTTAAAGAAATTGAGATTTTGCACATCTGTCGCAATTCCACTTAGTTCGCAATCTAACACTCTCTTACTACTCTTGTATTTCTAAGATACAAGGCTTAGGCTTAACCCCTTGCGGACGAGCGTCACGTATACGTGCCACATAAGGTGCTCAGAATCCGCGATTATTCTCACTAGTTATTTTTTATTGTAAATTTTGCCTTATTCAATCGGGGCATTTTCTCCGATTTAATTAGGCAGCAATTTCTGTCTTGAAAACCCGGTGATAAAAGATTAAAATTCTGTAAAATACGCTCGTCGCGAAGGGGTTAATGTTGCGATAAGTTAAATTTAAGTTTACTTAGTCATAATTTTTCATAATTACATTCATAATTGTTTTTAGTTTTGGGATTAAAGGGAAAATAACATAGATTTACTAATCCACCCTTAATTACTAATTACCCCCCCCCCCCCCATTTTCACTACGTAAATTACATAAATATGGAAATTGCGTCATGTGTCTCACGGATACAATGAAAGCAGTAACGTAAGTTTTTTTTAGGGTAGTAATAGAGTAAACAAATTTATAAACAATTTAATAATACACATTCAATTATTACTATTTAAAAAAAAAAAAAAAAAAAAAAAAAAAATGTTGCAATGTTGCATTACACTTATTAAACAGCTTTACTTTTCGAAACTCTTAAAAGAAAGAAAGAAAAAAGCCAGAGGAGACACATAAAATCTACTTGCTGTTTTGTTTTAAATAACAGGCAAAAAAAAAAAAAAAAAAAAGAAAAGAAAAGAAAAGAAACCAGACGAAGAGACGCTTTCCAAGTTGTCAATTTCTCAACCTCACCCTCCTCCTCAATTTTTTTTTTTTTTTTTTTTTCAAAAAGACGCTTTCATTTTTTTCCCCCTCAAAAAAGACAAAATTCCATCCTTAATCGTTTGAATGATCTTCAGTTTCGGTTTGGTTTGGTTTGTTCGAGATAAAATTGTTAAACTTTGTTTATCTCTAATCTTGATTTAATTTTTGCTGGTGAAATTAGTACTTAACTTCGAAATCTACCTCCACCTGTAGGCCGAGGCGGCAGGGATTTTTTATACAGAATGTCAAAATAGAACGTATGCCGAACGCAATTACGTAAAAACTGTGCAAATTGTGCTAAACACCGCATAGTAAATAGGAATATATGTACTATTTGCAATGCCCATCTTTGCTTCACAACCAAAAGAAACTGCTTAGCAGAACATCATAATTAACACATTTTGTACAGTAATTTTATTTCATAATTTTGTATTATTTTAGTTAACATTTTGTTATAATCAACCAATAAATAAAAGACATTACATAATAAGCCTGACTATAATTTGTGTTACCTTTATAGTCCACTGGAGAAAATATTTCCCATAAAACTCCAAAACATCTACAAATTGTTATGCATTTTTATAATGATTTTTATTTATTTTACGTCTAAACAAACTAAAATAAACAGTTACATACTAATATTTACTCTTAGCAACCTTATGGTCCTGTACGGAATAACGCGAATTGGAGTATGGTCGGCCAGACAAACTGAACCCTATTACAACTAGAGTAAAACCTCCCTAAAGCGACCACGTTCCGTTCGAATAAAATTTGGTCGCTGTGAGAGGTGGTCTCTAAATGGAGGTCATGTTTAAATTTAGATTTTAATTGTTGATAAAAGGTAAGAATTAATGTTACTAAAATTTATTTTTCACATTAGGAAAAAATATAAACATTTAAGTATCAAAACTAAAGTTAATTACATAAGCTAATTACTGGAGAGTTTAAAAAATGAATACATTGACGTTTGCTTTGATTTTACGGTTTTATCTTTTATAACTTTTGTTTCCAAGTCCTTTCGAAGTTCAGTAAATAAATGCAATTCTTTATTGGACGGGAACAAATAATAACGATTCCATTAATT
Source organism: Maratus speciosus (assembly GCA_963932465.1). Lineage (NCBI taxonomy): Eukaryota > Metazoa > Arthropoda > Arachnida > Araneae > Salticidae > Maratus > Maratus speciosus. The sequence continues at coordinate 302,005,077 of OZ010798.1, read as the reverse complement.
TATTTCTTTGAGAGTTTCCTGACAGAATAGGGCAAGGGAGTATGTCGATCGTCATTCTTAATTTGTCATCAGAGTTAAATTTATTGCCTAAAAAAACACAAAGGGATTTAAATACTTAAAAGTTCCCGAATAAAAAAAAATTCTAAACTATGAATAATGCGCCCTCCGGAATTATTTTTCTAATAAAACCTTCTTCAAGCGACCAGGAAAAATTGGAATTTGTTTCATTTTCTCCAAAGAAATTGGTCGCTTATAGAAGGAGTTCAACTGGAATGGTCGCTGAATGGAGGTAAAATTAATATTGAGTCTATGGGAATAAATTTCGTTCCATGAAAAAATGGTCGTTCAGGGAGGTAGTCGCACAGGGAGGTTTCACTGTATGTTGGAAAGTGTTAAAAAAAAATTAAATTGTCAGATTGAATAGGCCCCTTTTATTTATTTCTTCCGAAGGCATTTATCATACTTATTCTTCTGGAAGATTTTCACTTTCGAGTTTCGACTCAGCTTATTTTCTGAACTAAGCCAGCATAGAATCGATTTTAAAACTTGAAGCGATGGTAGACATAAGATACTTTGATATTTAAAACGTCTGAATTGAATTCAGCTAGAAATTTAAAGAAATTGAAATTTTGTACATGTGTCGCCATTCAACTGAAAAGCAGCTTTATTCTTCGAAATTCGTAAGAATTTCACGCATGAAATATTTTTAAAGAGATGAGGGAAAAATACTTCACATTTAAAATAGATTTTAAATATATTAAGAAAATATATGATTTTTTTTTCAATTCTTACATTTGTTACAGAATTTCAAAAAGAACTTCATATGAAATTTGCGTGCACTAAATTTGTATTATTAGTAGTTATTACATAGATTTTTGTGAAAATTTAGATAAACGTCTATAAGAAGGTATGTCGCCAACAATTTGGTGTTGATAAGACATACAGGGAAATACGTTTAACACGAAAGCGCTTAACATGAAAAATCGGTTAACACGAAATGATATAGCGGTCCGCACAGTATACTATGCAATTTAATACAATTTTTTTCTTTTAACACGAAACAAAAATCGTTTAACAAGAAAAAAAATTCGCTTTCGATCTAGTTAGTTTGAGTTGAAATTCGGGAATTTTGTGTTAAAACCACTGCATTTTGGGTGGAAATTAGTGAATTTCGTATCTTTTGTAAATTAGCTTATGTTTTATGAGCACAATGGCTGAGAAATCGGTGCGAAAACAAACTGCTATTTCACTTCAAATGAAGATGAAGCTGCTTTAATGCAGTTGATGAAAAAGAAGGACGAAAACAGAAATCTGCAAAGAGTTTGGCATTGCCAATTCTACTTTATCAACAATAATAAAAAACAGGGATCCCATTACGTTAATGTTTGAGCACAGTATGTTTAAGCCAGAGAGAAGCTATGTCATGTGAGCTTATGAGAACTGCTAAGCACGAAGATTTAGAGATAGCTTTGCTTATTTGGTGCAAACAAGCTAGATCTCAGAATGCTGAAAAAGACACTTAAAAAAAAAAAAAAAAAAAAAAAAAAAGATATCTGATTTTTTTCTTCCCAAAACAACATTTTTTTTACTTGCTTTTTATCCTAATGGATGCAACTTACTAATAGTTTAACAGGAAATAGAAATAAAATTTGACGACATCGGAAAATTTTTGTTCTTTTTTTATGAATCTTTTAACGAGAAATTCTTTTAACACGAAAACATTTTTCGGTCCCCCATAGCTGCCAACCTTTACGCTTTTTTGCTACCACTAAAATTTAGAAGAGATTTTCGCCTTGTTTAATCGTGAGATTTCGACTATTAAATAAGGCGATATTTACAAGAAAATTTTAGAGGTAGGAAAAAAGCGTAAAGGTTGGCAGCTATGGTCCCCTCAGTTTCGTGTTAAACGTATTTCACTGTATGTATACTCTTTAAGATTCAAATATTAAAAAAAAAAAAAAAACTCTGAATAGCGTACACCTCAGGACCGTTAAATCTGTTCAGTGTCCTCTGGTGTCCGCTATTCAGAGGTAAAAGCGTACAAATACACTGGTTATCAAAAATTAAGGAAAAGTCACAAAATGCTAATTTTTAAATACGCGAATTCTCAAAAGGAAGTAATATAATTTGAATAATTACTATCTCTGCAGAACAGCTAGTCCATATAACATCTCATTCATGTCACACATGGTCACAAGAGTCACAGTCACTACGGCGAAACAAAAAATATGAAATTCCATACGTCTCTTTTATGAGTCTCAAATGACTACTATATGTGACTCCACTGACAGGTCACTGTGACTGCTGCTTTGTGACGAGTCACCAGGTGACTTTGCAATGTCGTTTCATTGAGACTCTCGTGTGACTCTCATTTGGAGATTCAATTTCAAAGTCATTGTGCACGTTGCATTATGATAAATCACCAAATAATGTCACATTAAAGTCACATGGTGACTTTCTGTCACATGACTTTGTCAAATGGTAACAGAGACCCTACTGTAAAGTCACCACTGTGAAAAGACACCATGTGACTTTAATTTGACATTATTTGGTGATTTATCATAATGCAACGTTCACAATGACTTTGAAATTGAGTCTCCAGATGAGAGTCACACGAGAGTCTCAATGAAATGACATTGTAAAGTCACCTGGTGACTCGCCACAAAGCAGCAGTCACAGTGACCTGTCAGTGGAGTCGCATATAGTAGTCATTTGAGACTCATAAAAGAGACGTATGGAATTTCCTATTTTTTGTTTCGCCGTAGTGGGTGTGACTCTTGTGACCATGTGTGACCTGAATAAGATGTTATATGGACTAGCTGTTCTGCAGGAATAGTAAATATTCGAATTATATTACTTCCTTTTGAGTATTCCCGTATTGAAAAATTGGCTTTTTTGACTTTTCCTTAATTTTTGATAACCAGTGTATATATAGGTGTGTGTGACTGAAAAAATGTTTGCTAAATAGAGATGTATGTTATTCGTCGGGAATGTTTTTATGTAGGTTTTACTGAAAAAATTGTATCAACGGGTAGGGTACCCGACCCACAAGAGTTAAAACCCAACTCAAAACAGACTGGTAGTAAAAAAAGTTGAAGTCAAAACGAGCGGAAACGATAAAAGTTAGCGCCAATCAGCAGTGTTCTCAGCAGTATTCTCGATGGCTATTCACCAGCGTTAGAAATTTGGCTAATCAGAAATAAAAAACACTCGCCAAATGAAACAAAATGATAGTAAAATCAATTCGTCGTAAAGATTAAAAATTCGATCTTTAATCCTTTAATGTACGACCTCCCCCTTTTTTTTTTCAATAATGTTTAAAATAAAGTTTCTGTAACTGCTTATAGATCAGTTAGTCATCTAAATTTAACTATCCGCTACAGAAACTAAAAAGAAAATAACTGTATTCTAAATGTCTTGCGTGATAAAGAAAAAAAATTCCAAACCCGATTTAACTCAATAAAATATTATGAAATAAACTTCCAATCCCACTTAACTCAGACTATTAAGATATTACATTCAACGAATTCTGAAAAATTGAATATATCTGAAAACTTTGTTTTTCTAGAATTTCTTTTTCCAGGCATAGTGATTAGCTGACAATAGAGAATCACCTATTAGATTGGCACATGGTGATTTTACACCGTCCGCATAACCCTTACTGTGGCTTTGGCTAATTCTAAATTGAACTGGTGTTGGGTTACTATCGGTAAAAATAATGTAAATGGCGTGGTACGATTGAACATAAAAAGCGACATTAATCTTTCAATAATTCAAATACGAGTATTGCATGTACTGGCTGGCATATATAGAAAAAAGATGAGCAATAAACAATTAAATTTAAAAAATCAAAAAACCCCGAACTAATTAATTATTTCTCATCAAAGTGAAACTTTTTTTTTTTCAATTCCTACTATTAGCTCACACTCTCGCTATATATATCTTGTTCAAAATTTCAATCGTTAATAAAATACTTATTATTCATCCAATCAATCTCAAATAAATTTTTTTTTAACTTGTAGTGGATAACACTTGATGTTAATCCAGTTTTTTTTTCAAATATTCCTTAATTAAATAAAATTAATTAATTTTCAATAATCGAGAGAGCTCTCTTCTTGATCAAGGCATTTTTAGCACCACTGAAGAGGAAAGAAGAATGGGAAAAAAATTCTCTTATTGACTTAAGTAGGAATTGGCATAAAATATTTTTTTTATATTACTTGTTTATATTACTTATCTATTTTTTTATTTACTTGTATTGATGACTTTTAAGTTGTGTTTAATTGTTAGTTCCTATCTATAAACACTGTTTTGATGAGGTCTACAGATGTCTATGATGGTTACAGTTGCAGTAAAGCTAGAAATCCTACATACACAACTTCCAGGTTGTATAATATTTTAACGGAGCTTATGACTGTAAAATAGTCAACGAAACATCGCCTTCATTTTGAAAAACCTATCCAATGACATGCCACTCCATAGGGTGCGTAAACTTTTTTTTTCGTCTCTACCGCCATTTTTTATTTTACGGCCGCCATTTTCAAATTATAAAAACAAAACCTAGCCTATAACCATCGGGCCGTTATGACGAATTGATAGAGACTTCATTCATTAAAATCCATCCAGCCGTTGGGATGTTTCGAGGGTATAAAGAAATCCACATACACAGGAAACACATACACACATACGCATGAAAGACATAACCCTTCTTTTCAGTCGAGTAAAAACGGAGCAGTCGCAATTTGTCGAGTCTAATCGTCCGTTTACTCGCCAAATGAAACATTTTGTCACGATTTGGCGCAATGGCGAGCGGCAACGAGAACCCTGCCAATCAGATCCGTGCGGGTTCGATTAAAAACGTGTTGCTAAAACCGAAGCTGGATTATAGGTGAAACATAAAATCTACTTACTGTTTCTATAAATAACAAGCAAATGAAAAGAAAAAGAGGTAAAACCAAATGTCAGAATGTAGCCCTTTCATTTATTTCTTTCAGAGAGGCCTTTTTAATCTATATTCGGTATTCGACCAAATTATTTTTCCTACCGTTCTTATGAAATAGTGGAACCGATTTTTAAAATGATCGATGGCAAATTTAGGATATTTTGAAGCTTTACAACATTTAATTTGAATCGAAGACAGATTCGCTATTTAATTATTAACGGTAATGGATAAATGTACTAATAATGAATATTTAGGGTGAATAAATTATTTACAAATTTTACAACGCAAATTCATATGAAGTTATCATGCTTGATAAGGTTAAAATATATCAGCTTGAAGGTTACATATAAAATTACTTTCTGTTTTGCTATGAATAACAAGCATGGAAAAAGAAGTGAAATTAAATGTCAGATTGAATAACCCCTTTCATTTATTTCTTACGGAGAGGCATCTCTCATCCTGTTCAGTGTCCGATCAGCTTATTTTCGTATCTTTCTTATATAACAGTGGAACCGATTTTTAAAATGTTTGACCATGGGCTCTAGATATTTTGAAATTTTACAACATTTCATTTGAGTTGAAGATAGATTCGGGGTTTAATTACGAACGGTACTAAGTAAACGCTTTAATAATGAATATTTAGTGTGAATGAGAATTTATTTACAAATTTAACACCAATTTACAAATTTTACACCGCAAATTCATATGAGGTTATCATGAATGATAGGATTAAAATATAATCCAGGTTGAATGTGACACATAAAATTACTTTGTTTTGCTATGAATAACAAACAAGAAAAAAGGGTAAAATTAAATGTCAGACTAAAAAACCCGTTTCATTTATTTCTTCCGGACAGGCATATGTCGTCTTGTTCAGTATCCGACCAGCTTATTTTCATATCGTTTTTATGTGTAGAAACCGATGGTGGAACCGATTTTTATTATTTTAATTAGTGGAACCGATTTTAAAAATGACTGATGATAAACTTAAGACATTTTGAAATTATATAATGTTTTATTTCAATTCTAGTTAGATTCGGGATATAATTGCAAACGGTACTGAATAAATGTATTGCTAATAGAATAAATATTTAGGTCAAATAAGAATTTATTTGAAAATTTATGAAAAAAAAATATTTACAAATTTTACAACAAAACTTCATACGAAGTTATCATGCATGATAGGGTTAAAAGATAAGCATGTTGAAGGTGACTCATAAAATTACTTTCTCTTTTGCTATGAATAAGAAGCAAGGAAAAAGAAGCGAAATCAAATGTCAGACTCAATAGCCCCTTTAACCTATTTCCTTCAAAGAGGCATTTTTTATCCTTATTCAATATCCGACCAGCTTATTTTCGTATCGTTCTTATGTAATAGTGGAACCGATTTTAAAAATGAGTGATGATAGACTTGATATTTGAAATTTTATAATGTTTGATTTCAATTCTAGTTAGATTCGGGATATAATTGCAAACGGTACTGAATAAATGTATTGCTAATAGAATAAATATTTAGGTCAAATAAGAATTTATTTGAAAATTTATGAAAAAAAAATATTTACAAATTTTACAACAAAACTTCATACGAAGTTATCATGCATGATAGGGTTAAAAGATAAGCATGTTGAAGGTGACTCATAAAATTACTTTCTCTTTTGCTATAAATAAGAAGCAAGGAAAAAGAAGCGAAATCAAATGTCAGACTCAATAGCCCCTTTAACCTATTTCCTTCAAAGAGGCATTTTTTATCCTTATTCAATATCCGACCAGCTTATTTTCGTATCGTTCTTATGTAATAGTGGAACCGATTTTTAAAATGAGTGATGATAGACTTGATATTTGAAATTTTATAATGTTTGATTTCAATTCTAGTTAGATTCGGGATATAATTGCAAACGGTACTGAATAAATGTATTGCTAATAGAATAAATATTTAGGTCAAATAAGAATTTATTTGAAAATTTATGAAAAAAAAATATTTACAAATTTTACAACAAAACTTCATACGAAGTTATCATGCATGATAGGGTTAAAAGATAAGCATGTTGAAGGTGACTCATAAAATTACTTTCTCTTTTGCTATGAATAAGAAGCAAGGAAAAAGAAGCGAAATCAAATGTCAGACTCAATAGCCCCTTTAACCTATTTCCTTCAAAGAGGCATTTTTTATCCTTATTCAATATCCGACCAGCTTATTTTCGTATCGTTCTTATGTAATAGTGGAACCGATTTTAAAAATGAGTGATGATAGACTTGATATTTGAAATTTTATAATGTTTGATTTCAATTCTAGTTAGATTCGGGATATAATTGCAAACGGTACTGAATAAATGTATTGCTAATAGAATAAATATTTAGGTCAAATAAGAATTTATTTGAAAATTTATGAAAAAAAAATATTTACAAATTTTACAACAAAACTTCATACGAAGTTATCATGCATGATAGGGTTAAAAGATAAGCATGTTGAAGGTGACTCATAAAATTACTTTCTCTTTTGCTATGAATAAGAAGCAAGGAAAAAGAAGCGAAATCAAATGTCAGACTCAATAGCCCCTTTAACCTATTTCCTTCAAAGAGGCATTTTTTATCCTTATTCAATATCCGACCAGCTTATTTTCGTATCGTTCTTATGTAATAGTGGAACCGATTTTAAAAATGAGTGATGATAGACTTGATATTTGAAATTTTATAATGTTTGATTTCAATTCTAGTTAGATTCGGGATATAATTGCAAACGGTACTGAATAAATGTATTGCTAATAGAATAAATATTTAGGTCAAATAAGAATTTATTTGAAAATTTATGAAAAAAAAATATTTACAAATTTTACAACAAAACTTCATACGAAGTTATCATGCATGATAGGGTTAAAAGATAAGCATGTTGAAGGTGACTCATAAAATTACTTTCTCTTTTGCTATGAATAAGAAGCAAGGAAAAAGAAGCGAAATCAAATGTCAGACTCAATAGCCCCTTTAACCTATTTCCTTCAAAGAGGCATTTTTTATTCTTATTCAATATCCGACCAGCTTATTTTCGTATCGTTCTTATGTAATAGTGGAACCGATTTTAAAAATGAGTGATGATAGACTTGATATTTGAAATTATATAATGTTTTATTTCAATTCTAGTTAGATTCGGGATATAATTGCAAACGGTACTGAATAAATGTATTGCTAATAGAATAAATATTTAGGTCAAATAAGAATTTATTTGAAAATTTATGAAAAAAAAATATTTACAAATTTTACAACAAAACTTCATACGAAGTTATCATGCATGATAGGGTTAAAAGATAAGCATGTTGAAGGTGACTCATAAAATTACTTTCTCTTTTGCTATGAATAAGAAGCAAGGAAAAAGAAGCGAAATCAAATGTCAGACTCAATAGCCCCTTTAACCTATTTCCTTCAAAGAGGCATTTTTTATCCTTATTCAATATCCGACCAGCTTATTTTCGTATCGTTCTTATGTAATAGTGGAACCGATTTTAAAAATGAGTGATGATAGACTTGATATTTGAAATTTTATAATGTTTGATTTCAATTCTAGTTAGATTCGGGATATAATTGCAAACGGTACTGAATAAATGTATTGCTAATAGAATAAATATTTAGGTCAAATAAGAATTTATTTGAAAATTTATGAAAAAAAAATATTTACAAATTTTACAACAAAACTTCATACGAAGTTATCATGCATGATAGGGTTAAAAGATAAGCATGTTGAAGGTGACTCATAAAATTACTTTCTCTTTTGCTATGAATAAGAAGCAAGGAAAAAGAAGCGAAATCAAATGTCAGACTCAATAGCCCCTTTAACCTATTTCCTTCAAAGAGGCATTTTTTATCCTTATTCAATATCCGACCAGCTTATTTTCGTATCGTTCTTATGTAATAGTGGAACCGATTTTAAAAATGAGTGATGATAGACTTGATATTTGAAATTTTATAATGTTTTATTTCAATTCTAGTTAGATTCGGGATATAATTGCAAACGGTACTGAATAAATGTATTGCTAATAGAATAAATATTTAGGTCAAATAAGAATTTATTTGAAAATTTATGAAAAAAAAAATATTTACAAATTTTACAACAAAACTGCATACGAAGTTATCATGCATGATAGGGTTAAAAGATAAGCATGTTGAAGGTGACTCATACAATTACTTTCTCTTTTGCTATGAATAAGAAGCAAGGAAAAAGAAGCGAAATCAAATGTCAGACTCAATAGCCCCTTTAACCTATTTCCTTCAAAGAGGCATTTTTTATCCTTATTCAATATCCGACCAGCTTATTTTCGTATCGTTCTTATGTAATAGTGGAACCGATTTTAAAAATGAGTGATGATAGACTTGATATTTGAAATTTTATAATGTTTGATTTCAATTCTAGTTAGATTCGGGATATAATTGCAAACGGTACTGAATAAATGTATTGCTAATAGAATAAATATTTAGGTCAAATAAGAATTTATTTGAAAATTTATGAAAAAAAAATATTTACAAATTTTACAACAAAACTTCATACGAAGTTATCATGCATGATAGGGTTAAAAGATAGGCATGTTGAAGGTGACTCATAAAATTACTTTCTCTTTTGCTATGAATAAGAAGCAAGGAAAAAGAAGCGAAATCAAATGTCAGACTCAATAGCCCCTTTAACCTATTTCCTTCAAAGAGGCATTTTTTATCCTTATTCAATATCCGACCAGCTTATTTTCGTATCGTTCTTATGTAATAGTGGAACCGATTTTAAAAATGAGTGATGATAGACTTGATATTTGAAATTTTATAATGTTTGATTTCAATTCTAGTTAGATTCGGGATATAATTGCAAACGGTACTGAATAAATGTATTGCTAATAGAATAAATATTTAGGTCAAATAAGAATTTATTTGAAAATTTATGAAAAAAAAATATTTACAAATTTTACAACAAAACTTCATACGAAGTTATCATGCATGATAGGGTTAAAAGATAAGCATGTTGAAGGTGACTCATAAAATTACTTTCTCTTTTGCTATGAATAAGAAGCAAGGAAAAAGAAGCGAAATCAAATGTCAGACTCAATAGCCCCTTTAACCTATTTCCTTCAAAGAGGCATTTTTTATCCTTATTCAATATCCGACCAGCTTATTTTCGTATCGTTCTTATGTAATAGTGGAACCGATTTTAAAAATGAGTGATGATAGACTTGATATTTGAAATTTTATAATGTTTGATTTCAATTCTAGTTAGATTCGGGATATAATTGCAAACGGTACTGAATAAATGTATTGCTAATAGAATAAATATTTAGGTCAAATAAGAATTTATTTGAAAATTTATGAAAAAAAAATATTTACAAATTTTACAACAAAACTTCATACGAAGTTATCATGCATGATAGGGTTAAAAGATAAGCATGTTGAAGGTGACTCATAAAATTACTTTCTCTTTTGCTATGAATAAGAAGCAAGGAAAAAGAAGCGAAATCAAATGTCAGACTCAATAGCCCCTTTAACCTATTTCCTTCAAAGAGGCATTTTTTATCCTTATTCAATATCCGACCAGCTTATTTTCGTATCGTTCTTATGTAATAGTGGAACCGATTTTAAAAATGAGTGATGATAGACTTGATATTTGAAATTTTATAATGTTTGATTTCAATTCTAGTTAGATTCGGGATATAATTGCAAACGGTACTGAATAAATGTATTGCTAATAGAATAAATATTTAGGTCAAATAAGAATTTATTTGAAAATTTATGAAAAAAAAATATTTACAAATTTTACAACAAAACTTCATACGAAGTTATCATGCATGATAGGGTTAAAAGATAAGCATGTTGAAGGTGACTCATAAAATTACTTTCTCTTTTGCTATGAATAAGAAGCAAGGAAAAAGAAGCGAAATCAAATGTCAGACTCAATAGCCCCTTTAACCTATTTCCTTCAAAGAGGCATTTTTTATCCTTATTCAATATCCGACCAGCTTATTTTCGTATCGTTCTTATGTAATAGTGGAACCGATTTTAAAAATGAGTGATGATAGACTTGATATTTGAAATTTTATAATGTTTGATTTCAATTCTAGTTAGATTCGGGATATAATTGCAAACGGTACTGAATAAATGTATTGCTAATAGAATAAATATTTAGGTCAAATAAGAATTTATTTGAAAATTTATGAAAAAAAAATATTTACAAATTTTACAACAAAACTTCATACGAAGTTATCATGCATGATAGGGTTAAAAGATAAGCATGTTGAAGGTGACTCATAAAATTACTTTCTCTTTTGCTATGAATAAGAAGCAAGGAAAAAGAAGCGAAATCAAATGTCAGACTCAATAGCCCCTTTAACCTATTTCCTTCAAAGAGGCATTTTTTATCCTTATTCAATATCCGACCAGCTTATTTTCGTATCGTTCTTATGTAATAGTGGAACCGATTTTAAAAATGAGTGATGATAGACTTGATATTTGAAATTTTATAATGTTTGATTTAAATTCTAGTTAGATTCGGGATATAATTGCAAACGGTACTGAATAAATGTATTGCTAATAGAATAAATATTTAGGTCAAATAAGAATTTATTTGAAAATTTATGAAAAAAAAATTATTTACAAATTTTACAACAAAACTTCATACGAAGTTATCATGCATGACAGGGTTAAAAGATAAGCATGTTGAAGGTGACTCATAAAATTATACTTTCTCTTTTGCTATGAATAAGAAGCAAGGAAAAAGAAGCGAAATCAAATGTCAGACTGAATAGTCCCTTTAATCTATTTCCTTCAAAAGAAGCATTTTTTATCCTTATTCAATATCCGACCAGCTTATTTTCGTATCGTTCTTGTGTAATAGTGGAACCGATTTTAAAAATGAGTGATGATAGACTTGATATTTGAAATTTTATAATGTTTGATTTCAATTCTAGTTAGATTCAGGATATAATTATGAACGGTATTGAATAAATGTATTGCTATCAGAATAAATATCTAGGTCAAATAAGAATTTATTTGAAAATTTATGAAAAAAACTATTTACAAATTTTATAATAGAACTTCATATGAAGTTATCATGCATGATAGGGTTAAAAGATAAGCATGTTTAAGGTGACAGATAAAATTACTTTCTGTTTTGCTATGAATAACAAGGAAGGAAAAAGAAGCGAAATCAAATGTCAGACTGAATAGCTCCCTACATTTATTTCTTCCGAAGATGCATTTTTTATTCATATTCACTATCCGACCAGCTTATTTTCGTATCGTTTTTATGAAGTAGTGAAACCGATTTTTAAAATGTCCGACGGTTGACTTAAAATATTTTGACATTTTACAGCATTTGATTTGAATTGAAGGTAGATTCGGGATTTAATTAAGAACGGCACTGAATAAATGTATCAATAACTAGCAAACCCCGCGGCTTTGCTCGCGTAATATTTGACATATGCCAAGTGATATTTATATGTCTAATTTTTATTAAAAGGTACTTGTAAGATATTTTCATTTAAAGTATTTACATGTAATCTACTATATTCTTGACTGCATTACCTAGTCGGGCAGCAAGTAAAGTACTAACTAAATTTTTATTTTATTAAAAGGTAATATTTTATTTTATTAAATGGTACTTATTACTTTTAGGAATAATTAAAAAAATTACTATTTAAAACACAGTTTGATTAAACATCATTGTGACACTGCATAAGGCAGAAATGAGACTTAAATTAATAAAACGAAATAAAACTAAATAAATAATAATTTAGAAAATATTTTGAAACTTTTATGCTCAATTAATACGCTTATTTCAGTATTCATTTGAAGTTTTGAAATTTTTAGAAACCATCTTCTTACATCTTAAAATTAACCATCATGTCAAATTCCAAGTCCTACCACCTCTCTCAACATAAAGGGCTATGTTGAAATAGGAACTGTCACCATTAATTTGCCAACATTAATTTTGAAATTGCTTTGTTATTTCCTAATATTCCACAGAAACGTAATTTAGAAAGCTTTTAAAGGCCTTTTTTAGAGCGTTAGAGACTGTTACCATTGATTCGCAGCTATTACTTTTATATTTGGTTTATATTCCCTGAAATTGCGTAGAAATCGTAATTTAGGACTTTTTTAGAATGCTTTTCGCACCCCTCCTTCACTTCACCCCTTTTTAATTCGAATTGATTTTCGACAGTCCTTCGAGGGCACTTATATTTTATAAGCAACTACCATGCCATATTTAAAGTTTCTAGCCTTTTCAGTATCACAGCAACCGCAATTTAGAAAGTTTTTAGCTCCTGGAACCCTCTGGTGGTAGTGGCCCAGACATAAAATATAGCTTATGTTTGAGCAGGTTCTATAACCAACAATTTGTCATCATTATTTTTTTAATCGGTTTGGTATTTGATAAGATTGCACAAAAATTGTAATTTATAACACTTTTCGGTCACTTCATCTTTTTAAATTTGGAATTTTCTTTCGACTGTACTTAGAAAGCAGTTGCATCTTGTACGTAAATACCATGCCATACTTCAAAGTGCTAGACCCCTCAGTAGTACAAAAAACGCAAATCAGAACATGTTTTGTTTTTGCAACCCTCAGATTGTAGTGGCGGCAACATAAAATATAACCTATGTTATAGCAGGGACTGTCACCATTGATTTGCAACCATTACTTGAAATAGCTTTGGTATTTCCTGAGATTGAGTAGAAATCGCAATGTAGAACGTTTTTAGAACGCTTTTCGCGCATTTTCACACCTTTTTAAGTTTTCAAATTTTTCGAAACTATTCTTAAACATCATTTCAATCTACTAAATGTGTACCTTGCCTAAATTTAAGTTGCTAGCCCCTACTGATCACAAAAATCAAAATTAAGAACGCTTCTTTGCTCCTGCAACGTCTAGGTGATAGTGATACCGACATAAAATAGCGTCTATGTTAGAGCAGAGGCTGTCAGCATGAATTTCCTACCATTACTTTTGAAATCAGTTTGATTCTTCCTGAGATATTGCCGACAAATCGACATTTAGAACGTTTTTCTCGCATTTTGCTCCTGCATCTCCTCTGGGGTAGTGGAAACAGATATAAAATATAGCCTATCTTGGAGCAATATCTGTCACCATCATTTTTACACCATTATATTTCAAATCGGTTCAGTACTTCCTGAGATTGCATAGAAATCGTAATTTAGAACGTTTTTTACAACGGTTTTTGCGCTTTTTGACCCCCTTTTAAATTTCGATTTTTTTTTTTAGGAAATGTCCTTAGAGATCATTGATATCTTATAATTAACTACCATTCCAAATTTCACGATTCTAGGCCCTTCCGTGACGCAAAAACCGCAATTTAGAACGTTTTTCTCCTGCACCCCATTTGGGGTAGTGGCACCGACATAAATCATAGCCTATGTTGGAGTAAGGGTTGTCACCATCATTTTGACGTCATTATTTTTTAAATCGGTTTGGTATTTCCTGAGATTGTGCGGAAACCGCCATGTAGAACATTTTTAGAACTCTTTTCGCGCATTTTCACCCCTTTTAAATTTCGAATTGTTTAAGAACTGTTCTTAGAAATCCTTTATATCTAATAAGTAGCTGATACTTCAAATTTCATATTTCTAGGCCTTTCAGTAACACATAAATCGCATTTTTAGAACATTTTTTGCTCCTACACCCCCTTTGGGGTAGTGGCACCGACATAAAACATAGCCTATCTTGGAGAAAGCGTTGTCACCATCATTTTAACACCAATATTTTTTAAATCGGTTTGGTGTTTCCTGAGATTGTGTAGAAAATACCATTTAGAACATTTTTTAGAACGCTTTTTGTGCATTTTCACCCTTTTTAAATTTCGAATTGTTTAAGAACTGTTCTTAGACATCATTTATATCTTATAAGTAACTAATATTCAAAATTTCATATTTCTAGGCCCTTCAGTAACGCTAAAATCGCATTTTTAGAACGTTTTTTGCTCCTACACCCCCTTTGGGGTAGTGGCATCGACATAAAACATATCCTATCTTGGAGCAAGCGTTGTCACCATGATTTTGACACCAATATTTTTTTAATCGGTTTGGTATTTCCTGAGATTGTGTAGAAACTACCATTTAGAACGTTTTTTAGAACGCTTTTTGTGCATTTTCACCCCTTTTAAATTTCGAATTGTTTAAGAACTGTTCTTAGGCATCATTTATATCTTATAAGTAACTAATATTCAAAATTTCATATTTCTAAGCCCTTCAGTAACGCTAAAATCGCATTTTTAGAACGTTTTTTGCTCCTACACCCCTTTTGGGGTAGTGGCACCGATATAAGATATAGCCTATGTTCTAAGTTGGACTAACACCATCATTTTGATACCATTACTTTTGGAATCGGTTCGGTAGTTCCAGAGCTTGCCTCCGACAAATAAACAATTTTTTCCTCTTTATAATAGGAAGTATAGATGAATATTTAGGGCGAGTTAGAATTTACTTACAAATTTAACACAGATTTATTTACAAATTTTACAATGCAAATTCATATGAGGTTATCATGAATGACAGGGTTTTAAAAGATAATCAGCTTGAAGGTGACATAAATTACTTTCTGTTTTGCTATGAATAACAAGCAAGGAAAAAGGAGCGAAATTAAATGTCAGACTTAATAACCCCTTTCATTTATTTTTTCCGGAGAAGCATTTTTAGGTGCGTTCGTAATTATATAAATACGTAGCACCTATAGTCGTCGTTCAGTCCGTCCGTCCGTCTGTCCGTCCGTCTGTCCGTCTGTCCGTCCGTCCGTCTGTCCGCATGTAACAGAGCAAAAACTACCCAACCGAATGGTCTGAAATTTCAAATATATGATTGTTGCAAAATTTTGTCGAGCCATTTAAAATTTTATGAAAATCGGATGTA
The DNA here is from genome assembly GCA_963932465.1 of Maratus speciosus. Taxonomy (NCBI): domain Eukaryota; kingdom Metazoa; phylum Arthropoda; class Arachnida; order Araneae; family Salticidae; genus Maratus; species Maratus speciosus. The sequence goes on along the minus strand of OZ010798.1, from coordinate 301,989,252 downwards.
TAGTTTAATTACAGGGACAGTCAAAAGTTTTTCTTTACATTACGGCCAATGGGAAAAATTATTGAAAGTGCATTTTAATGATATTAGAGCCTTCCGAATGATCTGAAATTTTAAAGATATAACTGTTGCAAAATTTTGTCGAGCCATTTCAAATTTTAGGAAAATCGGATGTATAGTTTAATTACAGGGACAGTCAAAAGTTTGTCTTTACATTACGGCCAATGGGAAAATAATTGCAAGTGCATTTTAATGATATTACAGCCTTCCGAATGATCTGAAATTTTAAAGATATAACTGTTGCAAAATTTTGTCGAGCCATTTCAAATTTTAGGAAAATCGGATGTATAGTTTAATTACAGGGACAGTCAAAAGTTTTTCTTTACATTACGGCCAATGGGAAAAATTATTGCAAGTGCATTTTAATGATATTAGAGCCTTCCGAATGATCTGAAATTTTAAAGATATAACTGTTGCAAAATTTTGTCGAGCCATTTCAAATTTTAGGAAAATCGGATGCATAGTTTAATTACAGGGACAGTCAAAAGTTTTTCTTTACATTACGGCCAATGGGAAAAATTATTGCAAGTGCATTTTAATGATATTACAGCCTTCCGAATGGACTGAAATTTTAAAGATATAATTGTTGCAAAGTTTTGTTGAGCTATTTCAAATTTTAGGAAAATCGGATGTATAGTTTAATTACAGGGACAGTCGAAAGTGTTCCGTTACATTACGGGGAATGGGAAAAATTATTGCAAGTGCATTTTAATGATATTACAGCCTTCCGAATGGTCTGAAATTTTAAAGATATAATTGTTGCAAAGTTTTGTTGAGCTATTTCAAATTTTAGGAAAATCGGATGTATAGTTTAATTACAGGGACCGTCAAAAGTGTTCCGTTACATTACGGGGAATGGGAAAAAATTATTGGAAGTGCATTTTAATGATGTATCAGACTATGCGCTTTATGAAGTGCAAGAAAGTATACATTCAGTACAATATGGGGTGCAAAAAATAATTATAAAACTAGTTATAGTACGAACGCACCTCATTTGCCACGTTTGACGAGCAATTTCCAACTTGTTTATCCTGTTTAGAGTCCGATCAGCTTACTTTCGTATCGTTCTTATGTAATAGGTGAACCGATTTTTTAAATGATCGATGGCAGACTTAAGATTTTTTGAATTTTTACAATTTTTTTATTTGAATTTAAAGTAGATTCAGGATTTAATTATAAACAGTACTGAATAAATGTGTTAAGAATGAATATTTTGGGTGAATGAGAATTTATTTACGTGTTTAACTGTATTGAGTGTGTTAAAGGGTCTCAAAACTCAAATCTTTAAAATTTTCGAAATTTTAATTTTTTTAGATGTTAAACTCCTATTTTTACTGAACATTTTGATATAATTGTTTCCTTGAAATTCCCATCGGAACATAAGTTATTGCTTTAAGAATGACACCCGCTCAATAGCTGAAGCGGCGTTTCCGAAACTTTGAAGTCATTTGTCTCCAAATGACGTTTTTGGTCATAACGAGCACGATATCTCAAAACTTCAAAATATTTTTTTTCATGAAATTTTCAAAACATATGTTTCATGTTAGTCTGTATAAACTGAACCTAAAATTTCCTTTTTACTGTTCAAAAAAATATTTTAGGTGATTATACTATTGAAATTTGCTGAATTTTTTAGTAGCTAAATACAACTTTGTATTAAAAATATAAAAATGCTTTAAACACAAATTTATTTAAATTCAGGGTAATTATTACAATCTGAAGTAAAAGTAGGCACCATAATTTTCATTCTAGTTGCAAAATTTATTGTGTAATCCTATGCGTAATCTATTATGCCGGTTTTCTGCTCCTCAAATGCCTGAGAGTTTGGAGCCCCCTGTAAATGCCAATTCCGCATCTTTTTAAATTCATCCGCATCTTACAAGGGAACCACTTTTGGTGTTGCTCGTACCTAGCATTGAGACCTGGTGCATTTTAAAGCCCTATATTATGAAGTTTGAGAATCGATAAAATTTTTCTGTTAAAATAATATTTCTTGATTTTACAGCAGCATAACTTTCGGAAAATGCAATTTTCGAGACCACTTATCGGACTATTAACATTGAATTGTTTTAAAGAAAAGCATTTAAAAACAAATATTAGTTAATAATAAGTATAAAATATTAAAAAAAGTTCGAAAATTCCTTCAAAAACCCACGAATTTGATTTTGAAAAATTGCAACATTATATTCATATTTTTGGAGGGGAAACAGTTGGCGTTTATTTTCAAAAGTACAGCTTTCCGGCAACCCTAGCCAAATGTCATAGCTGAATTTGTAATGAATAGAAATTTTACTGTCCGATATATTTAGCCAAAGTAATTTTTCTAAATTGTGTAAAAATATTAATTTACTTTACGATTACTTTTACCAAAGGACCATTTAATACAGCAACATTTCATTTTAAACATTCGAAACTTTATTCCATTCGATTTTAAAAGAAAATAGTTTGTTTATTTTCTATTTCACTAAAAAATAGTTTTCAATGATCTTCAAAGCTTTTATAGAATTATATTTATTACTTATATATTTATCGTCTGCATAGAAAAAGAAATAAAAACCTAATACTTCTATCTTATGCTATCAATTATTAAAAAAAAAAAAAAATCGCAATCTGATATACTAGTAATATGTACTGTATATTTACTCTTTGGATAAAGCGGGCGGAAAAATTGTTGCGCCATATTTGGCGACTTAACTCATTTTTGGCGTGAAATAAACAAATAAAAATGTAATAATAAAAAATTAAAAGTATAAAAAAGTATATAAAATATTATTTTAACAGAGAAATTTTATTGGTTCTCTAACTTTTATGTATAGGGCTACAAAACGCACCAGATCTCGATGCTAGATGCGAGCAACACCAAAAGTGGTTCCCTTGTTAGAAATTTTTTAAATACATGAAGTGAAAGAACATACTTATATCTTTAATTCCAATTAAAATTGTGTCTTAAAATCAAATACATTTTAAAATATTAAATGTTGAAAATGGTCTTTTTTTTTTCTTTTCTTTTTTTCCAATTTTAAGAGTCCTGAGACCCCTTAAAAAATAAATACCTTGAAACAAGCAAGGAAAAAGAAGCGAAATCAAATGTCAGATTGAATAGCCCCCTTCATCTATTTCCTTCGAAGAGGCATTTTTTATCCCTATTCAATATACGACCAGCTTATTTTCGTATCATTCTTATGTAATAGTGGGACAGATTTTAACAAGTTAGAAGTTGCACGTCAAACGTAGCAAATGAGGTGCATTCGTACTATAACTAGTTTTATAAATATTTTTTGCATCGCATATTGTATTGAATGTATATTTTAGTGCACTTCTATAAGTGCATATCAATTTTATTCTGTTCGAAAGCCGTAACATCATTAAAATACACTTGAAATAATTTTTTTCCCATTGGCCGTAATGTAACGGAAAACTTTTGACTGTCTCTGTAATTAAACTATACATCCGATTTTCATAAAATTTGAAATGACTCGACAAAATATTGCTACAATTATACAGGGTGTTTCAAAAATAATGATCCGATTTGAAATGCGTATATGATAAAAAATAGTGAACATAGATACTTAAGATTAATTTTATATTATGTAGCTAATCATACATTTTTTTTTACATATCAAATTAAAGGTGCTCAATATGACCACCTTTGAATATACGGCAACGGCATATGTCTGTACGGTATTCAAATTAGTCCCAAACTTTTGCGAGCATGTCTGGATACACGACTTCGATGGCTGCTGTTATGCGTCTTATGCTCTGAGCGGTAGGAACGTGAACATGTGGATATTTTCGACGAAAATCACGCTGAATAGATTTCACGGACTCGCACTTCGCGAAGCGTAAGACACAAAACGATTTCTGTTGTGCAGTCGCCATCTTAACAAACACTGAAGTGGTGGGCGAAGGAAGACCACTAGCGCCACCTGTTGATAACTACATAAAACTTATGATTCTCCTCTTTCTATCTATACATTATTCATTTGAAACAGATGAAAATTTGAACAGTTATAATTTTTAAAAATCGGATGACTATTTTTGAAACACCCTGTATATTTAAAATTTTAGACCATTCGGTTAGATAGTTTTTGCTCTGTTATATGCGGACGGACGGACTGAACGATGACTATAGGTGCTACGTATTTATATAATTACAAAGGTACCTAAAAATGATCGATGGTAGACTTGTATTTTGAAATTCTACAACGTTTGGTTTAAATAGATTCGGAATTTAATTATGAATGGTACCGAATAAATGTATTAAGAATGAATTTTTAGGGTGAATGAGAATATATTTACAAATCTCTAACACAAATCTATTTACAAATTTAATAATTTTTTTTTTTTAATTTAACACAATTTTTTTTTTACAAATTTCCAGCCCAAATTCATATGAGGTTATGACGCATGCTAGGGTTAAAAGATAAAACAACTTGAAGGTGACACATAAAATTACTCTTTGTTTTGCTATGAATAACAAGCAAGGGGAAAAAAGCGAAATTAAATGTCATTCTGAATAACCCTATTCCATTTATTTCCTGCGAACAGGCATTTTTCATCCCTATTCAGTATTCTACCAGTTTATTTTGGTATCGCTCTTATGTAATAATGGCACAGATTTTAAAAATGATCGATGGTAGACTTATATTTTGAAATTTTATGACGTTTGATATGAATTGAAGATAGATTCGGAATTTAATTATGAGCGCTAATGAATAAATGTACTAATAATGAATTTTTAGGATGAATGAGAATATATTTACAAATCTCTAACACAAATCTATTTACAAATTTAATATATATATGAAAGGATAAAACCCTTTTAAAATTCAAAATTTCAAAAATTTAAATTAAAATCCGAAGTCCCTTTCTTCTAACTTTAAATCTATTTCTAAAACTAGTTTCTCCCCTTGTAACTTTGTTTCCCAGAAATACATCTTATTATTTTCAGATATCATTTTCGGTCGACCTTTAAGAGTAAAAATGCTGACGTTTGGAATATTCTCATTCAGTTGTGGTTAGCCGATTCCCGGGCCGGCGAAGCCCAGGTCTTCTTCTGAGCCTGGACAATCAATCAAAAGCTAATCAACTAATTAAAGAAATGTTCCTCCCAATTTTGCAACTATGCCCTCTGCTGGAAAATATGTTAAACCCCAAGATATTAACTAAAACCCGCGCCAAAAACGAGGGAATTTGCAGATTTGAGAAGCCTGTCAAACCTACGGCCATGTAGCGCTCTTAACATAATCAACGTAAGGGGCTCGAGGACCTCCGACCGGACTCGCGAAACGGACTGTAAGATGGAGCACCAAATAAATGAGTTCGGTCTACCAAAAGGTTCCCGACTCCAATTATTATACAAGTATGACACCCCAAGATTAACTCGCATCTCTGTACGGACGCATACCGGGAAGTGAACGGGCCGCGACTACTCTATACAAGTCCAGAACGCTCATGAGATACATTACACATATATATATATATATACAATGAAATCGTCACGGAAGAACGGAAAATTTGTGTCAATCTGATTCCTACAAAGTGACTCAATTCCTGGCGAAACACAGCGTCGCAACGCTGTCCCAACCATCGTACAGCCCCGATCAGTCACCGCCAGACTTTTTTTAATCCCTCGGTAAAAATCCAGGTTAAAAGGTCATCGTTTTGAAAATCTGAAGAACTTTCAGAAAAACGTAACGCCTATTCAGAACATCATTTCAGTTGAAGACTTCCAGGCGGACATAAATGGGTTGCAGAGAGATTGGCAAAGGTGTATTATAATACAGGAGGAGGCTATTTTGAAGAATATTAAGCGTCTGCAAAATTGTCTTCAAATAAACGAATTTTATGGAATCAGTCTCATTACTTCCTGGGCAGATCCTGTAGCCATTTTGCCAAAATGTAATTTTTATATAATTATAGGCTTTATTAAATTTTAAAACTTTTGTTTTTTCGATATTTTTTTTATTATTATTAACGCTGTTCCCAATTTGTTCTGTATAGCTAAGAAGGATTTTAATTTTGTTCACATGGTTAGCAGACATTTCTGTGTTCGTTTGGTTCTATTTTATGTGTCATACATAATAAATCTAAATTTGAAAAGACTTTTTAGATTTTTACCCAAGACAATAATAACACTTATTTGAATTTCCAGCTTTCAAACGTTCCTGTGTGCTTAGCACATCATGATTAAAACAAATAAAGTGTCATATTATGTCTTAAAAACGCAAAAAATTGTCAAAAAGGTGTGTTTTATACGCATAGGTTGTTATTAGATGGACCACTGGGCGAAAATTCGCACCTTTGCTTAATACGCGAATTTTGGTAGATCCCTTAATTCGCGTATTAACGGGGTTCGATTGTATATATATTTATTTAACGCAAGTTTTTTTTTACAAATTTCCAACGCAAATTCACAAGGAAAAACAAGTCAAAAGAAGCGAAATCAAATGTCATACTGGATAGCCCCACCGCCCCCCTTTTTTGTGTCACCGCCCCACGGCCTGAGCGCTGACACAAAAAAGGCGGCAGCTGAAGGCGGATTTTCATCAGCATGTGTACGATCTCAAATTTTGGTACCGGTATTTTTAAAAAGTTTTTTCAGCTTTGTTTTTGTGAGATTAAACAGGTCAAAGAAATCTTTTATAAAATACTGGTATCTAAATTTAGAGGACCGTACATACGTTAAAAAAAAAAAAAAAAAATCAGTCAACGATAGTCGCCATTTTTGTGTCAGAGATTAGGCTTTATATTCAGAGGACAGTGATAGTCCCCTTCATTTACTTCTGCATTTTTCAGCCTTATTCAATATTCGACAAGCCTATTTTCGTATCGTTCATATGTAATAAAGGGAATGATCGATAGTATATTTTTGAATTTTAACAACGTTTGATTTGAATACAGATACAATATTTCTCCTTATAATCCTCATCTATAATAACAATTCCCTTTCAAGCTGGTTTTTAAAGGATTATAAAACATTTTAAGAAACTTAGACTACATTTTTGTTTCTCAAATCGCAAGTATTTTTACTTTTTTCAAAAAATGAATAAATAAAATTTTTACTGATTAAAATCTTTTACGATACTCATCAGCGTACAACATAAATAAAAACTATATTAAAAACGCATTAAAATTAAACCCAACGTTTCATGCTCTTTCTAATGAGCCCTCATCAGGGGAGGGGGTTCTTGACCTCCACGGAGCAAAGTTACGTACAATACAGTCACTTTCACAACATCAAACTGAAGAAAACATTTCTGTAACAGATCATTAAACATCAAAATCAATATTGCATCGGACATGGCGCCATCTGTTGGTAGGCCCTATTACCAAAACTAGGGCAAACTGAAATTAACTTTACAAATGTATTTCTTTTAAAACATTTAACCAAACATTAGAAATCTTAAGTGAGATATTGTTATTACATACTTCGCTTTTTCTCAGACTAATTTCTATGGATTCTCGTATAAGGGCTTTAAGTGGGTTGGAATAATTAGAAATAATTTTTACATCATCAAAATGAACTTTCTTAACACTGCCTTTAAATGCTAATCTAGATAGAGCTGTAGACTGTCTATTGATTTTTAAATCTTTTTTATGTTCTTTAATTCTTTCAAACAGGCATCGTTTTGTCATTCCAATATATGATGTTAACAAACCAGTGTTGAGTTGCACAGGGATTTCATAAACATCAGAATGAAATAAAATTGGTAGAGGATCTTGCTTTTTGATTTTCTTATTAAAATTTTTACTTTGAGCCGGAGCTCAGAAACTTGTATAAAAATCGAGCCCGTCCCATGTCTAACGCCCAACAGCTCTTGACAGCTAGACATAAGACATAAAGGAATCGTAAGAGTGCACGTACCTGGGTGCTGTCCTAGGCTTCGGCCTTAGGCGCGTTTACGATGTTCGAATCACTAAGTATTCTATAAATTCCAGTCATAACTGTTAATAGTAAAGCCTAACCTTTAGCGTCTTCTTCTTGGACTTATCAGTGCATCTTTAGCTGATTAATTTCTAGTGTTTGTTATAAAGATATAACCCAGGAGAAAGACCTTCAGAATTTAATAGACTAATTTCTAAGTATTGGAGATCATCAAGAGATCGTCTAGGATCCCACCTTCTGAAATGTCAGTCTCCAGAGAAATAAAATGTGTGCCTTTTCCACTCAAAGCCGATCTGTTGTCTTCTTTCACTCACAGGACTTTCAGGTACTCTTTATATAATCTTTATTTTTGTATCAAGTCCGGACACATGCCAAGGAACTTAATGTTATTGCTGAATAGATGCAACCTCAGTAACTTTATTAAAGTGTATATGATCACAATACAAGCTTAAAAGTAAACGGCCTACAGCCCCTTCGGGACGAGCGTCTTTTACAGAATTTTTAATCTTTAATCACCGGTTGTTTAAAACAGAAATTTTTGCCTAAATGAATCGGGAAAATGCTCGGATTAAATAAGGCAAAATTTACAATAAAAATTTACTGGTAAAAATAATCCCCGATTTTGAGCACCTTACGCGGCACGAATACCGGTCGCTCGTCCCCAAGGTGTTAAAGACTTTCTGAACATTTAAAAGTATATAAAGAAACCACGTTTAGACTACATTTTTGTATCTCGAATAGCAATTTTTTCCCTTTTTTCAAAAAATAAATGAATAAAATTTTTACTGTCCGCCCAAGCTCGGAAACTTGTATAAAAATCGAGCCCGTCTCATGTCTAACGCTCAACAGTTCTTGACGGCTAGACATAAGACATAATTTATGATATACTTTTTTTATTCCTTGCAACACTGGATATATTATATTATGTAACAGAATAAAATCTTTTTTTCTGGCGCATGTCATAAATAGAGAAAGGTGTTTTTATCTGTTTGACAGCGTAACCTGACAAAAAAGTAAAAGAAAATTCGTAACAATATGATAAAACGGTAAAATAATATTAGATTACGAAAAAGATAAATGTCTGCACAGTCATTTGATCCAAATACTTCAATATTGTGAGCAAAGTACTTCACATCATTCACCGCGCGTAAATGGGCGAATTTAATGTAGTCTATAAACTAGAAAGAAAAATCATGCATCAGGCATACACTATATGGCTAATGATGATTGGTCATTTGCAATTTTAGACTTTTGTTAAATATCTAGAAAAATACACGAGGATCCTGAAACTCCAGGTGTGTAAAAAGAATAGCATAAGTCATATATTTCCGCAAAGATTTTTTCCCAAAACACCATAGGGGACCGTCAACAAATTAAAAAAGAACGAATATCTTTTGGATAACCCTGTAAAAACTAATGTAGCAAAAGCGTTCAAATTGTAGACCATTAAGAGGCTTATTATAATAAACTGTGTTCATTTTTATGAGGATAGCATGTATACTAGTAGCGAAATTATGATTTTTATAAAAACAGTCCCAAATTTTCCGGAGTTTTTTGCTAATAATTTGCAGAGTTCTTAATATAAAAAAATGTTCTTTTCAGAAAATATGACAAACAACACTGTACACAATGCCCTGCAATCAAAGTAAAAAAAAAAAAATAAAAATTGGATGAAAAATGAGCAGGTTTACAAAAAATGCTTCACTGCGCATGCGCGAATGCAATCAAAATATAATGTGCATAATGTATTAGCTACGCGTATAGAGCAACTTTTGTGAAAGTCTCAAACACATAGCTTGGAAATCCTGAAAATTATCGTGCACAGAATTGGCTCGCGATCCGTTGTTTCCAAAAGGAAGCAAAAAGATGAGAAGTTGTATACAAATATTTAATAATACTTGTATAAAAATCGAGCCCGTCACATGTTTTTAACGCCCAACAGCTCTTGACGGTTAGACATAAGACATCATTTATGATATACTTTTTTCTATTTCTCGCAACACTGGATATATTATATTATGTAACAGAATAAAATCTTTTTTCTGGTGCGTGTCATAAATAGAGAAAGGACAATTTTTTGTTTTTATAAGTTTGGCAGCGTAACCTGACAAAAAAGTAACAGAAAATTCGTAACAATATGATAAAACGGTAAAATAATATTAGATTACGAAAAAGATAAATCAATATTGTGAGCAACATGCTTCCCATCATTCAGCAAGTGTAAATGGGCGAATTTAATGTAGTTTAAAAACGAGAAAGAAAAATCACGCATCAACCACAGAATGATAGAACATGCAGCACTTTCCAACACAATATAAATATATATATATATATATATATATATTACGAAATTTCATTATTTCACACGACGAAATGATATATCAAAATAAGCAATTTAAATAAATTGCATCGTAAACGGACGTAACGGAATTCTTTTGTATGACCCTGTAAACAAGCTACAAATACTACACACTTCATTTTCCATTTCAGTTTCTATAGTGAAATTATAGTTATCTAACCTTATTAACACATAAAAATTACTTATCGATCCGAGTATATTTACACGAGTTAGAGCACGGACAAATAAACAGACAAACCGAATTCATAAAACCTTTCAATTTCAACTATCTTGGAAAGAGTTAAATAGTTAATCAAAAGTTTTTATAAGATATTAAAAATGCACACGAGCGCAATAGGCGTGAAATATTCTATAATTACTGCTAAGAGTGAAATATTTTGGATGGAACTTCAATAAAAAAGTTTAATATAAATTAGATTTTGGTTATTTGGGACAGCACAATCTAGGAAAATATAATTAGGTTTGCTTCTGATAATTGGAGCAGTCGCTTTATTGGAACAAATTGTGCAAACCAATGTGCTCCATTTAACCGGAATATGGAATATACTGCATTGCGTCATAGCTATATATTCACAATAACTTGATGTAGAATATAATTTATAGTAAATTGTTTCTTTCAACGACAACATTAAATGATGCAACAGAATATAACTACATTTGTTGTAAGTTTCACAACGGCGCGACAGCTTATTATATCAATAATTGCTTAAATCTAGAAGCTGCATCTTCTTTTTCTAAACAAAACAAAAACATTTCCTCATGCTTAACATTTCCCTGCGTCTAGACGTACTACTTAATAATTTGGGACAAAGTATCATTTTAGCTGCAACGTTTTGCTACATTAAATTATGTAAAAGATTTTTTGAGCATACGCGTGATATAAATGGAGTAGGTAATAGAACTCATCTGTTTTTATCTGTGTGACAGTGAATCATGAACCAAAACAGGAAAAAATTAACATGACGAAAAAAAAATAATAACCGACTAAGAGAAAAGATGTTTTGAGGGTTTCAGCGATATAATTGACATCAACTATTAAACATACGATTTACTTTTTTTTTTTTTTTTTTTTCAAATAAACCTAAAAAAATGAATAACAATAAGCGCCTTTGAAAGATACAAACGAATTCAGAGGGCCTAACTATTTCGATGGCAGCATTCGCTTTTCAAAACAAACCCCCATACATTACGTCATGAGCTAATGATTCTCTACAGCTAGAAGTAAAATATAAGTTATAACATACTATTCATTTTTGCGATTATATTTGACATATTAAGTTATGTAACAGTGTAAAAATACATTTATTGTGTGTGTCACTGCACAGCAGCTTAATCAATAATGGATGAAAGGAAAGGTAAGTACGAAAAAGAAGACATTTGTTTTTATTTGCATGACGACGTATTCCCTAGAAGATAAACAGAAACGAAAAATCATACATCAGGCATGGATTATGAAACAATTTGCAACGCTAGCAGAATACGATTAGGAAATTTAATTTTTTCCTACAATGAAATGAATCATAGTCCGTCCTGTAACCGAATGCTTTGGCGTGTCTCTGTAAATGAAAATAAATACAGTAAACTCCCGACTATCCGGCCCTCCGTACTATCCGGCCTAGTAAAAAGCTGAAAGTAGTACTAACAGTTGCAAGTGGCCCAGACAGGCAGGTTCCCGTCTGTGGGAAAGTGCTAACACACGACAGGAAGGAGCAAGAAGGGATTGCAAAATGCAGTAGCAGAGAATTCGAAACATAGTAATTGCAACGCCTTGAAACACTTTTTTCGACCATAAAAGTGGACATAAACCCGTGTGGGAAACTGAAGTGGAAGGTGAGAACGATAAGCTTCTTTCGTTGCTGAAAAATGTATCGGGCTCTGACGATGTCAATGCAGAGGACATTACAGAATAGATGGTAAATGACGAAGTTAATGAATTAACTGACAAAGATATTGTAGAAAAGGTGACAGATGGAGAAGTAACAGAAGAAAAACAGGAGATGGATTGCGAGAAAAATCTCATCCCGCATTCACTCTCAGAAATGAATACTCAGATTTCACGAAATTTCCTTTGTTTTTGACGAAATAGTTTCCTGGAAAATTCTCCGAGCGAACATTTCGTCAAATTGATGAAATTAGTTTCTTCACTTCAGTGGCGTAGCAACATATTCAGCGCCCTGGAGCAAGGAAAGTTTGTGCGCCCTCTTGTCACACGAAAAAGTTCTGCGCAATTTTGTTTTGAAGTTTAAAATTTATATAATAACCTTAATTATATTTAAAATTTTACTTTTATTTAAAAGTCAAAGTATTTTAACAACGTATTAAATACAAATAATTAAAAATAGATAATGGATAATGAAATGAATTATAATATTTTAAGTATGGAGTACCTACGAATATTTTCTGCGAATTGGGGGGGGGATTTTAATTTTGAATGCGCCAATGAGTCAATGCAATCTACCGTGCTTAATATCTATTTTTTTCTTTTCAAGGGTTTCGAAGCATTCTAGAATGCTAATAAAAAACACACTATTGTCAATTTTTTTTTCGCATATGGATGAAACAGGTTTTCTGTTTTTAGTGCCAAAAAATACTACAATTCTATAAAATTCAAAGTATCATAACTCGGTAAATTTTGGATATAGAATCTTTTTTTTTATTATTTTACCTGTTAAAGTACGGAGAAGATTTTCCTAAATGTAACACGAATAAAAATGTAAACCTCATAATTTAAAAAATAACAATTTTGACATAAATTACTTTTAAGAGGATGAAGAACAACTTTGAAGCTTTTCTACTATTACAACTATATTTCTACAGCTAATGGTTTAGAAAATTAGCCAGATACCGGTGTCCTCACTGGCTTTTCACTAATCTGAGCAATTTGGCAAATCGTTAAAGAAAAACTAGCCAAATTCAAATAATGGTAGTAATAGATTCGTCGTGAAACACTAAGAATATCAAAACACAAATATCGAGTTACATAGGGAAGGTTTAATCGTGGAACAACACAACATCATTGAGAGTGTCGCCGAAAGAAAAGAAAGATGTTTCGCAATTTGACGATTTCAGTTATTTTTTTGCCAAATGAAACGTTTTGGTGCAGTGACGATCGGCAGCGAGAACCCTGATTGGCACCCTTATATATTACTTAGGATTGCAGTTTTTCACTTTTCATCAAAATTAAAGGATAATGGGGAAAATATGCTCACTATGTCAATGTTGCAACTATTACCCAATGCTGCAATTATTTATTATAATTAAATACAATTGAACACAAAATTGCACTTCCGCACATACGTTACAACTCGGAAATATGCAAATTCGGTGATTGACAATGTGGTGCGCAATGGACGTATGTTGGAATTCTGGCCTGTAGTGTTCTTTAAAGTGAATGTATTGTTTGTGAGTGATCAGTATTCATTAGTTACGGCTCAAAGGCGTCATTTAAGTGAAGGTCAAACATGATGAATAATTGCTAGAATCGAGGGAAGTCAAACGCAAATGGGAGTCGCCCAAAATTTAACTGTCCCTCAAATTGCCACGTGAAGAGCTAGAAGCCGCTTTTTAAGTACTCTATCCGTTGATAAACAGCCTGGTCAAGGGCGATCAAGAACACCAACTGCATCCGAAGGCTGTTTTCTGTCCTTGTCAGCTCGAAGAAACCGCGAAGAGACTTGGTTTCAGATCTTTAGGCTGCCACAAAAACTGGACTTAGCCGTTCTACTGCTGCACGAAGGCTTAACGAGCGTGGACTGTATACAATAAAACCAATAGTTTGTGTGTCACGCACTCCAGCTTCCAAAGGCGTCGTCGTGATCAGCGGATACAAAAAGACTGGGCCCGAGTATGTTTTACTAACGAGTCCAGATTTAGTCTGAATGTTGATTCTAGATGTGTTTTAATCTGCAGAGAAGAAGGAACAAGCAACTTGCCTTCCCTTGTTCGAAGATATGTAGAGGAGGTATCGCAACTCCAAGTTAGACTGTTTAGGGGTGCTGTTGGCCCAGAGATTTTTTAATGGATGACGGCCACAACGAGCATATGTGGTGTCAGAATATTTGCAAACAGAAGATATCATTCGAATGGATTGGGCACATTGCTCACTTAACTTGCACCCGATTGAGCATGTGTGGGATGACTTAGGGCAGTGAATTTCAGCGCACCAAATCCCTCCACGGACCCTCCAGGAGCTTAAAAGTGCATTTTTAGAAGAGCATAGCAGCGCCACCTGTTGGGCGATTTACACCATAAATTACATCGAATCGCACTAATTTATATGAGGGACTATCTGAATCTGAAGTTTGGTGAAAATTCGTGCATTAGTTCTTTAAATAGAGCTATCGCGATAATCATAAATAATGTAGTATAGCAGCGCCACCTGTTGGACTATTTACACCAAAACGTAATCAGCACCAAAGTATATCAAAGACTGACTGAATCTGAAGTTTTATGAAAATCTGTTTATTAGCTCTTGAGATATACCTATTCCGGAAATTGTGAAAAATGCAGCATAGCAGTGCCACCTGTTACGCGATTTACACCAAAAAGTAATCAGTGCCAATTTATATCAGGGACTAACTGAATCTAAACTTTTATTAAATTCCGTGCTTTAGTTCTTGAGATAGAGCGCACACAAAATTTGTGTCAAATACAGACTCACAGAGCGGGGGAACGGGGAGAGAGCATGATTACGGCCCAAGCAAACGCACATTACTACATTTTGTTTTATTTAATCCTAAAATTTTGCGATTAAATAAGGTTTAGTGCGTAAAAATACATTTCGATGGTGGTGAAAGTGGTATAAGTTTGCATAGGCGATAATCAGGTTCTAAGGAGCATTGAATTAGATACTTAATTTTTTTCCCTATTTTTGATCAAAAAGGCTTATCAGTTCTGCATTTGAGACTTGCAAATCTCAAAAACAATACGCACAAAATTTAATTTGCCGCTTCCCCCTCACCCCCATCTAAGTTTTGTCGTCGAGGGCTGATGAGGAATGTGCCTAAATCCGGCTCTTATTATTGTTTTTATTATCATCTGTACTGATGCATGTTTAGTTTCCACACACACACACAAAAAAACCCTTCAAAAAAAATTTTTTTTTGAGTTTTCTGTTTGTAAAATGAATGGTCAATAATTTTCTTCAACTTGTCAAACTTTTTTTTTCTTCTAATCGCAAAATAACTAAATAGCCAAGTCATTGCTGTTACATCGTAAATATAGGTTTCTCAACGGTGACTTCTTGGGCTACCATTATTTCCGTACAGTAATAATCATGATAAATTTCTAAAATATTTTCAAAAGAAATGCACCAGAAAGATTATTTTTTGGAAATAGTGGTACACAATAAAGTGACCGATAAGAACCATGTAAACAATTTTTGATTACTTTAAGGTTTGGAGATCTTCAACTGTCGTCCAAGGAAAAGTTACAGAAAAAAACAAGTAATATAAAAAATATTTTTTTAAGTCAATTCCTACTTAGCTCAAAGAAAAAATTAACATAAGCCTTTAAGCTAATTTTAGTTTTTGTTGCATTAAAACGTCTCAATTTGTTGATTCTCTACAAGCAAGTAAAACCTATTTGGTTTACAATGGAAGTCCAAGGGAATTTAGCGAAATATTAGAGATATCGCCAAGTTGGCGTCAGTTTTGGCGATTAATTTTGGTCGCCAAATTTGGCAATATATCGCCAAGTTGGTGATAAACTTGGCGGTATTTGGCGATAGAACAGGGTCCCTCTTATGGTAACCTCCTTATAGGTATGAAGATGCATTAAATGCTGTTCAATAAACAATGGCCGCCATTTTTTTCTCCCGTATAAAACTAAAATTAATTAATTAAAATTTAATTAATGAATTAATATTTGAAAAACTGTATTAACATCAAGTGACATCCACTACAAGTTTAAAAAAATTTATTTGAACTTGAGTGGATGAATAATAAGTATTTTATTAACGATAGGGAGAGTGTGAACTAATAGTAGGAATTGAAAAAGTGCCGACTCGGTGCACAGGCGCAGATAAATGTCGAAATAAGTATTAATTTCAGCAACAAAACTAAATGAAGATTAGAGATGAACTCAGTTTGAAAATTTTATCTGGCTGCTTTTTAGGAGATTTTAATTTCATTTTTCTGTAAGAGCTGTTTTTTTTTGTTGTTGTTGTTCAGAATACGATAATTTTATTTTAACCGCTATGTATTCTTATTTTGTATTTGCTGTAAAATTTGGCCCTATCAAAAACTTGCCTGTATAAAAGTTGTAGATAAGAAGATTTATAATAAATTTAAGCGGATTTGATGGCTTGTGAATTGACGAAGTTATGATTTTTTTCTTCATCAATCACCCTCCCCTCTTTCTCTTCGTTTTTAATTTTTTTGCGGTAAAAGTTGGTCCTGTGAAAAACTTGTCAACATATAAGTTGTATATAATATTAATAAGATTTATAATAAAGTTAAATGGATTTGATATCTTAAGAAGTGACGAAGTTATGAATTTTTCCCCCCTAAAACCCTATTTTTATCCTCCCCATTTCCACCACCCTTTGCCCGGTTTTGCCCATTTACAATCCCCGCCGAGATATTAGCCATATGATTGTTTTTGGTGAGTTTGAAGATGATTCGTGCTTCATTGCGACTTTTATCATGCGGACAAAGTTTAGTACATGCATATATATAAACTTTTGAGGTGGGGGTGGTTCTGGGTTCTTGGGATCATAATAAAAAGTTATAAAGTAATTTTTCAAAAGTCACACCATGGTAACGACTGCAATAGGTAGTATTTCTTACGAAAGCTACCTAAAAACAGGCATGCTTAAACGGTACTGGAGAAGTTACTTGAGGCTTCAATATAGTATGAATTAAAGTTGAAACTTCACGAATAGAAATAATTTCTTTTAACAGTGTATAAAACATGTTTCAAATCGAAATAGGTGAGGTAAAACACAAGGTTAAACGTCATATGAATATGCTGATTGCAACAAGATTCATCTGTAATATATCTGATTAATAATGAAACAATACGCAAATATTTTTACAAATCTTTATTCTGCTCTGTCTAATTTTGCGCCCTTAGGATGCGTGCGCCTAGAGCAGTCTGCTCCAATTGCTCCACTGTAGCTACGCCCCTGCTTCACTTGCTTGACGATATAAATTTCGTCAAAAGAGGGCTGGTGGCGCCATCTCTCAATCCGTTTGGAAGCTCCATTATTCGACACGGGGAAAGAAAAAAAAATCACCTCTCACTTTCCCCGGCGTGATTCGAACTCACGACCTTTCGTATGGGAGTTCGCTGTTCTTCCAACCTGGCTACTGGGGACTTAAAGATCTGTTTTTAGACTGATATAATGAATTCTACTTCGTGTTTTATTTTTATAACGTAGATTGCAATTTTATCGGGCTGCTATATTTTCTGAAAGTTTTAAGGAAAGCTAATTTATTTTTATGGTTTTCTCGTATCAATGAATATTCATAATATGGCTTGATTAAATAATTTACAACTGAAATTTTCTTTGATCAATGGATGATTAGAATATGGTCTGGTTAATTTGTTGCTCACAAATAATGAATTGTGAAGTGCATATTGCGTGAGATTTTATCACTTTGAGTAGGAGGATAAGATTTTAACACTTTACTGTTTATAAAGAGGAGAGGGATCAATTATGTTTATTTTTAATTAAATTGAAAACATAATATACTTCTTAAAAATATATATATATATATATTTCCTAGAAGTTTGAAATTTTATTGACCTAATTTTCTTATTGAATGATTTTGAAAAACACAGGAAATTTATTCTTTTCGAATTAAAACATAACGAACGACAACATATAAATAAAATAATAATAATATTAATAAGCATTCCTAAAAATTCTAACAGCTAAAAAAATAACTAATGAAGAAACAATAACTACCTATATTTCAGTATTTTCTGAAAAGCACTAAGTGCTGTTTTAAAATAAATTATTACAGGACTAACACAAACAAGCAAATATCTGTTTGCTAAAATCGTAGGATTTAAGGAGGATTTGAGGAAATGTTTCCTTAAAATTCATTGAGTCTGACCGTGATTGAGGCAAAACTTTCGTCAAATATTTGAGGGTTTACGTTTCGTTAAAAGTCACGTGATGTGAAAATGATCGAAAATGATGAATTGATGATGAATGATCAGGAAATGATCGTCAAAAACCACGAAATACAGCTCGAGGATTTCTGAATCGTTAAAAGGCAGAGTTTTATTTCTGAGAGTGTTCGGAAGAGTGTAAGGCGATTGAGGCAGCACTGCAGTACATTAGTAAGCAGGAGGAAGCTACGCCAGCCGATATCATCTGCTTGCGCAAATGGAGGCACATTGCTTCGCGGAAGAGGGCTAACAGAGAGTAGCAAAAAAACTAAACGCTTTTTCGAAAACTAAAAACTGAAAATTTTGACTCTTTTATCTTATGCATAACTTTTCATATTTGTGTAATCATTTATTAATAAACAGTAAAATAAGATTTACCCATTTCTTATGAATTAGGCTTACGTTTTACGTTAGTATTTTGCTTATTTTGAAACTATGTACTGTATCATATTGAATTTATCTTAAAATGTGTAACATATGTTTCTAATATGGCGGATGGAAGGAGGAAAGAAGTAAATATTTATAGAACTCCAGCCTATCCGGCTTTTTTATTATCCGGCCTACCCTTCCGCCTCATTAGGCCGGATAGTCGGGAGTTTACTGTATTACGTAGGGTCAGATGGGGTGCAATGGGTAGTACTGTTTTGTTTATGAATTACAGTCATACTATGTACAAAAAATATTTGTCAATCATGTAATATAATTTATCAACCATTCAACTTTCTTTTTAAGTTTGGAAAAAAATATATATATAGGAAATATTTATCCCATTTAGAATCAATTTTAAAAGCCACATGATGAATGTCAACATCACTTAGTGCTGCATTAACTTCATTGCATCTTTTTATTTCTTTTGCAGAATTTTTTTTTTTTTTTTTTTTACTGCATAGTTTGTACATAGCAATATCCTTTATTGACTGGCAAAACATGTAAGAAAAATTCTTTATTTTTAAAACGTTATAGTTAAAAATGTAAAGTGGGGTGAAATGGGTATATGATTAGGCTTAGAGAAAACTCAAGAAATTAATACGTAAGGAAAATATCTAAAAAAATATTTTATTGCCCACATGATTGAAACACCAGATTCTATTACTTATATTGTAAAATTCTTGCATAAAACATCAGAAGGGAACTTCTATATCTTTCCAAACAAAGATGACAGGTAGAAATCAACAGTAAACAACTTGTCAGAAAACTTAACCAGCCAACACTTAATAATTGGGGCCATTATGTATTTAATGAGAAAGAAATTGCCCAGTGTAATAATTGTAAATAAATAATCTGATGTAATAAAATATATAATAAACTAAAATTTGGATTATTGGTTGCTTCGAATGCCTTTTAAACTTGGTTACCCATTCCACCCCACCCTGTGGGATGGAGTGGGTATAGAAACAGCCATCAGAAAAACTTTTTTTTTAAAGTTAATAAATAATCTTTTGAAAAACAATTACTATGAAAATGTGATGTCTATAAATGCAATGTAAACGCTGATTCATTACTTTTTATAAATTCCTCTCCATTTAGGAATAATTCCATAATCCTTTCAAAAACTTGTATTTTTTTTACCCATTCCACCCCACCTGACCCTAGAAAATATGTTGTAGTGCCCCTTAGTCCTCATTGATGCATTTTAATTTCATTTGTTTAAAGCAGCCATACTCAACCTTTTTTTTCACGCGGGCCTCAAATAAGAGTTTCCGACGCTAGGCGGGTCGCAACACACTTAAAAAGGCGCAATTAAAATAGTAAGATAACAAAAGTAGTTTAACAAAGCAACGTAATAAATTTAAACTTATCACTATAGTTTAACGTTTGTGTCGGACGAAATGTTACAAAAAAATTTTACGCCTCTATTTCCAAACAATAAAGTTCGTGGTAGATTTCTGTTGCACAAATTGTAGAAATAGGTCGCGAACTTTGTTGTTTGGAAATAGAAGAGTACACATTTTGTGTGAAATTTTTTCTGACGACAAACGATCAACTCTAAAAAGCACTATTAGTTATATAACAAGTATGAAATGTAAATATAAAAATGCAGAATTTCAAAGTTCTAAAATTAGATTTTCTCTAATTATACAGTCTTTTGCTCAATGCAAAAACTTTATTTTCTTTTAATTGTAGAAATATATAGTACAAAGTTAATTTGGTACACAGTTTGATTAGTGTTGAAGCTTAGAAAATCCACACAACAATGTAGCACAAATAAGGCCTACATGTAAAAATACCTTTTGACTAAGAAAACAGCATTAAAGATATTTTAACATAATTTAAATTAATTATAAATAAATTATACTTTATCGTCCCTTGAAAATAGAGAAAACAACGGTGAAGGTCTTAACTACTTTTTATGCACAACTCAAGTAATTATTAAAATATGGATTAATGAATATGTGTAATCAGGCCGCACATATAAAAAGTCGCCGGGTCACGTGCGGCACGAGGGTAAGTTCAGTATGGTTGGTATAAACTATCATAATATTATTAAAATGCCTCGCTAAAGATTTTACAACCATACATTAAAATATAATGGAATTCTAAACAGTGGAAATTTATTATAAATTTACTGGTCACTGTTCGTTTTTGCCGCAACATTTATCACATTAAATTACACAATAGAAAAAAATAACTTCATACTTTTTTTTTTCTGTTAGTATTATGTAGTATGCCGTTTTTAGTTTACAATATATTTAGATGAAAAAGAAAAAAACAGTATTATTGTGGAAAAATAATAACAAGAAAAAAGACTGGATTATGAAGTGGAAAAAAATTTATTTCATGATTTATATGCAGTGCTATAAAGAATATTTTAAATGTATCTCGCACCAACCATAAATTTGCATACAAGCATATATCCTACTAAAAGTACACGCACTAATATGGTGGACATAACTCTGAAAATAAAATAGCCGTATGTATCATTTCTTTTTCAAACACACAGTATCAAATATTACACATCATGGCTAATGGTTCTCAACAGCTACAAATAAATTATAAATTTAGTGAATGCTATTCATTTCCTCGGTGACATTTGTCACATTAAATTATGTAGCAGGATAAAATGGCATTTTTTATGCATGTCATAACACGACACGACAACACATCAATTAATAATGAAGCAAAAACAAAACACGATTTAGAACTGCGTGACAAAACTTTTAGCCAAAAGACACAAATCAAAATACTAAACAGACAAAAAATATTTTTCATTGCTATTGCATACAGAGCTTTCAGAAAATTTTAAGCACATCACTCATGTTAGCCACTAATTATAAATGCATGTCAAGAGCCACACTAAAAATTTCTACATTAATAAAGTGCACATCACTTTAATTGTAAAATAGTCTAAACGCAACATATGCTATCCAAACAACAGTACTATTATTAATACGTGTTGGATAATTGCACCGTAAAATATACTAAACCGCTTCTTCGATTATCCCGAGTTATCGCGGGTTCGTATATATTACAATTAATTATTATTAATTGGCATAAATTGTCACTACGATTTGTTTATCCCATTTTTTACTCGGCCTGAAACTTAAAAAGAAAGAAAATATTCTTATATAAAATAATATAATATAATAAATTATACATTATAATAAATTATATATAATATTTGATTGGCAGTTTTTCAAGTTTTGTGATTGCAAAAAAGTGATGCTTTTTTGCAGGTTATTTATTTATTTATTTTTATTGGTAAGGGAAGCGGTTAAAACTTTGTATTCAAATTAAATACAACTTTCTAAATGGTACATATAACTATGTTATATGTACCAATTAGCAAGTTGTATTTAATTTGAATACAAAGTTTTTAACAGCATTATCATTTAAACTAAGTTAACACTTACTAAAAGTGACAAAAAATACACTTACAAGGCAAATAAATACTTTTATTCAGATCGACATGTTCCATCGTTCAGACGGCGACATTCTCAAGATCGATAATAATACAAACTTTTTCCTATTTTTTTTTTTTTAATTGAAAATTGGTAAACAAAAAACACGCAATCTCATGTATGATGAAATCAAGTGCAATAATAACGAGTTGGAAATTGCTCGTCAAACGTGGCAAATGAGGTGCGTTCGTACTATATCTAGTTTTATAAATATTTTTTGCACCACATATTGTAATGAATGTATATTTTAGTACACTTCCTAAGTGCATATCAATTTCATTCTGTTCGAAAGGCTGTAATATCATTAAAATGCACTTGCAATAATTTATTCCCATTGACCGTAATGTAACGGAAAACTTTTGACTGTCCCTGTAATTAAACTATACATGCGATTTTCATAAAATTTGAAATGACTCGACAAAATCATGCAACAATTATATTTATAATTTCAGACCATTCGGAAGGCTGTAACATCATTAAAATGCACTTGCAATAATTTATTCCCATCGGCAGTAATGTAACGGAAAACTTTTGACTGTCCCTGTAATTAAACTATACATGCGATTTTCATAAAATTTGAAATGACTCGACAAAATCATGCAACAATTATATTTATAATTTCAGACCATTCGGAAGGCTGTAACATCATTAAAATGCACTTGCAATAATTTATTCCCATTGGCCGTAATGTAACGGAAAACTTTTGACTCTCCCTGTAATTAAACTATACATTCTATTTTCATAAAATTTGAAATATGACAAAATTATGCAACAATTATATATTTTAAATTTCAAACGATTCGGTTGGGTAGTTTTTGCGCTGTTATAGGCGGACGGACAGACAGACAGATGGACGGACTGAACGACGACTATAGGTGCTACGTATTTATATAATTACGAAAGCACCTAAAAAGGGATATTAGTGAACCATTTGTATTATTGCACTTGATTTCACTATACATGAGATCGCGTGATTTTTGTTTACAAGATTTCAATTAAAAAAAAATTTGCGAAAATATTTGTATTAATATAGATCTTGAGAATGTCGATCTGAGGAACGTCCATTCGTTACTCTTGTGATAATTAGAGCAAGTTTTCATACATAATTCCAATTATTTTATTACAAAATATAATTAAGATAAAAATTGATATAACCAGCTGAATACCACTGTGTTCCACACACAAACATATATCTAATTTGTAACAAAAAACATTTTACCTATGTATATATTAAATGACTCTTGTGACACTCTGGTCACAAGAGTAACAAAATCTTGATTGATTATATAGACAAGGGAAATGCTTTTTGTTACATATTAGATATATTTTATGCAAGTGGAACATAATTGTATTTAACTGGTTATATCAATTTTTGTTTTAATTATATTTTGTAATAAAATAATTGGAAGTATTTGTGAAAATTTGCTCTAATGGTCAAAAGAGTAACAATGGACGTTCCCTTCGAATAAAGGTATTTATTTGCCTTCTAAGTGTATTTGTTTGTCACTTTTAGCAAGTGTAAATTTAGTTTGATGATTTTAAGCGAATTTCATATATAATTTCATAACATTATTACTTACAAAATAGCTAATGGTTATCAATAGCTACACATACGGTATAATGTGTTGCATACAATATTAATCATTTTTGATACAACATTGGCCACATTAAACTATGTAACAAAATAACAGGTGTTTTTGTGAGTATTATGACACAACACACGATTACTATCGGGGTGCTGCGGTAGATAAAAATATACAGTAAATCCTCCCTAAAGCGACCACGTTCCGTTCCAATAAAAATTGCTCGTTCCGAGAGGTGGTCTCTTAATGGCAGTCATGTTTAAATCTAGATTTTAATTGTTGAAAAAAGGTAACAATAATGTTATTAAAATTTATTTTTCACATTAGAAAATAATATGAAAATTTAAGTAACAAAACAAAAGTTAATTACTGCAGAGTTTTAAAAATGAATGCATTGACATTTGCTTTGATTTTACGGTTTTATCTTTAACTTTTTTTTCCCCAAGTCCTTTCGAAATTCAGTAAATAAAAGGCATTTTAAGACGGGAACAAATAATGACGATTTCATTAATTTATCTATTTCTTTGAGAGTTTCCTGACAGAATAGAGCAGGGCAGTTTATTGACCGCCATTCTTAATTTGTTATCAGAGTTAAATTCATTGCCTAAAAAGGCACAAAGGGTTTTAAACATTTAAAAATTACCGGAAAAAAAATTCCAGACTTTGTTTAGAAGTTTGATGAATAACGCGCTCTCCGGAATTATTTTTCTAATAAAAACTTTTCAAAAGACCAGGAAAAAACGGAATTTGTTTCATTTTCTTCAAAGAAATGGGTCGCTCATGGAGGGAGTTCAGTTGGGATGATCTCTGAATGGAGGTAAAATTAGTATTGAGCCTATGGGAATAGATTCCGTTCCATAAAAAAATGGTCGTTCAGGGAGGTGGTCGCACAGGAGGGTTTCACTGTACTTATCCCGAATATAATTTTACTACAATATTAAAACTATATTATCTTTGGCATAGGGCCGCCCAAAGATTTCACTATTCCCCCAGACGAATTTTCTGTGAATAAATTTACACAATACAAATTGTTGATAGATACAAAAACTACACTTTTTTTTTTCTTTTTGCCAGTTTTTTTTATTTATTTTTATTTTTTTGTTAATTATAAATATTAAATTAAGAGTATTAAAAACAGATATTATTTGAGCTGAAATTCTTGAAAATATGTAAACAAAGCTTTCAAGTACTCATATGATTCAAAATAACTGAAAATATATCAATTTAATACCAGTATTACCTTTAAAATATTAATAGTATCCAATAATAATAATAAAACCTTACTCAAACATTGATTATCAAAAATAGCCGTCAATTTACCTGAAAAAGAAAATATTAATTAGAAAAGAAATTACAAACATATATTAAATAAACATGTAGTATACATACTTTTAATAAATAAATAAAATGCTATTAACTTAAGGGAACTAGAAAGAATTAAACTGGTGAAAAAATTATTAATAATAATATTAAGTTTGACCCTTTAAAAACGCTGTACAGTTAGTTTTATAAGACTACTTATAAACTTACGGTCGTACGAGCCGTATTTTGGACAAGTTAATCTTTAAGGGGTCTCAGGACTCTTAAAGCTTCAAAATTTTCGAAATTTTATTTTTTTTTAGACGTTAAACTACTATTTTCTGAAAATTTTGATATAATTGTTTCCTTGAAATTCCTATTAGAACAGAAGTTTTAGAATTATACTCGCTCAATAGTTGAAGTGGTGTTTCCCAAACTTTGAAGTCATTTTAGTGAACGTTAGTGAGCAAGGGGCTGAGCCTCCTAGTAAAAAAAAAATTAATGCTGTATTAATAACATCCGAAGCATTAAAAAAAAAAAAAAAAAAAAGTAATTTAATGTCCTAGCTAAATGTCAATATGAAACGATCTATATGTAAATATAGTCTATATTTGAAAATTGAACGATCTTATACTTAAATTAAGTCTGATTTTAGGATAATTGAATTTAGAGTGTAAATTCGAACTTAGGCATAGGTACATTAACCTCTTGCGCTCTGTGACGTACGTGATGCTATTTTGGTCATTTCCGACGGAGACGTACATGTCATGATATCTGGCTGATTTTTTAATTAGGCATTCTAAATTCTCACCAGAAAGTTTTAACTCTTACTTTTGCTTTACAAAATGACTGATTTTCCATAATAATAAGTAAAAGAAAATTACCAATTAAATTTTTGTCGTGTAAATTCAAAACTTCTAAAAAATAAAATAAATAATGTGCCAGATGCGGCAACACTGGTGGCTAGTGGCATACATCCGCTAACAGTGCCAGAGCGCAAGGGGTTAACGTGATTGTTGACTATGTTACACAAAACACCCCCCTTCAACAACGCAAAAATTTGACAGGAATTAATTTTCGTGCGTAAGTACACGAAACTTTTAGACATTTGAATTTAAATGCATAAGAATAGATCAGCAACAACTGCCGTCACACTCTAAGACCAACTTGACAACCTCGTGTGCATTTTGTTTGTCCATCGGTTTTCCCCCAACTTTGATTGGTTGAGCGATAACATTGACTAAAAATTCGGTGATTTTCGTTTGTTAGTGGAATATCGGGAGCACGCGGTCGCGTGGTTGAAATTGGTCTATAGAACCTTTACACCTTTAATTGCAATCAATTGCACATAGAAGACTTTTCCTGGACTCAAAAGTAGACGTAAACAGGGATGTAGTGGAGGATATACCGGGGTATACGCCGTATACCCTCTGGATTTTTTTTTAAGGAACACCGTATACCCTCTGTTTCTCAAGAAAGCTATAGTACATATACACTAGGGTATACCCTCTGCCTTGAGCGTATACCCCTGCTTAGAACGTATACCCTCTGTTTTTTTACGACTACACCACTGGACGTAAGGCACCAAATTTGACATTTTCTGAAAAACGTTTTGCCTTTATATGAAATTGAGAAATTCTGGATGGATAACTTGCAGATTTTATTTTCACAAAAGCTTTAAATACTATGTATTTTTTCTGGCAAAATCAAGAATTGGTATATTTTTGTTAAACCAAGTGCACGTACTGCAATTTACAAAACTTATGTACATTTAATAATATAAAAGTTGTGTTTTCGTATGTTCTAATACAGTAGACTCCCTTAAATCCGCAAGCGCCTAAAATCCACACACCATCGCAAATGTAAACAATGAAACTTTCAGTTCTAACGTAGGGGAAAAATTACAGAATTTTTTAGTTTTATGTCATTCCGCATGCATTTTAATACGCAACTCTCGATAATACTCGTGAGACTGAACTCGTGGTTTTTCATGAAGAAAGTATAAATTTATTTCTAAAAAAAAAAAAAAAAAAATCAAGATATGCTGATATCACTGGTAATCACAATCTTTTTACCCAATATATTTATCTATTAAGGCTGTTCTTAATTGCTCTGCTCAACAAGCGCAAAACGTTTTGACACATTTACAAATTTTTTGATCAATCAGTTACCTATTGAGTTATAAGCGATTTCGATCACTTGATAAACACGTTTTTCGCCCGCTCTTGAGTATGCTCTTTCTTTCTTCGCGCGTAAATTCGGTTCAAAACGCCCACTTTCACACTATTTTCTGAAAGATCTATTGCGTTTGCAAAAAAATGGAAAAAATAGCTCGATTACATAGTTTCTGAACAACAACACTAGCTAGTTTCATGCATTTTCGAATAAAAATAAATTAAAACTTATGTCAGAAAGTTGCCCTTTTGGATTTGAGAACACCCTTAATCAAACTTTTTTGTTTATTAAGGGTGTATTCCAATCCAAACTGCTTATTTTCTGATTCATTTTTAAATCCATTTTTGCTATCAAACACATCAAACTGGGAAATTCTCTTATTTAGAAACTACATAATGTGCCGTGTGCTTCTCGATTTTTTGATAAATGCAGAAAATTTTGTAAAAAATGCTGTCAATGTTAGCGTATTGAACCGAATTTTCCGAAGCGGGAGATCTCGGAATGAAAAAAAAAATGGTCATACTAAGAAAATAATTGTGTATAAATCAAATTCTAATTATCTGAGCAAAAAATGAAATCTCACGGCCTCTTAAACATCTCTTCAAAAATCACACCAGCAAGCTTCATGCTTTTACTTTAAAAAATGAGTCTGAAAATGTCTCAGAAATTTTCGAGCTGTTGAGGATGGAAAAACATTTTTTTGAATCACACTTAGGACTCGCTAAACCTGAAATAAAACTTCATTACTGTATGATTTTAATGTGAATTAGTAGGGTACCTTTATCAGGAAAGTTTCATTGAATAATTCAAGGAAAACGCATCTCATTTTTTTATATATATTTAATTATACATTATTAATTATTTACTTGACCTTTAGTTTCAATAATTTAATCATTTTTAAAATTATCACACTTTTTATCATTTAAGTTTATCACTTTACTTAATTATTTTAATATTTTACTATATTGCAAGCATTCATTGTAATGTCGATTGCATTGTTACATTCAAATTACTGTTTAAAAGATGTAAACAAAGCAATGATCAGAAATCTGCAAAATTCTAAAATCCGCACAACCACTGGTCCCAAGCTGTACGGATTTGAGAGAGTGTACTGTACCTACTTTTCTCCTATCATTCGAAAAAAAATTCCGCCAACTGAGCCCATAAGCAAAGAACAACAGAACAAAATCGAATTTTCAAGTAATTTCCTTTCACATTGTATCATCAACTAAATCGACTACCAAGAGCATATTTTGATCACACCTTATACTAAAAGAAGCACGTAACTAATAACATAAAGACGAAAATAGTTAATTTCTTTTTCTTTAGTGTTGCACGTGTATATTTTCATTCAGTTTGCATGACACGTAGCTGAACACAAGAAGACCAATTGGTAACGATATCGACCATTTTCTCTTTTTCTCCTTAACCATTAGTAATGATTAAACTACATTACTAACAAAAGTTTGTAGTTTTATGTAATCTAGGTTGGAAAATATTAGATTAATTACGTATGTATAGAATCAGATAAAATATTTAGTTATTTCCTCAACTTTGATATACATATAACACATTGGCTGATAAGTTCCCGGTCTAGTAAAGAAAACAACTTTTTTGGTCAAATTCGATTTTAATCATCAACGTAGTCTCCTTTAAGAGCGATACAAACATTCCAGCGCGTCTCTAACATTTCAATACCTTTCTTGAAGAACGAATTATCTTTGGCCTCAAAATAGGCGTTTGTTTCGGCGATCACCTCCTCATTCGAGCCAAATCTCTTGCCGGCGAGCATTTTTTTTAGGTCTGCGAATAGGTAAAAGTCGCTGAGAGCCAAATCTGGAGCATAGGATGGGCGCGAAAGCAATTCGATGTGTAATTCGTGCAATTTTGCCATCGTAGCCAAAGACCTGTGACAGGGTGCAGGGGGGGGGGGGGGACGCGGCACGCACTTCGAAAATAGCTTTATCATAGACAAATGTTCACGCAAAATAAAGCCTACAGGTTCTTTTGATATGTTTAGAGCGTCAGCTATCGCCTGGAACTTCATTTGACGGTTTTCTTAAACGATTTTGTGTACTTTTTTTTATGTTTTCCAGTATAACCACCTCTTTTGGGCGACCAGAGCGTTGCGCATCATCCATGTTTGTACGACCACGTTCAATTTCAGCAAACCAGTCAATAATGGTTGATTTTCCTGGTGTAGAGTCCGGATAAGTTATCAAGCCAAGCTTTTGTTTCTACGGTGTTTTTCCCCATCAAATAGCAATGTTTTACCAAAACACGAAATTCTTTTTTTCCATTGTTTTGAAAATACAAAAAGTTGTTTCACTAATACCACTGTAACTTTTGAAGCAACCGTCAGATCGTCATAAAATGTTTACAGCTACCTTTTTAAGGTTAGTACTTACTAAAGAGAATATTAATTCTGCATTTGTGGCGCCATCTGTGCGTCAGACCAGGAACTTATCAGCCGATGTGATATATATGTTACGATAATTTGGTAACATGTCATGAAGTTTGAAGTAAATAAAGCAGATATAGCTCTATAATACTCAACTACAACATACATTATGTTTTCACCCTCCCCAAGTGTTTATTTACAATGGAAGTACAGCAAGACGCCATTGCTGGGCGCAGTTTTCCCAGTAAACACATGATTTGTTCCCGCTCTGACGCTGTGATTGATTACTGAATCACTGTTACTCGCTAATCACGGCGTTTGCTCATAGAAGTTTGACGTGCATGTTGTAGTAGTTCTAAAATGAACACTCACTGTTACGCACTGAGATCTACAATAATATGGAGAGCCAACTCACCGATCCACTTTCGGCCGCTACCACATCACACTTTCAATGCACGCAAGTAATGAGTCCTGCACTTTTCTTAATATTAGAAGCATTTTCTCAAACTTTTTCGCATACTTTTTATCAATTTTGTTGTTTTCTACATCTTTTTGACATTTTTATGAGCAATACTTAATTTGTTTCAAGATTTAAAAGCTACATTAGCTATTTTTTACTTGTTATACAAAAGTGTCTAACTGCTATTCAAAACTGACTTTGTATAGCAGTTACTGCTATGCAACTTTCTTTTTCTAAATCAACCTCTGGTATCATTCCATATTTAGGAAAGGTAAAGCACGATTCGATCAAATATTTTGCGGATATCTCGGAGATCACCTATGTAGTCGTCGTTATTATGCCGGTTGGCTTTTGGTCGAAATACACTGGCAATTTCCCAAGAAGAAAGATCAGCTCTTCATAACAGAAGAAAATTTATTGGTTCCGTCTAGTTTCTAGTAGAATACAGTTGTAAGCATCCACCACAAATCACAGTTTGTTGCGAGATCCCAGAACATCTACCGTAGTAGTTACTTCAGTTGAAACTAACTTTAGTTTAGGGTAAGGCGATATAAAAACATTCTATTATTCCAATAACTCGCTACCAGACAGCAGACGCAGGTTTATAAGACAACAAAAGCCACGAAATATCGAGTTCCTAAACTCATGTTTTGATATTTTATAATAAGATGCGTAGAGATTTTTACGGCACTGCAGATGGGGAAAATGACCAAGAGCAGACTGGAGCTGGACAGAACTATATTTTACAGACGTAGAAATTTTGGAATAATGCGGTTTCGCCGGAAAAGAGGGCCAAACGATGATTTTTAGAATATAAAAAAATAAAATGGTACTAACAGATAATTTTAATAGGATTCATAGCG
This sequence comes from Maratus speciosus, assembly GCA_963932465.1. Lineage (NCBI taxonomy): Eukaryota > Metazoa > Arthropoda > Arachnida > Araneae > Salticidae > Maratus > Maratus speciosus. The sequence continues at coordinate 301,958,147 of OZ010798.1, read as the reverse complement.
GCATTTTAAGATTCAGAATGAAAGACGTTGAAAGCAAATAATAATTACGGAAAATGTTTTTTAGAATATATTTCGAAAGGGGATAAAATATTAAAATACGCATTTTAAATATAGATGAATTTAAGCAAACGGGATGAATGGAATATTATTTAAGATGTAGAATAATTTAATAAGCTAGGATTGCAGAATCATTTTAGAAAGAAAATTTATATGGAATAAATTTAATAAAGCACGGAAATTTGATTTTCGTAATATAATTTTGGTGACAGAGTTTGAACTCTGTACTGCAAAGCCTAGCACACTCTTAAATGAGGCTCTGGACGATCCACCCCAACCTCTGAGTCAACGAAAAAACTGCTGAACTTACAAAAACTATTGTGAGAGAGATGAGATGACTGTTGATTGCTCTCGAGAAGAGACGTGTGAAACGTCGCTGTTCGACCGAATACCGGGTCACGGACCTGAGTAAGGCGGAATGTCGCCACCCAGCTATATTTTTTCATGTTTAATCTAAATGTAAATACCCCCTCTGTAAATATTTCACCCACATAATCAAGAACATTAAAGTTTAAGATTCCCTCAAGAATCTGCCTGGACTAATTACTTCTAGACACCGACCACAGTAAAGGTACATTTATTCGTCAAAATCAATGTGCATTAAATTTCTACATATATGCAGATATCTTATTCTTCAAAAGCAAGTTAATAAAACCACAAGTCTCTTCTTTTTTTTTTTTTTTTTGGCCACATGTATAAAATTAGAGTCTTCAATATTTTTACGCATACATATTTGCAAGTAATGTAACATTTGAAATTTACAGATTCTACAGAAAATTAATAGAAGAGTTCCTGTGTTTTAATTACAGAACCTTGCAGTAGCGCCAATTAAATAGCGCCAAAAATATTGGGTGGACTCAAAAATTTTTGAGTAAATACAATTTTTTCCCTTTAGTGAGTGCGTGTAGAGATAGGTGCGGGGGGGGGGGGGGGACGACTAAAGAGGGCAATTCGAAGTAAAATGGTTTTTATAAGTAAAATATAAAATTGTAATTTCATGAATAATTTCATAAAATTATATTCTTACAAGTTCTTTCTTATAAATACACCAATATTTATTATAAATAGCATAAAAATTGCTAAGTATTGAAAGTGAAAAAAAATTAAATGTCAAGAAAAACATATATTTTGATTTTGTCACCGAAGTGCTTTAGGGGAGAGTGGGGGCTAATGGGACAAAGGTCTAATGGGACAGTGGCTAAATTTCATTGAAAATATTATTTTTCAGAAAATATTATGTTACACCTGAATGACAACACCAAAGCTGCTATCGTTCACAATAAGAAGTCATCCATTTGTAATTTGTTGAAAGTGTGTATGAAGAAAGTTTGTTTTCAACTATAAAAAGTAACTTTGATTCTTTTTACTTCAATGACATTTACAATTCATTATTGCCTGAAACTGTTCATGAGGCTACTAATTAATATAACACAAATATTTTATTTTATGTTAAAATTAGTTAAATTGTGTTTGGATAAACATGTGGTATGTAGATTAGAAAAATATAAAACATCAGCATGGGGACTAATGGGACATTATGTGGCACTTGTTATTTAAATAAATCGTGGAATTCAAGAACTTTTTTTGAGTTACCTTACAAAAAGCTGTGATTTTCAAAAGTTTGTCCACACCGAAAAAGAAGAAAAATACTGGGCTGAAATTAAAGACATTGTAATGAATTTGCTCAGCCTACAATAGGCCAAAATTCGTTCATCAACTAATATCTTTTCATTTTAATTTTTCAGATTTTAATATGCAGTAATTAATACTATACTGCTTATGTACATTATATTTTGAACTAAAATGTGTGAAATAGGTACTGCAATTCTCCTTTTTGTGTTGATTTTGTTATGTCCCATTAGATCCACAGGATGTCCCCATAGACCCCGACCTCGGGGACTAGTGGGACAAATACAATAGTGTACAAAAGTCATTATATTTTAAAAAGAACAAAAGCTATCTCTTCTAATTATTATTATTATTAAAGCCAATACTTCTCTTTTTATGCCTAACAAAAAAAAAAAATCAGACATTTGTTAATTTCACTTTAGAATACTTAAAATTTAAAAATTGTCCCATTAGCCCCCACTCTCCCCTATTGATTGGCATTAAAACGCATTGCAAAATATACCAGGGATTTTTTTGGAAGGGAGAAATTTAATTATACTTCTGCTGAAGGGGATTTCAATACTCCTGTAAGTCTAATTCCTTACCCTTTTCCAAACAAAATTATTTTGAGAACGTCAATAAAACCAAATTTCATTTCAGCGATTAAATAAAATAAATGAATAACGAAATAAATCAGTGGAAATTGGGTAAGCGGAGAGATAAAATTATTGGGTGGGCTCACCCCCCCCCCCCCCCCCCCCCCACGGGCCATATGAGTTGACGCCACTGGAACCTTGGTCTTCAGTCGCGATACTTCTAATAAATATTGTCAATTTCCCAATACAAATTTGTAAATCAAACGAACTTACCTTTGTAAAAAATTTACTTTTGGACATCTCCAACAATTTTAATTTTACGAAATTTACAAAGTTCATTTTAGCAATAACAATGAGAAACTGCTCAAATAATAAATAAAACTTTGGCATAAAAAATTAATTCAGTACCGCTGTCTGTCGAGAACTCTATAATAAATCGTCTTCTAAAGCCCAATGTATAAGCAACATTGAGTTTTGGAATGTTGCAGATAAGCAACGCAGTGATACAAAGGGTTAATCCGGTCTTTCTGAAGTACTGAATAACTATTTAATAATGCATAAGAAATATTCTATGCATAGCCTTTAAGCAGGGTGTCCACTCTCAACGGTGTCGAATGGCTAATTTGTAAACCGTTAATAATAGACATACAGTTCCAATTACAAAAATGTTTTAAATGAGGTAAAAAGTTATTTTATAAGTCGTTATGATCGACAATATTTTTTTTTAAGTTACGAAATTTAAATTTTTATACGGTTCCCTGGTCCTACAAGTGATATTTCGTAAAAATTTCTAATTACACTGACAAGACAGACCAAAAAAAAGGCCCATACATTTAACACTAAAATTGCCCGAGTTATGAAACTTTGAATTGCATGACTTATAGCAATTTTCTACATCTGAACAGAAATGAGTTCGGCCATGCCTCCGGGGGATCATACACAAGGTACTTAAAGAATTAGAAGGATTTATTTCGCGTGTACATTTCTGCATTTTAGCCGAAGGAAGTCGCTTTCAGCAAGTTTTAAGAACTTAATTTCGTTTTAGATTAGATAATCTAATAGCATTTTAAAATATATGTCATTTTGTGAAGGATTGCGACTGTTACTTCTCATCATTTCCTTTAACAATAATTCTGTTATTTTTTAACTTATAATTTTAGTAGAAATTGTATATTTTGCTTTAATATGTCAGAATGAAAATAAATTTCACTCAATAACTATTATTTTTTTATAGTATGTATCTGACGATTATTTATATTTCTAGTAAATTTGTGAATGACCCCTATTTCGGAACAAAAAAGATGCTTAAACTTTAAAAAACTATTACTCGGTCAGTTTTAACCGTAGAAAAATAGCACCTTTTTTGTGTTACTATTTACCTAACGGTTCAGGAATTAGCGATTGGACACCGTTGGGAGAAGACGCCATGTATAGTTTTCATGGAAGCCTTTCAATATATTAAGTCACCAAATTTAATTTTACAAAGTAATACATGATCAAAGATTAATTAATCAGTTGAATTTGATTCGCAGAAGGAGAGAAGTATTTAAGGGTCATTTTCAAAATGTGCTTACATATGCTGTCCCAGAGGGAAAAGAATAAAATTCAAATATACATTAATATTTAAAGTTTAATTTGAGCTATGCATTATATGAAGAAGACTATATTAAATACTTTTAGCATAAAAAAAAAAAAAAAAAAAAAAGTTTGAAATATAAATCAGTATAAACGGATTAGTGTCAAATCCGTTACCAAAGGCCACATTTTTTAAATATATTTTAATATAATATCCTTTTTGTAGCATTCTATTGTTATTTTTCTAACTAAGAAATAGAGATATGATTTTCTTAAAATTCATTAATTTACAGAAACAAATATTGTTATTAGAAAAAGTTCTTGTATAAATTTCTGTGTAGTCAAAACTTGTGGTTATAAATGTCTCATTGTAATGTAATTTAAGTGTTATCGATAAGTATCATGTTCTGAAGTTTAAGAACTTAAGTCATTTCAAAGTAAATTAATTTTTGAGCTATAAAAAAATTTTAAAGTGAACATTTTCAGTAATTTTGTATAGTAATGGACTTGACATTTGGTAACGGATTTAGCACTAATCCATGAATACTGATTTATATCTCAAATTTTTGCTGATTGTTTTTTTTCTTTTTAATGCTAGAAATATTTAATATGTGGTTTTCCGTATATAATGGATATCTCAAATTAAATTTTTAAATATTAATGTATGTTTGAATTTTCTTCTTTTTCCTCTGGGACAGCATATTGTAAGCGAATTTTGAAAATGGCCCATACCGAATTGATTTTTCTATTTCAATATTTCCTATGCGATAAATAATTTAGTTATTTAGAACTATTGAATATATTAGACCCAGTGAAATACGACAAATCAATGCAATAGGAACTGCTTTTATAGGCACGTACATTTATTTGCGCCTCGCCGAGAGCACAGCTGAAAATAGCGGTGAGAACAGTAAAAAATTGCTGTCGCATACAGAATTTTTAAAACAGTTATTGAATTATGATACGGATTTAATAATAGTTTTGAACCTTGCTTTTTACATAAAGACTCTGGGAAAAAGAATGCTTTTTCAAAGATTTGGTTTATCAGTTCCTATATAAAGTCATTCGCGGTATCGAATAATGTAGGAAGAATATTTCTGGAAAATTTTCTGCAAGGAATGCGAGGGAATAAAAATTACAAGGCTGATTTTCAGAAGATAAGTACACAACTTTATGCAATATTATGTGTAGATCTATTAGTGTGCTAAACCATGAAAGTATTTTTAGCAAAATAAATCATGATATAAAACTGCAATAAATTTAATCTTATCTACAGAGGATGTAACGCAATGGTTATTCTGTTTCAACATTTCCTATGCAATACTGCATTTATTCATTTAGAGCTATATAAACTAGATCCAGCAAAATATGACATACATCAGTGTAATAGTAAATAGTTTTATAAAGCACATGTGAGCCATTGATTTTAAAAGTGGCGCAAGCCCATTCTGTGAATATATATATATATATATATATAGTTAAAGCTAAACTTTAAAAATTAACATAAAACATGCGTTTTAACCCTTTATGTTCCGATGGGGCTTTTAAGTCCCATTAAAAAATGCAATAAAAATTTTATTTAATTCGTCAACTAATAAAAGTATATGGTACTTTTCATACAAAATACTTTCCTGAACCACATTCAACAAGCACAGCGAAACAAATGAAGCTAAATATTTTTTTAATGTGGTTATTTTCTCAACCATTTGTATGGATTTAGCTTTATTCCTATTAAAAAAAAGGTTTTACGAAAAATTTGCAACTACAAAATACTTCTCAGTTATACAGATCGGATTACAATATATTTATTTACATTGTTCTTGTAAGAATCGTGATGTTTCCATAACAGTATTTTTTGTTAATTAGTCTAATTATCCTTGTAAATATTTTACAAAAAAAAAAAGGTAACTAACGATTTATTAAATCAGTTTTATTTAAAAATCTATCTAAAATAAAATTGTTATTACAGTAAAAACTCTGAATAACAGACACCTCGGGTCGGTTCGAGGAATTTATCTGCCATTCGGGGGGCAAAAAAATATAAATACACAGGTCTTTGGGATCGAAAAAGTGTCCGCTAAATAGAAATCCCCGTTCTGGAGGTTATACTGTATATAGTATACCTCCGAATAGCGGACAGATTCAACGCTCCCGAGTTGTCTGTTATTCAGAGGTTTTACTGTATATAAGTTGTTTTGGATATCTTCAGACATTCACGAAGATAATTATTGAAGGAGCAAATATTCGGGACATACACTGTAAAAAATAATAATAATAATAATAAATAAACGGAGATTTTACTGGCAATCAAGGCGCCAGTACTATTTCCGTATTTTAACGGAAATTTCACCCCATAAATTCCCGAAATCCGTATTTTTACGGAAATTTCCCCCGTAAATTACAGAAAATTTTTCGTTTTTCAGGAATTTATGGGGAAATTTTTCCGTTAAAATACGGAATACTGGCGTCTCGATTGCCAGTAGTATCTCCGTTTTTCAGTCCGTTTTTTTTTTTCAGTGTAGAGTTCAAATTAGATCACAATACATTTATTTACATTGTTATTTGTAAGAATTGTGAGGTTTCCATAACAGTATTTTTTGTTAATTAATCTAATTATTCTTGTAAATATTAAAAAACTACCTATTTATTAAATCAGTTTTATTTAAAAATATATCTAAAAAATCAATTTGTTATTATACAAGTTGTTTTGGATATCTTCAGACACTCACGAAGATCATTATTGAAGAGGAGCAAATTTTTAATCTATAATTCGGGACATACACTGTAGAAAAAAAAAAAAAAAACTGACTAAAAAACAAATTCTACTGGCAATCGAGACGCCAGTACTATTTCCATATTTTAACGGAAATTTTACCCCATAAATTCCAGATATCCGTATTTTTACGCAAATTTCTCCCCATAAATTACAGAAAATCTTCCGTTTTTCAGGAATTTATGGGGTGAATTTTCCGTTAAAATACGGAAAAAGTACTACTGGCACCTCGATTGCCAGAAGTATCTTCGTTTTTCAGTCAGTTTTTTTTTTTTTTTGTTTTCCAAGTGTAGAGTTAAAATTAGATCACAATACATTTATTTACATTGTTATTTGTAAGAATTGTGAGGTTTCCATAACAGTATTTTTTGTTTATTAATCTAATTATTCTTGTAAATATTAAAAAAACTGCCTATTTATTAAATCAGTTTTATTTAAAAATCTATCTAAAAAATCAATTTGTTATTATACAAGTTGTTTTGGATATCTTCAAACATTCACGAAGATCATTATTGAAGAGGAGCAAATTTTTGATCTATAATTCGGGACATAGAGTTAAAATAAAACTTTTAATTCAAGGGTAATTGCATGGCGATTACGGAGACACATCTGGTTCAGATATAGATATATATTCAGGTGCTGTACTTGCCCTCTTTCGGCCTGATCAGGCTATTCTTTCGATATCACCAGCTTCAAACTTCAATTTAATCACTGTAGCAAACGCCGACACATGACATCCTATTATTTTGGTGTTCACACTTGTCGAATACCCTTCTTTACTTAGGAGGCTACTTCAGTCAAGCGAAAAGACCTGCTCGCTAATGCTAATCCTATGACAGAAATTTATAAAGATACCTCGTTTGCATTTGATTATTTTTGAATGATTTTTTTTTTCTTTTTTTGATAGATAAGATTAATCTGTACAAAGGCCGTTTTTTACTTTTTCGATTTTGTTTACAGGCATTTTTAATGAGGACAGTTTCATTTTCGGAACCGGTTTCAAAAATGAAAACATCCTCATAAAAATCTGCAATAAAAATCGAAAAATTAAAAAATGGCCTTTGTACAGATCGACCTCAGCTATCCAATAAAATAAATAAATAAATAAAAATTGAAAAAAAATTGAAATGCATCCGAGATATCTTTATAAATTTCTTCCATAGCATTATCATTAGTGAACGGGTCTCTTCGCGGGACTGAAGTAGCCCCTTAAGAACCCACACTAGTCACGCGAAAAAACTAGAACGCTAATGATAAGTCTATGGGAGCGTTATTTTCAAATTTCTTCCTCAAAATTTTTTGAATCATTTTTTTTGTTGCATAGAATAGCTGAGGACGATCTACAACCGGGCTAGTTTTTACTTTTTCCATTTTGGTTATAGATTTTCTATAATAAGATAGCTTCAATTTCGGAACCGGTTCTAACCGGTTCCAATAGTAAAAGTAATTTTTTGAAAAGAACCTGAAACGGAAATCGAAAAAGTGCGAACGGGTCTTTTCGCGTGACTGAAGTAGCCCCTAAAGAGCCTACAGTAGTCACGCGGAAAATTTGGAACTCTAATGATAAGTCTATGGGAGCGTTATTTTCAAATTTGTTCCTCATTTTTTTTTTTTTTTTTTTTTTTTTTTTTTGCATAGAATAGCTGAGGACGATCTACAACCGGGCTAGTTTTTACTTTTTCGATTTTGGTTATAGATTTTTTAAAATAAGAGTGTTTCAATTTCGGAACCGGTTCTATCCGGTTCCAAAGGTAAAAGTAATTTTTTGTAAAGAACCTGAAACCGAAATCGAAAGAGTAAAAAATAGCCCGGTTGTAGATTGTCCTCAGCTATCGTATGAAAAAAAAAATATTAAAATTTGCTCGAGATATTTGAAAATAACGCTCCCATAGGCATAGCATTAGCGTTTTCCTTTCTTCCCGTGTCTGAAGTGGGCTCTTAGCAACTGCCACCTTTTTTTCCGACGAGCCAGTCAAAAGTATGAAACCATGTTTTCATAGCATAAAAAAATCAGGACAATTATGATTATTCTCTCATTTTGGCGTTCCATTTAGGAAAACTGGTTGATGCATTTTTTCATAATAGTTGTGTGGTGGAATAGTGACGTGCAATGATGATATACGTTGCTTATTGTACATAAGTTAATTTTAGGCAAACAAAATAGTGCATTAAAATTGCAAAAAGTGTATTTTTCTAGGTGATGTAGTTTTTGTCCGCCACTGTAGTTAAAAGAGTTTAATGTACAAACACGGTTGTATTGTAATAAAATAATGACAGCCTCATATTTAATGCGAGAAGACTGTTGAGGCTTATCAATTTGCTTATTAAGTGAAGGATGGAATTTATTTCAACAAAATAAATTTTATTGATGACTAATCATATAAAGCTGATTCTCGGAAATATAACGGAATGAGTTTTCTATTTGCTGTGCAATAAATCATTCAATATTTTTTTTTTAACTTAATACATATGATGAGGTAAAATTCATGTTAGAAAATACTATTTAGGCACGCACGTGTATCTAGGATTCGCCGAAGGCAAAGCAGAAATTAGTGGTAAGGAATGTAAAAAACTGCTGTCACATACAGAATTTTTACAATACTTATTAAATTATGACATGGTGTTAAGAATAGATTTGAATCATGACTTTTGCACAAAAGCATTGACTAAAGAAAAAGAAGTCTTTTCCAAAGATTTCATTTATCAATTCTATCAGGATTGAGTATGTAATAGAGAATATTTTTGTCACATTTTCTGTTAAGAAGATTTTAGGATCGAAGAAAATACAGAAATCTTACTTTTAGAATATGTAAGTAAGCACAACATAAAAAAACTTTTGTACAAATTTTAGAGGAACTAGAGTGTTCCTTAGAATAAGCCGTATTAAAAAAAGTAATAGAAAATATTATTTAGGCACCAGGCATGAAAGTGGGAAATAGGAAAACAGATGAAATTTTTTTTCCTTCTACACCATGGCACCAAAGTCTTATAATTTAAACACGTTTTAATAGTTATTTATGCGATAAAATGAAAAATAACTGTACATTATTGTACTGTATGTACTGATTTTCATTTTCTTTTTATAACTTACAAGTATTAGAAACAAAAAAAACTAATTCAAACTAATCATAAATGTACAGGTTCATTGAAACAAAAAAGAAAACTGAAGACAGTTTGCTAAAAGGTGTAAATCGAATTGTATCTGATAAACTTATGCACTGTTAAAAATTTGCAGCATTCTGGCAGGTCATTTGACCGTTTTTTCCGAAAACGGTTACACAACCGTAATTTTAACACTATTCTGACCATATTATTGGCCATCTTATGGTCAGAATATAATTAAATCATAGTTAAGAAACCGTTTTTCCAAAAACGGTCGAATGACCTGCCAGAATGCTGCAAAATTTTTAACAGCGATGGCCACCTCGGGAACTCAGCTTTCGCTTTAGAGTGTTAGTGCAATCCCGAGGGGTAGACCACATCCACTCCTCCCGACTCTCAACCAGAGTCTGAGAGGGAGCGTCGGGTCCCTGATCAAGCTGCTGAGATTTATTTCGGTTACTGTGAGATTTACAATTACAATCACAATTGGTTACCCAATTTTTCTGGGCGAACCGAAGATTTCAAATCGAGATATATGACTGTATGTAGTGATTACATGAGGATCATTTCACCTAATGTGATTGCATAATTGTTTACAATTTTCTTGGATATATATACGTCACAGTACATTTAACACACAATATTTAACATGACAATTAGAATCACATTACAATACAATATCAAACACCTACTATTTGCATGACTGTATGTAGTGATTACATGAGGATCATTTGAATGCGATTGCATAATTATTTACATTTTTCATGGATTTACAGGGATTTCACAGTACATTAAACACATAATATTGAACATCACAATTAGAAACACATTACAACACACCTACTATTTACAATTTGCACATACTAGAGTTTGGAGAGATGCACAAGATAAAAATTCAAAAGTGATAGAAGTTTCTGGCACCCGCTAATAACCCGTTTCTCCCTCCATGCTACACCCTAGTGATGGAGTCGGACTAGAATGGCTCTGGATTTGAAAAGATGTACTCGTTTGTTTCTATAAACCTCATGCATTGTATGATCTTGTTGAGTAGTTGTGGTTTCTCTTTTACATCCCGCCACCAACTTGCTAAATTCATACGTGTGTGTTTTTTGAGATGGTAATGCGATGTTAATGTACAGTATAATACATAGTGTAACGATGTTGACGGCAAGCCACAAATGCATAGTGGGGAGTCTCTTTTGTTAATTTTGTATAAGTGTTCCTGAAAGGGGCTGTGATTTGTTAAAAATATGTGTAAGTATCTGTTGTTTACGAAATACTTGTGGTCAACCAATGGCAAGAATTCCTTCGTATATCGGCCTGTGTCTGAATCCGTCCAGCATTTTTGCCAATTTTTTAACAGATTCTGCTTTGTCTGTGATTTTAGTGAAGAAGCTGAATATGGTAAAAATGTATGTATTAGTGTTTCATCCGTTACTGCCGATTTTGCCAGTTGGTCAGCTGCCTCATTGCCCTCAACACCTGAATGTCCTTTTGTCCAATTGAAGTATATGTCTTTTACTGTTGTTTGTAATTGTTGAAGAATTTTTAGTATTAAATAGTTTGTATTGTCAAAATTGTTTAATGCTTTTAAACTTGATAGGCTATCCGTTATGATTAAGTATTGAGAATGTTTGTCCGACTCTATCCACTCTAATGCTGAAGAGATCGCGAAGAGTTCTGACTGGAAGACGGAGTTATCCTGGGACAGTTTCGCTCTCCAAGTATAGATTTGCTCGTTTTTTTCGTACACACAAAATGTCGAGGCTGTGCCTTCGGACATTTTGGAACCGTCCGTGTATATTGTAATTTTGCCTACATAGTCGTTTATTTCACAAATTTGTATTTCACTTGTTAGTGGTGATGTTTTGTATTTTGAGCATTTTGGATAGTATAGTGGAGCAAAAGCCTTTTCTGTTCACTTGCCGAGACGAATCGTCCCCGAATACTCCGCCTCCGCCTCCAACTGCAAATCCAGTGGGGGGAGACCTGTGAGGACCTGCAGGGCGTTTGTTGACGTATTGCGATATGCTCTCGTTATCAGCAACAAAGCTTTCCTTTGTGCAGAGAGCAAATGTCGACGACCGTGATATTGCGCCATACGCGGAAACCAGACAGCACACGCGTAGGCCAGTTTCCTTTGTAAGATCGCCGAGTACCAAATCTTAAAAAATTCCGGAGAGTCGACCTGAGATTGATGAAAATTTATAAAGATTTTGAGTTATTTTTTCCGATTTCTACTCTCTTTTGTGCCACATGTGGGAGAAATGATAATTGTTTATCTAATATTACCCCCAGGTATTTTAGTGTTGTTTCTGATTTTATTGATATACCTTGAAGTTTAAATGTGGGGCCCCGCTTAAGGTGTTTGGGTTTGCCAAAAGTTAATGATGAGGATTTTTCATGTGAAATTTCTATTTTGTTGGTTTTTGCCCAATTCTGAATAAATTTTAAAGCTTTCTGACCTTTTTGTTCAAGTGGCTGTCTCGACTGTGCCCATATCAGTAATATCACGTCATCCGCGTATGCCACCAGTTCACAGTCCTGTACATCAAAGGTCCCCAACAGAGTCTCCAACAAAACCAACCAAAGAAAAGGACCCAGACACGATCCCTGCGGGCAACCCTTACTAAAGAAGTACAACAAAAATGGTGCCATCCAGTCCACCTGAGCTCGCCTACCCGAAAGGAAGGAAACGATAAGATTAATGAGTTGTTTAGAAATACCTAGTCTTTGCAATGCTAGGATCACCTGGTCCCAAGGGAGGTTGTCAAATGCTCCTCTGAAATCCAGTGACACCAGTGATGTGTATTGTTTATTTTGTTTGTGTTATTCTACTAATGAAATCATTTGCTCCAAAGCCGTTTCCGTAGATTTATTTTGCGTGTAGCCGTGTTGCTTACCCGATGTGCGAAGTACAGTGATTAATTTTTCAAAGCAAATGTTATTCTATATGATTTGGCAGTTTAACCTCTTAAGGCTCCTGTCCCTGCCGGTGAAGGCACTCACGAGCTAATGCTATGGGGAGGGATTTTTCTAATATCTCGTTTGCATTTCGATATTTTTATTTATTTATTTATTTATTTATTTATTATTATTATTATTATTATTTTTTTTTTTTGGCCTTGGATAGCCGAGATCCGTCTCTACGTCGCACTTTTTTTTACTTTTTCGATTTTGGTCGCAGATATTTTTCATAAAGTTACTTTCACTTTTAAAACCGGTTCTGAAAATGAAAGTGTCGTTCTAAAAAATATCTGCAACCGAAATGGAAAAAGCAAAAAAGGTACGATGTAGAGTCGGATCTCGGCTATCCAACGAAAAAAAATAAATAAATGAAAATGTCGAAATGCAAACGAGATGTTAGAAAAATCTCTCCCCATAGGATTAGCATTAGCTCGTGAGTGCTCTTCGCCGGCAGATACAGGAGCCTTAAATACTTAGGTCCACATATGTGGACCACTTTTCTTTTCCTCAAAAAAACTAAACTGTTTGATTTTTTTTCTGCATTTTTTATTTCATTTCTTAATAGCTGAACCGTTTTTGCTTTAAAAGTAAGCTAATAAATGGCAACATCTATGTTTATTTCCTCACAAAATAAATGTTATTTTCATATTTGAGTTTGCAAAATGCCTCCAAGATAGTGTGGTCAAGAAATTGAGATATTTTCATAATTATTTAATCTAAATCCTTTACAATAAAATGTTTTGACGATTTATACATCATTCATTTGCTTAAAGTCCTTAAATATGTGATTGTGTGAATTTAAGTTACTGATAATTAAATTGATATTTTAAGGGGATTTGTAATTTTAGATCCCTACTTGTGAACCTATTTTATTAGTCTCCTAAAGTATCAATTTCAGAAAAGTTCTTTTTTCTGTCATCTACGATGCCATTTTGTTTGTGAAAAATCAACGAATGAGTATTTGTAGTATTATTTTAGCTTCAGGTCTGAAGAAGTTGTGATTTTTCCTTTTCTTTCAAAAATCTTCGTGCTAAATATATGCATGTCAAATTGATCTTTGCTCAAGAAATGAATCACTGAAATTATTCAAAAGTGTGTAAATAGGACAAAATATATCAAAAATTATATTTCAAATAATTTATATTTCAAAAGAACCTTACGTAACGCCCCTTTCCCTAAAAACTTGCATTTGGAAAGACACTTTAAACAACTTCATTTTCATGATTTTTGAAGTTTATAATAAAGGCTCATACTCAACAAAAAACTCAACACTAAACAACAAACTCACTGAACACTGAAAACACTGAAGACTGAAACACTGAAAACATTTCAACACTGAAAATACTTCACTTCAAACATTTTAAACAACTTCATTTTCACGATTTTTTGAAGTTTATAACAAAAGTTCATCTTTTATTAGATGTGCCTTTTGCAAAACAATTCAGAAAATAACTCAAACATCCAACATTTTCTTTGCAATTTTGCATCAATTCACCGAATGACCAAAATTCCTTTAAAAAATTCCTCCTTTAGGAGAAACCATTTCTTATAATATGTAATTATTTTCTTAATATTTAAGAAATATATAAATGCTTTACTAAAACAGTACCTAAGATATACGGAATTAAGTTTCATAGCTGACATTTTCCGTAATGCACATTTAAATATATATATATATATATATCCAGGGATGTAGTGGAGGGTATACGGTGGTATACGCCGTATACCTTCTGGATTTTTTTAAGGAACACCGTATACCCCTGTTTCTCAAAAAAGCTATAGTATATACACTGTAGGGTATACCCTCTGCCTTGAGCGTATACCTTCAGCTTAGAGCGTATGCCCTCTTCTTTCTTTACGACTGCACCACTGTATATATCAGGCTGTGCAACTGATATCGACCATAGAAATTTACCACGATTATTATTGTTTCGGATTAGTGGTACAAAAAAATATAGAAAAATTGTCAGTAATACCACCCTTGACATGTATTTTTTAAATTTGCATTATGGAAAACGGCAACTCTGAAATTCGTTTACACATCGAATCGCACGGCACTTTTGTAACTTCTGTCATTTATAACAATTTTCTCAAAGAAATATTAATATTTGGAAAAAACAACACATGCTGCTAGTGTTTCCGCGTTATCAGATTTCGTGAACATAACCATTAAGGATGAAGAAACATACGCAGACTTAAAAAGGGCAGAGAAAAGAAAAATTACCATTCACGTGACCTGAAATATGTTTCCTAGACGGAAATTTCGCTAAGTATCGGTATAACGAAAGCACTTCTTCAAAAATATTTAAATGATCATTTTTCTTTTCTCTCCACGATTAAAGAATGTTTAGAGAAAATTTCTGTTATCTTGGATTAGCCCTTAACTGCTGTCACAGAAGTAGTTGCATAGCAACTGTAAGCTGAAAAATAATGGGTCAAGCATACATTATGAAACACTTTCCAACACATTCAGAATACAGTGAGTAACAAAACTTTATTGTTTGATATGGTGAAATGTGATATTCATGTAAACAATTTGGAAAGCCAACAAAACACTTGAAAATACGATTCCAGCAAAAACCTTCAATTGTCGGGAAAATATCCGACAATTCTTTTGTGCAGCCCTGTATATGATCTACAGATTTGTATATATGCATAGTATGCTAAAATTTAGTTTAGTTAGGAAATGCATAGCACCGTTGAAAATCCCCGTTCAGCAATTTCTGTCAATAAACGGATATGTATACTTGAGATCTTTTGTGGAAACCTGTATATGATGTATAGAATTTATTCACACCAAGTCATAAGTAAAAAAAATTAATCAAAATTAAAAACGCGTACAATAACTGGGAACGCACTTCCAGCAATTGTACTGTTCAGCAGTGATATATATCAATTCCAACATGTTGAAAATAGTGTAACATCGTTCAAATACACCGCAAATATTTTCCTCAATAGACCGTAATGTAACAGAATTCTTTTGGGTGTCCCTGTAAATGAACGATGAATTCTTATTCTATGCACACCACATTCTTCAATAAGCGCCTTTTAGTGCACCTTAGAAATATATCGGAATTCTTTTGTTTGTTCCTGTAAACGAACCATATATACTTAATTTTCAATACCGAACATCCCATAGTAAATTTCAATAACATATATCAATTGCATGGTGATATTTAAGCGAGTTAGAGCACGGAGAGGCGGTATACAGAGCGACAAACCGAATTCATAAACACTTTTCAACTATATGTTTGAAAGAGTTAAAAGAGGCTTGATTAGTTCATAGTCAGCTATCGTTAGCGCATGAGATATTGTTGAGGCTAGAAACTTGAAATTTGATGCTGTGGTTACTTTTAAGATGCAAATGAACGTTTTCTAAAAAGTTCGAAATTTAAAGGAGTGAAATGAGCGGGAAACGTTTTAAATTACGATTCATTTTGAACTGTTAAGGGTTAACTTTAAATTTGACATGGTAGGTATTAACTTATAAGACATAAATGCTCGCACACAGTAGTTTGTAAAAAAATCGAAATGTAAAAGGATGCAGGAACCAAAAACTTCTAAAACTACGATTTCAGTGATACTACATTGTACAGCATAAATTATTCAGTCTTCAAAGAAAAATTAATGAAACTAATATTTTATACGCAATGTATATAAATTTTCACCATTATTTAAACTTGATTTCTGTTAGAAATACTAATCTCCTCAGAAATAGATAAAACTTATCATATATCAACTTAATTGCTTTTCAAAAACACTTAATGTTTGCAATAAGTTAATTGTTTTCATCATCCATTCATCCTGATGCGAAAATAGAACATTACTTCCTGTTTCATCATTTGAACTGACAGTCAAATGATATAAACATGTATATTATAAAGCTTCAATAGAACTATATATTTAATTTTATTGACTTTAAAAGAAAAAATAAGTACTTTGTTAATGACTATAACCTTGAATTTATTTATGTATTTAATGTTAACTACCGTATATACTCGCGTATAAGTCGAGGAATTTCTGACAATTTTCGGTAAGCAAATTTGGGGGGGTCGACTTATACGCGAGTCAGTTAAAAAAGAAAAACCAAAAACTTCGAATGCTGCAAAATTATGGCTTTTTATGTGTATGAATAAAAAAAAATATATATATAAAATATACAAATAACAATAATTTATCATTTAAAAAAATTTCAATGATTTGTTTTTGTTTACTTACTACCTTTCCTCATTGGCAAGTGAAATCTTTGATTTGAATTTGTGCAAAATTGAAGTAAAAAGTTAGGGGGTCGACTTATACGCGGGTTTCTGATTTTTTCCAGAATTTGCATTCGAAAGTTAGGGGGTCGACTTACACGCGAGTATATACGGTAAGGATTGTTTCGTATTATTAATTTAGTATTTGTATGCCTTTTAACCAAGAAAAAAAAAATGAATGCTCCATTGTTTAACCCTTTAGACCTATATAAAACTTAATAATTAAAAAGTGGTACAAAAATCTCAGTGGTACAAATAATCAAGAAACACACTTTAAATAAAAGATTCACAAGCTCTTTACAGATCAAATCAATGGATACTTCATATCAATAATAAATGAGTAATTCTCTCAGTTTAAGTGGATAAGCAGAAAAAGCCGTGGACGATCCTGAAGAAGAAGGTAAGCTGAATTTTCCTTACCTTTATTATATGATTTAAATGTGATTATTTTTATATCAGATTAGTCTCATTTTTAATAATCAATAACGATTTCAAGATCCCATTAAAATATGTATTCTGAAATCCCAGTAAATTCAACAAAAAAAATCCAGTGAGACAATAAGACATAAATTGCGCCATTTGTATGCTGTTTCAATTAATATTTTCTAGAACACTTATAGTTCATTATTATTAAAGTTATTTATTAAACATATAAGAAATTAAGGCAATATATATACATCACCATGTTTCAATTAATATTTTCTAGAACACTTATAGTTCATTATTATTAAAGTTATTTATTAAACATATAAGAAATTAAGGCAATATATATACATAGTAATTACTAGATCAAAGCTACATCTTACAAGCAACATCGTGGGCTACATTATTTGAATTCAACACACAACTGTCGTTGCCACTTACACATAACAAAATAATAGAAAACGATTACGATTAAAGTTTAAATACATATGTCACATCCTCCCTTTTATTCAACATATTCACTTAAATAAGCAGGAGGCTTACTTATACGACCAGATTTAGTTTTATAAATATTTTCAGTAACACAAGAAGTACTTAGGTAAAACCTGATTATTATTATCATTACATTTATCATAAGATGAACAGTCACTAGGAAAATTATCCTGTTTATAATTATCATCTAAATCAAAATCGAAATTTACAGTTTTATTTAGAGGTTCATCTACTGTTGAAAGAGTTAAATATTTTCTATTTCTGTAATAAATACTACCTGAATCTGTTTTGATTTTGTAAGATCTAGGATTGTTAGCTTTTGACAGGACTATGGCAGGTTTCCAGTTTTTGTTTTTGATATCTTGTACAAATGCTCTATCTCCTTTTTTTAATGGTTTAAGTTCTTTAGCATTTCTATCAAAATAATACTTTTGCTTGTTTTGTCGTTACAAAATAATAGAAAACGATTACGATTAAAGTTTAAATACATATGTCACATATGCCACATCCTGTAATAAAACTATACCTGCTAAACTGGAAATTTGTTTCAGTCGCAACCGATTCCGCTTTCACAGGTTTTAATGTATAAGATTGCTGTGCTGATTTAGTATAGTAAAACCTGCTAAGACAGAATTGCAAGAAACAAGAGAAAAATCCTGTTTTAAACAGGATTTCGCCTTAGCAGGTATAATTGCATGACATTCCTATCGTAGAAAAAATGACATATTTACGTTTAAGTCAAGATTTCGTTTTAGACAGGTTCCATTTTTCTAGTGTTTACTACGTTTTATGTCTCGATTTCGAAGCCGCTGTCCCGCTTTTTTATCTCCTTGTCCCATTTTTGTAACACTGTACCAGGCAACACTAGTTTGGGTATTTATACTACATATTTCATGGAAAATTACATAACATTGTTTCAGGAGAAAACAAATACGTCTAAATATGAACAACTATTCTATATTCAATTTATTTCATAAGAAATGAAATTGATATTACTCGTACATAGATCATTGTAAAGTCTTCTTCAATAACTGCATTTAAGTATGGTCAAAAAGACAAGAAACGCATCCTCAGCATTGAGGATTGCATAAGAAAACATAAAAAAAAAAAAAAAAAAAAAAAGAAAGGAAAAGAAAAGAAAAGAAAGAAAAAAAAGAACGAAAAAAATCCTGCATCAGGCATAGATTATGAATCGCACACTATAACATTTTCTGTCGACAAACACGTATATGGGGCTATACATATATAACATTATCAACATTTTGACAATTTTGGACCCTCCTGTTCCTTTACGATGTCATACTTTATCATTCGTTGATTCCCCCCCCCCCCCTTCCTCGCCCGATGATATCGTTATCAATGTCTAAATTTTATTTTACATTATTTTTATACTTTTGCAGTGACATATGCATATGATTATACATTTTTTAGTCGCGTCGTTTATGGATTTAAGAAGTCAATAAAATATAAATACATGAAACAAATTTATATCAAATAACATCTTAAACAGTTAGTTACTATTTTAAAGTATTTAATAGTAGCTTATTGCTACATAATGCATTCAACAGTAACATTGTTCTCCTGCACTTGCTCCTGCCGGGAAAGGTAAAAGCAGTATACTTATCAACAAAACAGTAAGTAACATTATTTCTCTTTCTTTACTGGTGAACGCAAGTGTAATTTCCAACATATTATGCTCTTGGTTTCGCTAATACCGAATTATATGCGCACGTGGCAGAAGGACAGGAATGTCAAACGTTGGGTTATTGCAAATTTTGGAATGAAAAGATTTTATAAAAACATTTAATGGTTTTAATAATAGCTTTGTATTTTCATAAAAACATACGAAAATAATAATAAATAAAAGGTAACAGACTATTTGTACGTAAAGAACAAGTTACTCAAAAAAAAGAAAAAACTAGTCGGATGTACCAATCCAAAAACTTTCTTCTATCTCATACATGCTAATACTTCAAAATTCGCTATCACACTGCCAAAATTAAATGGCAATCTATGCATCTCATGAGGATTCTAACGATATGAAATTCCGTGCATTAGTTCTTGAGATATGACTATCGCTGAAATCGTCTAAATTCAGCAAAATGCTGCCTAGCAGCGCCACCTATTGGGTGATTTATACCAAATCCTAATCAGCAACAATTTATGTCAACGTCTGACTGAATCTGAAGTTTGGAGAAAATCCGTACATTAGTTTTTGAGATAGAGCAATAGCGAAAATCGTGAAAATTTCTGCATAGCAGCGCCACCTATTGGGTGATTAACACCAAAACCTAATTAACAACAACTTGTGTCAACATACAACTAAATCTGAAGTTAGATGAAAATTGGTCCATTAGTTCTATTGATAGAGCTATTGAGGCAATCGTGGAAAAGGCAGCAGAGAAGCGCCACCTATTGGGCGATTTACACCAAAACGTAATCATCATCAATTCATATCAAGGACTAACTAAATCTGAAGTTTGATCCAAATCTGTGCATTACTTCTTGAGATAGAGCTATTGCAAAAATCGTGAAAAATGCAGCATTGCAGCGCCACCTGTTGAGCGATTTACACCAAAAACTAATCAGCATCAATTTGTATTAGGCACTAACTGAATATCAATTTTTATTAAATTCCGTGCATTAGTTCTTGAGATAGAGCGCCCACAAAATTTGTGTCACATACACACAGACAGACAGACATTTTGTAAAAACATGTTTTTTGGAATCTCTTACCCCTAAAACGTGTAAATCCGTCGAAAACCGGAATTCGAAAATTTTCATGAATCCAATACTTTCTTCTTGTAAAGACAGAAGAAAGTAAAAAGAACGAAAAAATCCTGCATCAGGCATAGATTATGAATCACATACTGTAATATTTTCTGGTGACAAACACGTATACGGGGCTATACATATATAACATTATCAACATTTTGCCAATTTTGGACCGCCTATCCCTTTACGATATCATACGTTATCATTCGTTGACACCCCCCTCCCCTCCTTGTCCGAAGATATCGTTATCAATGTCTAATTTTTTTTTTTTTTTTTTTACTTTTACATTCTTTTTATACTTTTGCAGTGATATACACATATGATTATACACTTTTTAGTCGCGTGGTTTTCATAAAAACATACAAATATAATAATAAATAAAAGGTAACAGACTATTTGGATGTAAAGAAGAGATATCGAACGATATCAAATGCCAGCCCCGCCCTCCCGCCTAAAATGATAACGTTATATACGCACAGCTCCTAAGCACACTTTTTTCATTTTATTTTGTTTATTTATTTATTTATTTTTTAAATTCTAGAAAAAAAATTGGAATTGAACTGGAAATCTTATTTAATTTCCGTACATTTATGAAATTTGTTTGGAGAAAATGACGATATGAGTTAGTAGTTTTCACCCCGTGTCCTTTATAAGGAAAAATGAATTCTTTAGACAAACAACGAAAAATCATGCATCGGGCATAGATTACGAAGCACTTTTCAACACCAACACAATATATTATTAAGAAATTTCCTTTTTTCATACCATGAAACGCGATAGCTAAAGAAGCAACCTAAACACACACACACACACACACACACACACACACAAAACACAGTTAAAAAACATTTTCGGCAGTTGTTGTCCAAATCCGGTAATGTATGCGAGTTCTTTCGGGTAGCCCTGCCAAAATGCTTGTGTGTCCTTGTAAACGAACTACAAATGCTTCTTATTATATACTCCTGATAAAGCATGTTGTAGTCTATCTCAGTTATGCAAATTAAATATCATTATGTAGCCCTGTACAATAGCTATAGAATTTATACACGCCATCTAACATAAACACAATTAGGTATGTTTAAATATGCATACCACAACGGAAACCGCATTTACAACAATTATCGATTTTAGTCAATAGGGTAACCGAATTCGTTTGTGTGTCTCTGTAAATGACCTATAAATGATATATACTTTCAAAATCTAGAGAAAATCTATTGTAACGCACTTCAGTGACTTCAATATGTTTGAAGTATGATAAAATCATTAAAATGCACCGCAAAAGATTTTTCTCCCACAGACCAATAATGCAATAGCAAAATGCTTGTGTGTCCTTGTAAACGAACTACAAATGCTTCTTATTATATACTCCTGATAAAGCATGTTGTAGTCTATCTCAGTTATGCAAATTAAATATCATTATGTAGCCCTGTACAATAGCTATAGAATTTATACACGCCATCTAACATAAACACAATTAGGTATGTTTAAATATGCATACCACAACGGAAACCGCATTTACAACAATTATCGATTTTAGTCAATAGGGTAACCGAATTCGTTTGTGTGTCTCTGTAAATGACCTATAAATGATATATACTTTCAAAATCTAGAGAAAATCTATTGTAATGCACTTCAGTGACTTCAATATGTTTGAAGTATGATAAAATCATTAAAATGCACCGCAAAAGATTTTTCTCCCACAGACCAATAATGCAATAGCAAAATGCTTGTGTGTCCTTGTAAACGAACTACAAATGCTTCTTATTATATACTCCTGATAAAGCATGTTGTAGTCCATCTCAGTTATGCAAATTAAATATCATTATGTTTGAAGTATCATACGTCAATAAAATGCAGTGCAAACGATACTTCGTTATAAAGAATGTAACAAAATTGTTTTGTGGATCCGTGTAAACGAACTATAAATGCCACTTATTTTATTTTCAATACCGAACATTCTACAGTAAACTTCAATAACATTTAAAATTTTCATGACAATCTGGGTACATTTATGAGTGTTACAATGACGGATACACACACAAAACGAATTCATAAACACTTTTCAACTATGTTGGAAATGTTAAAAATGGCAATAAATAGCCTTAGGAGCCATCCACAAATGATGTCACGCTTGAAAGGGGGGAGGGGGGTTCGTGAAATTGTGACAGTTTGTGACAAGGGGATGGGAGTGGGTAAGAAAATAAGTGACATCACACATTTTGGTTAAAATAAAAACATTAAAAATCAGCAGATTAAATTTTGAAGTTATTTTGAAATTCTAGTATTTTTTATTGATAAAGTAAAGATAAGATTTAAAACCAAATATATTAAATTTCTTTTCAAATTCCAAAATACTACTGTTTTCAATTGCTCTTTCATATTAATATTTTATTACTATTGTATATTAATTATATTTTTTGTTGTAAAGCTTAGTCTTATTTCATACAAAATAAGTGCACGAATCATTTTTATTGTTATGCTCACAAATGTTATTAAAACACATAGTTAAAGTTTAAAAATAAAATTGGAAATATAATCTATAACGCAGTGCTTTGTTTCTGAACTGCAAGTATATGTTTATGTAATATAGCGTGACATATAACAAGGGGGGGGGGGAGGGGGTATGGTGAAATGTGACAAAGGGGGGGAGGGGGTCAAAAATATTGAAAAAAAGTGTGACATCATTTATGGATCGCCCCTTATTTTGCAGTCATTAATTTATAAACATTTTTAATTATTCACTATTATTAATTATTTTACAATCATTTTACCAAATTTACATTAACACTGAATGTTTTTCACTTCACTATTTATAAATGGAAAAATAGCAAGACACGCTATTCCACGCTTGAAAACGTCTCTTAAAAATGAATGATTGTACCTCTGAAACTCACGAATAAAAGAAAACTAAAAAGGTCAAGAAATGCTGTCAAAAAATTGCCGAGTGCAGTCAAGAACTCTAAAAGAAAGAAGATTACGGAAAGAAATAGACATTTGCGTGCAAGTTATTGCCCTGTTAAAATATCGCTTCACTGTTGCGTGAGGAGACATTTCATTTTTAAAAACATTTTAACTTAGTGATATTTTTCTCTGGCGTCAACATACCGCTGCTCCATGTGAGCCTGACAGGAGGCTGCAAGATTTGTGTGACATTCCCTTTTTCCAGGTAATGGTTTTCAGGATGATGCTTTTCAGTCAACTCTGGATCATACTACTTTTGAAAGAAAAAAATAAATGAATAAAAGAAAAAAAAAATGTGTTATTAAAAACACAGAGGAAGCTTGAAGTTAAGGCTGTTCTTAACTGCTCTGCTCAACAAGCGCAAAACGTTTTGACACATTTACAAATTCATTTTTTAACGGTAAGGTATAAAATTGGAAAGCCTGGCCATGGAAGCGATTTGGAATTGAACTGTTTTTTCTATTTTTTGATCAATCAATTACCTATTGAGCTATAAGTCATTTGATCACGTGACAAACACGTTTTTCGAACGCTCTTGAGTGCTCTTTCTTCCTTCGCGCGGAAATTCGGCTCAAAACGCCCACTTTGACATTATTTTCTGAAAGATCTATTACGTTTGCAAAAAAATGGAAAAAACAGCTCAATTACATAGTTTCTGAACAACAACACCAGCTAGTTTCATGCATTTTCGAACAAAAACAAATTAAAACTTATGTCAGAAAGTTGCCGTTTTGGATTTGAGAACAGCCTTAAATCTATATTCTTAGTGCGACGCTTTTAAGTCAGTTCCTCAAATCTAAAGGAACAACTTTCTGACACATTTCTGAATTCATTTTTGCTCAGAAACATAGGGAATTAGCGAGTGTTCTTATACACAAACTATGCAATCGTATAATGTTTTCTGTTTTGGGGGGGAGAAAGACAGAAGATTAGAAAATACTGTCAAAGTGGGCGTTTTGAACCGAATTTCCAGACGCCACCACGGGAAAGGAGAAACCTGTTGTCACGTGACAACAATCGCTTAAAACTAATGCCCTTAGATAAGAGAAAAAGCCTTGACACGTTTTATTGTGACGTCACCAAACGTATCACATTAGTAAATAATAATTAATAATTCCACGAAGCAACGAAATCGAAACATGCAAGTTGTTCGAATTCTTTTCTTTCTTTTGCGTGCTTTGTGTGATGTTTCGTGACGTCACAACAAAGCGGGACACATCTTTCTCCAATCCAGGGGGCGTTGTTAACTCAATAAGTAATTCATTTATCAAAAAATGGAAAGCACTATTCGATTCCAAACAGCTTCAATAATCACGCCTGCCATACTTTCGCATTTAAAAACGAGTTCGCGTTGCCGAAAGGAAAAAATATTTTTTTTGAAAAAACCCTTTAAACACAAGTTTAAAAGAAAGAACTTGAAAAGGCTCCCGAGTATCCGATATTCTTATGCTCGAATAACATATGTTGCCGGATAACCGGAACGGCATAATAATAATAAAAACATAAGGGTAGAAAGAAACTATAATAAAAAAAAATATATAAATAACTATTACCGAAAAAGTAACAAGTTGGAAATTGCTCGTTAAACGTGGCAAATGAGGTGCGTTCATACTATAACTAGTTTTATAAATATTTTTTGCACCGCATATTGTACTGAATGTATATTTTAGTGCACTTCATAAGTGCATATCAATTTCATTCTGTTCGAAAGGCTGTCACATCATTAAAATGCACTTGAAATAATTTTTTTCCCATTGGCCTTAATGTAACGGAAAACTTTTGACTGTCCCTGTCATTAAACTATACATCCGATTTTCATAAAATTTGAAATGCCTCGACAAAATTTTGCAACAATTATATATTTAAAATTTCAGGCCATTCGGAAGGCTGTAACATCATTAAAATGCACTTGCAATATTTTTTTCCCCATTGGCCGTAATGTAACAGAAAACTTTAGACTGTCCCTTTAATTAAACAATACATCTGATTTTCATAAAATTTTAAATGACTCGACAAAATTTTGCAACAATTATATATTTAAAATTTCAGACCATTCGGTTGGGTAGTTTTTGTTCTGTTATATGCGGGCGGACAGAGGGACAGACAGACGGATTGAATGACGACTATAAGTGCTACGTATTTATATAATTACAAACGCAACTAAAGAGAATAAAAGCAATATATAATTATGACAAAGTCTTCTTCAATAACTGTATTTAAGCCTTAACTGCTGTGACAGAAATTTTTGCATAACTGTTTTGAGCGGTCTCAAAGGCCATTCAAGCGAAAGGTAAATAAAAAGGTTGAATTTAACACATAGGATATGGTATCTTTGTGAAACTTTTGTATAGAACTATTATAATTAAAATTCAACGTTTTAAAAATATCTAGCGCAGGGGTGTAAAAATACCGGGCGCCAGGTCGCCCGGGCGACTAAATTTTCGACACTGGCGCCTAGATATGTCTCAGGAAATGAAAAATAATTCGTATTTATAACCTTGATTATTTATGGATTTTTTTTCTTTTATTTTCATGTGCAAAGGAGAAAAAAAAAAAAAAACTAAGTTCTCTCTCACTGAATTGGACTGATATTTACAGAAATGTTGGAAAAATTAAGACATTGCAAATCGCTATCGGGAGGATTTTATACTACAAAAGCATTTGATCCTACAAAAGCAGTTGAGCGCTGGTACTTTACATCAAAAACAACAAGACACATGAGCGGCCATAAACATCATAAAAATTTAAAAGCAAATGAGGACAAACAATAAGTTAACAGTATTGATTTATGGCATATATTATAGTTCTTGAAGTGCATTACATATTTGTACTTTTAAGGTGTTTAAAGAAGTTTTAAATGATTATTATTTGTATTTTACATCAGCACTTCCAATTGTTTATATCAATATTTATAATTTTATGTAACATTACTTTTTTATACAAGGAAAATTTATGTCATGTGTCAGATATATTTAATTTAAAAGAGTAATTTGTATGTACTATTATTAATTTCTTTTTATACTTTAATTTCATTTTACAAATTTGTTATCGATAGTAACTGGCTCCTAGATTTTTGAGCTGGCTCCTAGATTTTCAAAAAAATTTTACACCCCTGATCTAGCGATAGTACTAGGGCAGGGATGGCGAACCTATGGCTGTGCCACTTTTGGCACGCTAAAGAATAATTTTCGCACGGCCTTGCTTGTGGCTCTAAATCTAATTAAAGTGAGATTATACAAAATCGTGACTGATCATTCCTAAATTCGAGCAAATGGAAATTGAAAAAATTAATTGCTGCATATTATATTACAATTTAATTAATTATGGTCTCA
Organism: Maratus speciosus; assembly: GCA_963932465.1. Classification (NCBI taxonomy): domain Eukaryota; kingdom Metazoa; phylum Arthropoda; class Arachnida; order Araneae; family Salticidae; genus Maratus; species Maratus speciosus. Next base: position 301,931,230 of record OZ010798.1, on the reverse strand, counting down.
AAATATTTTAAAATAAAAGCGATATTTGAAAACTATCGGCAAGAATTGGTTATTAGACATTATTAAATTCCAATGGTAAAGTTATGGAAACATTGGAATTTATTTCAGAGCTTTTCAAAGAATCTGACGTTTGTCATTTTAATAGTTTTTCTGCCTATCTATGCTTTCGAATCACTATTTTCACAAATGAATAATATCAAAACACAAACTGAAAGCACTTATCAGACAAATCCGGTTCAGTTTGCATTAAAATTAACTTGATATTAAGATGCAACAACAGAAATCAAATTTACATCGCATTCTTTTTTTTTATATAAATTTCTAAAATATATTTGTTTTTATTATTATTACAGCGTATAATACCTACATGTATGTTCTTCCTGTTTTTTAAAATCATAATAGAAAATTTTTAATTTTTTATGGCATTATTTTCCCATTTACTAAATTTGTTTTTTAGTTGGCACGTCATGGTCAGGTAAAATATTTTTTGATCAAATTTGGCACGCGGCAACAAAAAGCTTAGCTAACCCTGTACTAGGGTTTCAAATGAAACAAAATTTCACTAATATATCTAGAAGCTAAACTGTGAAGATTGAACCAAAAAAAAAAAAGGGGGGGGGGGGAAACAGCGGTCTGAGAGGCCGCTAATAGTAGTTAAGGTTAACCCATTTTAGGTCAAGCATAGAAATTTCATAAAATGTGGTATTATTTTCATTGGAATATGCTTAAGTTACATTCATTCAAACAAAAAAAAAAAAAAAAAAAAAGTTTCGTGCATGAAAAATAATATTTTATTTGAGAAATAAAATGCATTCGGTCAATGGTGCGCTAATGCACCATTAAATTTAAAATTAATATTTTTTAATTTTTTATGACATTTCTTTTATTATTACTTTATTTACAGAACTTGCAACTTTAATCCATTATAAAAACATATGAATAATCACAAGTGGAATGATTATACATTTTCAAAAAGTCGAATTTGTCAATAACAGTTTCAATTTTAAAAAATTAGCGTATTTTGAAAATTTCTCCACGGAAAGTGTTTGTTCCAATTGAATTACAGATATCTTATAGATGTCTCCAGAACCCTTAAAAATAGCAGAAAAATAAAATTAGTGAAAATTATTCGCCACAGTGTTAATAAAAAAATATTTATTGAAATGGTGCGTTTACGCACCTTTTTTCCGAAAATTGGTTAAGTATGGTGAAAAGGCAAAGAAACGCAACCTCAACATTGAGATATTAAAACGAAAAAAATCTAAACTGAAAGAAACAGCCTTATTTTGGATTTATTAATTTATAATCGTTTTTAAATAATCATTATTAATAATTATTTTATCAAATGCATCCAATCTAGTATTTAGTAAAATGGTTCACTATTTATAAATGTGAAAACAGCAACACACACTATTTCATGCTAAAAAATCTCTTCTAAAAATGAATGATTTCCTTTCAAACTCATGAATAAAAGAAATTAGAGAAGGTCAAGAAATGCTGTCAAAAAATTGCCACGTGTAGTCAAGAACTCAAAAAAGAATATTAAAAGTTGGAAAGAAATAGACATTTGCGTGCAAGCTATTGCCCTGTTAAAATATCGTTTCACTATTGCGTGAGGAGACGTTTCATTTTTTAAAAACATTTTAACTTAGTGATATTTTTCTCTGGCGTCAACAAACCGCTGCTCCATGTGAGGCGGACAGGCGGCTGATTTGTGTCATTCCCTTTTCCAGGTAATGGTTTTCAGGATAATGCTTTCCGTCAAGTCTCGATCTTTGTGGGAGAAAAAAAAAAAAAAAAAAAAAAAAAAAAAAAAAAAAAAAAAGCGGTTATAAAAACACAGAGGATAGTTGAAATTTCTCCTCTAAATTCTTAGCGTGGTACTTTAAACTAAAGATCCGCCAAAAATTCGGTTTCGGTCCAAAATCTTACAAAGAAGGTCTCCATACTGGGCATATTCAGAATATGTTAAAAAAAATGCTAGTGAAAGTACTCATGTATGTAATAAAGGATCAGTTAAAATTAGCGGCGGAATTACAGTAGAAAATCTGTAAAAAAATAAAATACTTTCGAATAATTGGCGTGAAAAGAGAAAGCAGCACGCAATTTGGCGGTCAGACCTTTTCCCCCGCCAAAAGCAAACGATTTTAATGAATCTGAAAATTGTTTGTTAATTGATTTTGAGAATATGCGGTATTTAATGAATTTAAACGTAAATCATGAAAGAATTTATTGTTATTATTATTACATTTTGTATTATACATGTTGCTTGTTGCCGATTCGAATGAAATTTTGTCGTTGTTTTATTCTCCAATCTACATTTTTTTTTTTTTTATTTAAACCGCTTTATCGGTTATAAAAATAACTTTTAACGCCAGATGAATAATGCTGCCGTAATACATTTCCATACCGAAGAAGTTGTTTCCATAGCAACAAAGTTGAATCCACAGTGATCAATGGGGCATATTTTTGAGTTTGGAACAATTTTAATCAATTTAGATTTTGTTTTAAATCGTAAAATATGACAGTTAAAATTCGTTATAAGTACAGATAAATATATATGACAAAACTATAGTTAAAACAAACTAAAAATGACAAAGCTAAAGTTATTTAAATTAAACTTATTTAAATAAATTCATCATAATTTTTTTTTCCTTAAAGAGTATTCGACAAGCGTATTTTTTGAAATTTTATTTCTTCGCCAAACGGTGATAAGTCGCCAAATAAACGAAATTTTCATTATTTTTTTACGGACGTTCTACCGAGGTTCCGGCAAAATTTTTTTTATAAACATATATACCCATGAGAGAAGAACATTCTGTATTTTTTTTCAGATTTTTCTGAGTATGCCCGTATGGAGACCTTCCTTGTTAGTTTCGCCAAAAATGCCGACGAAAATTCGGCCATGCGAAACTATCTGTATTCCAAAAAATCTTGTTTCTTCCTTCTGAAATTTTCAACATTACTCATTGATTTGAGATGTATCGGCTCAAATGAGACACTCTTATTTTATTGCTATAAACTTCGCTGTTTATAATTGAGGGGTCCATAAACATAGTACACCAAGTTAATTTTGAAAAAAAAAATGAGGTAGTCCATTTTGAAGATGCACAAAATCAGTTTTATCCACTCCCACACTCCAAGTCTAAAAATATGACATATATGAAAAATTTTTTCATATCTTTAATCAATGTTCGACAAATTATATCTCGCACAGGAAGCCTACATCTCTGATCTTTTAGCCATTTAAACATCATATTTTTCCTGAAGACAGCTGTAGGAAAAGCTCGAAACGTAGAATTTAACTTTTAGCTTATTAAAATTCGTGTTTTGTGTACCATTAAGCAAGGTTATGTGTCTTTATTTATTATATTTTATGGTGCAATTGTCCAGTATGCGTTAATAAAATCCAACATTTTGGCCCACAGAAATACAGCCTCCCCTTAATGATGATGTAACAATGCGGGACAAGTTTATAATTTTTTATAACAGCGCTTTGACCATTGACCAATAAAAAAATAATAATAGCGACCACTAGTAATAATTATAATAATAAAATCAATTCCAAAATATACTCCGTACTTTACTTTTCATGAATGAAAGACAAATATAATTTCCATTCACGTTCGCATACATCATCTAAAAATGAATAACTTCAGTTTTAAAACTTGTGAATAGAATACTAAAACTGGTAAGGTCACGAAAAGCAGTTAAAAACCTGTAAAACGGAAAAAGAAAATAGTGGAAAATAAAACAGACGGTCGTTTGATCTCGACATTTGCGTGCACGTTATTGCCCAGTTAAAAGCCCCCCCCCCCCCAACACACACACACCTTCTATTCCGTGATGCGTTGTTTCGTTTTTAAAAGCTATATTTTTCTTTGGCGTCAACAGACTGCTCCACAGGGGTTTCACAGGCAGCTGAAAGATTTGTGTGACATTCAAAGCTAGACTTGCCTCCTGAGAGAGATGATTTCGATCACGACTGGAACATATGACTTTAGCGAAAAAATTCGAAATTTATGTGGTTGATAAATTCTAAAAATAAACACCTAAAATATTCTTTGGTGCTTGACTCTTGCGGTTTGTTTCGGGTTGGGGGTTTCTCGCGGTCTGTTTCGGGTTGGGGTTTGGCTCTTCCGAGTCGGGTTCGGGTTGAACCAGTTTTTCAAAAGAATGTCCAAAATGTTTTTCCAGGCGTAAAATCTATATTCAATAAAACCTCCATAAGGGACTAGGGATGCACCGAATATTCGATATCTATTCGGTATTCGGCCATGTTTCCGAATATTCGGTTTGGCCGACTATCAAACTATTTGTTATGCCGAATATTCGGCTTAGCCGGATAGCAAATTATTCGGCATGCCGAATATTGAAATATTCGGCCGAACTGAATACTTAAAAAAAACGTTTAAAATTATTTTTTAAAACCTTATACAACTTCTACATTTAACAGTCAACTTATAAAGATATTCAGAATAATTACAAACAGAATCATATTTAAATAAAAGAGAATGTTTTTACATTATTTATTTGCTGTTTGTTAAGTATTATTTAAGCAAATTAACCAATCATGAGGATTTTCATAGGAATTAATTATGTACAAATGCAAGTTCCTCAACATTGTCCAGTAAATAATCTGTTTCTTGCTAAGATTTTAAGAACAACGATTACAACCTCTGAAAATGATTGCCCACTCTAGACACTGATCTAGGATGCATTTAAAAATTTACTTGCTTGATCAAAGAGAGTAGAACAGTTATTCTTGCTAAGTCGTCACCATATAAAATTTGAATCGATTGTATTATTTATTAACTTTTACTTTAGTCTCTTCCTGACAAGCAAATATATGTACCTGTGCAATTTTTCTACCAATTTTTTCAAAATTTCTCTTTGATTTAATTTTTTTTTTTTTTTTTTTTTTTAGAATTTAAGAAAATTTTATTCATTTGTTTTAATTCTCAGAAAAAAACCATGAAATTTAAAATTTTATTAATTAAAAATTTTTTTTATAACTATCCTGTTCTTAAATAACTCAAAGCAGATTTTTTTCAGCATAAAGTTTGATTAAAAAAAGCTCTTGTATATTAGAATAAAAGTTTGTTTCAAATATTATGTAAAACTGTTTTAAAATTTAACATTTTAATGCCTTTAAACTTTGAAATATAAAAGTATTCGACAAGCCGAATATTCGGTATTCGACCTAGCGGTTACTATTCGGCTAGCCAAATATTCGGTATTCGGTTCACCTGTTGGCCGAGTATTCGGTATTCGGCCAAAATCCCTATTCGGTGCATCCCATAAGGGACACCTATTTAGCGAACACTTTTTTAATTCCAAGCTCTCATATATTTACTATAGACAATAACCCCTTAACATTCGCGGATTTAACATTCGCGAGTTTTGATTATTGGCGAAATAAAAAATGAGGAACATTTTTACATTCGCTAATCCTTAACTTGGTTATTCGCGAATTTTTTTTTTTTTTTTACAAAGTGAACTCGCTTTGTTTCACCAATTCCATAAACTATTTGATACTGGACTGCTTCATTGTGCTGTATAGCCTAAGTTTAGACAATTTCACCCCTTGTATTGAGGCAAAATATAGATCCATAATTACGAGAAACCTGAAACATGGCTTGATGATTAAAAAAAAAAAAAATCCTAAATTTTCTAAAATTCAAAATTTTTATTGCAAGTAAAGATTTTTCTGCAAAAATGATATGGGGAATTTTAAAGCTTCAACAACAACTTGTTGAGAAAGCAATAGGAAGCGATGCTTAACTGGCGGGGAGTCTTAAATTTAACCCGGGAGAAGTCGCGCATATCCAATATATGAATTAACCTTGTCACCAATAAATACAAATAATAATCGTCACTTTATTTAGTCGGAGACAATTTGTGCAAGTTGTACGATAAAGTAAGTTAAAGATTACTTTAAAAAAAATAATGGTGGCAGTTATAAAAACTGTACGCACTCGGGGTATGTCATACCCCACGCGACTGCTCCCGGGTTTTAAAAAAAAAGAAATCGAGACCGCAACTTTTCCTTGTACGGAAATTCCTAAACAAAACATCTATTGTTCCAAACAATCGTATATCAGTTTTTTTTTTTTTTTTTCAAGACATCAACTAAGAACCAAACTTTGCCCAACATGTTTATAATTATTCAGATTTATTCAGAGCATGTACTTTTTAATGCTTAATAAATATATTTTTAAGTTGCAATTGCTTTTTCCCCCTTAAAAAAATCATAAAACCTAACTCCCTTTTATGCACGGGAAGATAGTCTCAACATTCGCGATTTTGACATTCGCGGAGGTTTCCAAGAACGTAACCCTCGCGAATGTTAAGGGTTTAAGTGCTGATTACTCTATTCAGCACTTAAACTTTACATGTAAGAAACACAATAAATATAATTTATATTCACGTTCGCATACGTCATCTAAAAATGAATGGCTTCAGTTCATGAATAAAATACTAAAAGTAGGCAGGTTAAAAAAAACTGCCGAGTGTAGTTAAAAACTAGAGAACAGGAATTCTGCTTTTCCAGAATTTAGTGTCGCCCCCGATGAAAAAAGAAATATATGTACATAAATATAGATACAGTAGAGTCCCGATTATCCAAGTTAATCGAACTTATACCTTTGGAATGGATCATTTTCTTCTGATGGACTGATGGCTTCTAATATTATGAAACAGCCATTATAAATTAAGTGTTAGGTGAAGATGAAAGAGCAGTCGTAAAAAGTTAGAACTCTGATTTTCTGGTCAGAATGGGGAAAAAATGACCATAATTTTTTTTTACGACTGCTCTTTCATCTTCACCTAACACTTCATTTATAATGGCTGTTTCATAATATTAGAAGCCACCAGTCCATCAGAAGAAAATATCTGGATTAAAGCGGAAACTCGGTTAAGCGCGACTCGGATAATTGGGACTCTACTGTAGCTCAGTTTTAAGACTTAAAACACGCGATTTTATTTATATAAAACGAAGTCGTCCGTATCCGCTAAAAAATTCATCATTTACGATCCAATCATAAACATCTACAATAAAGTTTGGGTAGGACGTCACTATCTCAGAATAATACACAAATGCAGCAAAAAGAAATCATTTATATTTATTTCAAAATAGCACGTATTTTAATTACTTTTTTTTCAGTTTTTATGAGAAAGTGGCAACAAGAAGGTATAATTGCTATTTTCCAACTATTTTTCCTTTACTTTCTACAGAAATGGAGTACTTGAGTTGCCAAAATTAAACAAATGTCGCTAAAAACTTTAAAAAAAAAAATAACATTTCAAGAATAAATGGAGATACAGTTTTCAAACAAATTGCATTTAAAAGAACTTTTTTTTCCAATGCGACGGTCTAAAAATTGAAAATGTGCGATAAATAGATATTTAAAAAATTGCTGTAGAGCATTTAATCGTACAACGAAACATCTACTTTGTTTATAGCAGGCTTCTGTAAGGTAACGTTATTTTTTGGAGGCAAAATAAGCTGGGAGAAAGCATACCGTACCGGGGGCTAACAAGTAAAACGGAAAAGAAAATAGTGGAAAATAAAACAGAGGGCTGTATGATCTCGGCATTTGAGTGCATGGTATTGACACCGTTATTATTATTATTTTCCCTTAATACGTGATGCGTTGATTCGTTTTTAAAAGATATATTTTTCTCTGTCGTCAACAGACCGTTCACATGTATCAGACAGGATAGTCAGATTTTCTGCCCGGGTAGGTATCCATTTTCCCCACCGGGCTGGATTTTTTAAGCTTAAAAAACCCGGGTATTTTGGGGGAAAATGGATTTTTATCAAATAAAACAACATTTTGTAATATTAAGTACTTTTTGAACGAAGAAATACAACAGTGAAATGTTTCTTTACGTAAGAACATACAAGCAAAAAATCTTCTTGGCTATCATTTATTATACAATATTTATTAGAAGCTTAGAATCCAAACCAAAACTTATTAGATAAAAACAGTTTTGGTTTAGATTTGGAGAACTTAAAGTTGGGGTTACATTATATCTGACTTCTGTTGTTATGGAAAGTTTTGCTTTAGAAGTTTAAAACCAAACCAATACCAATATTGTTGTAGTATTAGTATGTTTTGAGAGTACCTATTTAATTTGTCTGTCTGTATCCTTTTTTTTTTATATCTAACTAAAAAAGTATATTGTAAAAATAGTTAACAGAATAAATTCCGCAAAGTAAAAATTAAAAGTTTAATTTTATTAATACAAGAAAAAAAGATTACCAAAAAGAAAAAGCTCTCTAATAAAGAAAAAATAACCATCAACAAACTTACATTTGTGTATCTCAGTAAAATACATATAATTTTATTAATCACTTTTATTTGAAGATTAAAATGATTAATAATAAATTAATTTAATAAAATATTAATTTTTCTTCAAATTTATTAGTATATCCTCAAGCTGTCTTGTTCTTGTTTCCTTACTAAAAATTCAAACACAGTTGTTTTCTGGTGGTACATACAAACATCTGAAAACCCTCGATTTCAAGCAGAATAATTAATTTAATTAAATAATGTTTCTAAGGTTTATTAAACAATGTATTCGAGTTTATTAGACATTAAACAAGTTCTCTCGAGTTTATTAAACAATGGATTAGAGTTATGGGATTTGGTTCTTGCGGTTTTGTTTCGGCCTGGAGTTTGACCTCTGCGGTCTGTTTCGGCCTGGAGTTTGACCTCTGGGGTCTGTTTCGGCCTGGAGTTTGACCTCTGCGGTCTGTTTCGGCCTGGAGTTTGACCTCTGCGGTCTGCTTAGGCCTGGAGTTTGACCTCTGCGGTCTGCTTAGGCCTGGAGTTTGACCTCTGCGGTCTGCTTAGGCCTGGAGTTTGACCTCTGCGGTCTGCTTAGGCCTGGAGTTTGACCTCTGCGGTCTGCTTAGGCCTGGAGTTTGACCTCTGCGGTCTGCTTAGGCCTGGAGTTTGACCTCTGCGGTCTGCTTAGGCCTGGAGTTTGACCTCTGCGGTCTGCTTAGGCCTGGAGTTTGACCTCTGCGGTCTGCTTAGGCCTGGAGTTTGACCTCTGCGGTCTGCTTAGGCCTGGAGTTTGACCTCTGCGGTCTGCTTAGGCCTGGAGTTTGACCTCTGCGGTCTGCTTAGGCCTGGAGTTTGACCTCTGCGGTCTGCTTAGGCCTGGAGTTTGACCTCTGCGGTCTGCTTAGGCCTGGAGTTTGACCTCTGCGGTCTGCTTAGGCCTGGAGTTTGACCTCTGCGGTCTGCTTAGGCCTGGAGTTTGACCTCTGCGGTCTGCTTAGGCCTGGAGTTTGACCTCTGCGGTCTGCTTAGGCCTGGAGTTTGACCTCTGCGGTCTGCTTAGGCCTGGAGTTTGACCTCTGCGGTCTGCTTAGGCCTGGAGTTTGACCTCTGCGGTCTGCTTAGGTCTGGAGTTTGACCTCTGCGGTCTGCTTAGGCCTGGAGTTTGACCTCTGCGGTCTGCTTAGGCCTGGAGTTTGACTTCTGCGGTCTGCTTAGGCCTGGAGTTTGACTTCTGCGGTCTGCTTAGGCCTGGAGTTTGACTTCTGCGGTCTGCTTAGGCCTGGAGTTTGACCTCTGCGGTCTGCTTAGGCCTGGAGTTTGACTTCTGCGGTCTGCTTAGGCCTGGAGTTTGACTTCTGCGGTCTACTTAGGCCTGGAGTTTGACTTCTGCGGCCTGCTTAGTCCTGGAGTTTGACTTCTGCGGTCGGCTTAGGCCTGGAGTTTGACTTCTGCGGTCGGCTTAGGCCTGGAGTTTGACTTCTGCGGTCTGCTTAGGCCTGGAGTTTGACTTCTGCGGTCTGCTTAGGCCTGGATTTTGACTTCTGCGGTCTGTTTCGGCCTGGAATTTGACTTCTGCGGCCTGTTTCGGCCTGGAGTTTGACTTCTGCGGGTTTTTTCCTCCTGGAATTTGACTTCTGCGGTTTGTTTCGGCCTGGGGTTCGACTTTTGCGGTTTGTTTCGGATTGGGGTTTGACTCTTACAAGTCGAGCTCGGCTCAGTTTTGAGTTTGGGTTTGGCTTTTGCGGGTCGGGTTAAGATTGAACCCGTTTTTCAACAGAATATCCAAAATATTTTTTCAAGTAAAAAATCCATATTCAATAAAAGTTCTATAACGGACACCTATTTAGTGAACACTTTTTCAATCCGAACTCTCACATATTTCTTCAAATATGCCTCACACTTTACTTTTAATGAATGAGAGACAATAAATATAATTTCTATTCACGCTTGCATACATCATTTAAAAATGAATGGCTTCAGTTTTAAAACTGGAAAGGCAAAAAAAAAAAAAGCTGCCGAGGGCAGTTAAAAACATGTAACACGGAAAAAGAAAATAGTGAAAAAAAAAAAAAAAAAAAAACAGTTGTTTTATCTCGACATTTGCGTGCACGTTATTGCCCAGTTAAAAGTTTTTTTTTTCTTTTCCTTATAGCGTGATGTGTTGTTTCGTTTTTAAAAGCTATATTTTTCTCTGGCGTCAACAGATCGCCCCACATGACTCTGACAGACAGCTGAAAGATTTGTGTGACATTTTCATTTTTAGGTAAAGCTAGAACTCCTGGACTTCTTGCTTCATGAAAGTGATGATTTCTATCATGTCTGGAACATACGACTTTTGGGAAAAGATTTGAAATTTTATGTGGTTGATCAATTCTGAAAATAAAGACTAAAATATTCGCAACAGGAAAGAGAGAGAGAAAGAGAAATTGGAATTCACATAAAAGGGTATTGGGGAGGGGAATTTACATAAAAAGTTTGTCACGTAAAAAAAAAAAAAAAAAAAAAAAAAAAAAAAAGAATCCCTGCCGGCTCGGGCCTACAGGCGGAGGTAGATTTCGAAGTTAAGTACTAAATTCACCAACAAAATTTAAATCAAGATTAGAGATAAACCCAGTTCCTCCACTAAGAATGAGCTCTAGGGAGCTAAACATTTCGTGAAAATTCTAATATACACGAATACACACACGCATGCATATGGAATAGGTTTATAAAATAGCTAAAGCAAATTCAGAGTACCTCAAAATCATAAATAAGTTAATATTTCCATAGTCGGGTTTTTATCATGTTTTAATACGTTTCTTCAAACTCACATGACGTTACATATTCACCTGCTGAGGTCCATTTTATTTCCAGTATGACGCAATATTTTGTTGTTTTTTAATTCGTCAAACTATTTATTTCATTTTGAGTTTTCATGCGGAAATCTTGCTCTAGAAAACTTCATTTTCACGTGAAATTCTCGCAAAAGAAAAGCAATTGTTGTGATGAGAATTTTATTGTTTTTTTTTTAATTGTTGGCAACTGCAATAACGAAAAATATATTTTTTTTTCTGTCATTGTTGTGTAAGAGCTGATTTTATCGGAATCATGTTAAGACGATATTCAAAATTTTGAACCCTCCCCATTTCCATGCCCTTGGTCCGATTTTACCCATTTTCAATCCCCGCCGAGATATTAGCCATCTCAAAGTTGTTGGCGAATTTGAAGACGATCCGTGCATAATTGCGACTTTTATCGTGCGGACAAAATTCAGTACATACATAGATCTATATATATATATATATATATATATAAACTTTTTAGGTGGGGGTGGTTTTGGGTTCCTGAGGTCCTATAATGAAAAGTTATGAAGGAATTTTTCAAAAGTCGCACCATGGTAACGACTGCAATAGGTAGTATTTCTTACGAAATCTACCTAAAAAAAAAAAAAAATCAAAATAGGCAGAAAGAAATGCAAATAATTAAAATAATTTATATTCATTTCCGTTTGAAAACAAAAATTGAAAGCAGAATAATATGTAGATTTCGCGGATTTAGCGATAAGTAAATACGTTTACTTTTAGAAGTGCAATATGGATCCTAAAGAGCGCGTACTAGTTACGCGAAAACTCATGCAAGCTAATGTTAAACGGATGGGAGCGTTCTTTTCTAATTTCTCACTAGCATTTAATTTATTTTTTTTTTTTTCATAAGATAGCTCAAGTCTACCTCTAACCGGACTAGTTTTTGCTTTTGCGAGTTTGGTTGCAGGTTTTTTATATGTGGACACATTCATTTTCGAAACCTGTTTCGACAGAGAAAAAATGTAAAAGGGTGTTCCTCATTAAAAAAATAAAAAAATAAATAAAAATAAAATAAAAAAGCGATCAAAATCAAAAAAGCTAAAAAGGATCTTTGCGGAGATCGAGTTCAGCTATTCCTTGCAAAAAAAGATATATTAAAATAACCCTACCACATGTTTAACATTAGCTTGCGAGAGCACGTGTTCGAAGTAGCCCCTTTGAATATACAATTAATGTACAATATAAGCTTAACTTTTGAATTATTGGAAAAACTGCTTCGAAATTTTATCTTCATACGTGTAAAAGATATATTTTGAATTTAAACAGATGAAATTTTATTCGATGAGTTTTATTTTATTTTATTTATGTATTTCGCTCTATCTCGCGCTAAACGATTTTTTCTTCTTTTTTCTTCTTATAACCTGAAGTAAATTAAAGAATATAATAAACATTAAAATTTCATATTTCGTATTTACTTCATTCCCACATTATCTTAAAAATTCAACAACAAATAAATAATTTAAAAATACTCACAACAAATGGTATTTTACATATGTACAAACTTCATTAAAATATAACCGGACAAAATCAAAAGTCTAACTTTCAAGCTAAAACACATGTTTGCTTTAATGAAAGATTAGATGCTACAACAAAATAATTACATTTAAACCTTTTTATCTTTCATTTAAAATTTCTACATAAATACAAAAATTTAATTCATGCTGTATACAGTAAAATATACAAGATAAAACAAGCTAGCCTACAGAAACACTTGTGCCAGTGATCGTATCTTTTGTCTTTGAATGAAAGAAAACTTTAGATAACTGAAACCACAAAGCTGTTGTTGAAAACAAAGGCACTTTTATTCTTATAAACAAACACTTTAGGCTGCAATTATATCCTTTGTTTTGTTTCCTTTCAAATTTCGAAAACATTGTTTAAATGTTACACCGAACAAAAGAATCCCATACAATATTGTTCCAAAATGTCAAAAATTGTTTCCACGGAAGAGAACTGCTGTTGTTGTAAAACCAGTTTTACAGTTAAAGTAGAATATCGAAAGTGGTATTAAAGACAACCTAGACAATTTCAATTCTAAACAAGAAAGAGCAAATCATTCGTCAAGGATTGATTATGAAACACTTTCGAACACATTCAGAATAATGTAACAAAACTTCACAGTTTAATAAGTTGAAATAGGATGTTTATTTGAACCATTTGGAAACGCATTAACTCATTAGAAAACTCCATTTCAGCAATTCCGACCTACAGTCGGAAAATTATCCGAATCTTTGAGCAGCCCTGTATATGATATACAGTAGAACCTCTTTAATCTGAAACTCTCGATTAACCGAAATCCATTTTTAAAGCTTTTTTTTTTTTTTTTTTAGCTATCACATTCCTTGTGTGCAAAATCCATTTTGAAATCTTGTTCCTTGTGTACAAACGGTCCTTGCCGAACTACGAGTACATCTAGATACTTTCGATCCTCTTTTTTAGAGTTTCTTTGAATTTAACTTGAGCTCCCGTAAGCTGCGGAGTGGAGCGAAGAAAACAAATTAGCAATTCTGAAGTTTTTGAATCATTTGCAGCATTGGCATGGCCGGAGCAGCAGAAAGACTGTGATACTAGCGAACTAATCAAAAACTCCGTGATAACTGATAGAGCTTCAAAGCAAAAGCAACCGAAACTGCGACAAACAAAACATTTTTTCATACCCGTATGATATATGTCAAAGGTACTTAATTTCAAAATTAAAATTCAGGTAATTTATTCTTGTTTCTATTTACTATTGCTTTATTTTTATTAAGCACACCATAATAAAAAGTAGTTGCATATATTCCTCCTTAATCTTTAAATTGAACCTATCCGAAAATTTCGATTTTCCGAAATATGTTCGGTCCCAATTACTTCGGATAATCGAGATTCTACTGTATAGAATTTATACTCGCTAAGTAATATGCAAAAATAGTTAAAATTTTAAAATGCATAACACAACTGCACTGTAAAAAAAATTCCGTTAAAATACGGAAATTGTACTGGCAATCGAGACGCCAGTACTATTTCCGTACTTTAAACGGAAATTTTTCTGGATTTTACGGCGGGAAATTTCCGTTAAAATAGGGAAATAGTACTGGCGCCTCGACTGCCAGTATAATTTCCGTATTTTAGAGGGAATTCTTTTTAGTGTGTGAAAACGCACTTCCAGCAATTATTCTTCATAGGTGAAGACAAATACTTTTGTATGCTCCCGTCAATGAACGATAAATTGTATGCACATCAGAATCTACAATAAACGCCTTGTCGTATATCTCAGCGATATACATGAATTTCAATAAGTTTAACACGTTAGGCACCGGTGACTGACACTGAACTTTCCGTTTAAAATGCGTCATTCATCGATGCCTGACGGCTAAGATATGATATAAAACTAAAAATATATATATTGTAAGTAATTACTGAAAATTTATTTAAAATTTACTTACCTTTTACTTATTACAGGATTATACTTCTTAAAAATTACTTAAAACATTGTAAAATTTTCAGCACTTCAGTGTCAGTCACCGTGGCAGTCAACATGTTAAAATAGTGTAATATCAGCAGCAAACGATATTTCCCAATCGGACGTAATGTAACGAAATCAATGAGTGTCCCTGTAAATGAACTGAGAGTGTTACACGATTCATTTTCAATACCGACCATGCCATGATAAACCCCAATAACTCTGTGCACCAGTTTCATGCCAATCTTATAATATTTACACGAGTTAAAGCATGGATAGACGGACAGACAAACCGAATTCATAAACACATTTCAATTATGCTAGAAAGTGTTAAAAAAAATTCACTACTAATGGTAGTTTATGTATGTACTAACTTCATTAAAACATAATAGAACACAATCAAAAGTCTAACTTTTAAGCTTAAACACATGTTTGCTTTAGTAGAAGGGTAACAAATATTCACATTTAAACCTTTCTATCTTTCATTTAAAATTTCTACATCAATACAAAAATTTAATTCTTGCTGTGTACAGTAAAATACACAGGAGAAAACAAGCTACCCTACAAAAACATTTGTGTCAGTGATTGTATCTTTTGTCTTGGAATGAAAGAAAACTTTAGATAACTGAAACCACTAAGCTGTTACTGAAAACAAAAGCACTTTTATCTTTATAAAACAACACTTTGGGCCGCAATTATATCCTTTGTTTTGTTTCCTTTCAAATTTCGAAAACATTGTTTACATGTTACACCGAACAAAAGAATCTCACAATATTGTTCCAAAATGTCAAAAATTGTTTCCACGGAAGAAAACTGCTGTTGTTGTAAAACGAGATTTACAGTTAATGTAGACTATTGAAAGCGGTATGGAAACAACCTAGACAATTTCACTTCTAAAAAAGGATTATTTCGACACTGAAAGACAGATTTAAATACTAGTTCAAAACAGTAATAAGAATACGTCAACACAGAAATGTTTGAAAATTTGGATGCGTAGTTGATAGTTGAAATGCCAGTTAAAAGAACAAAATAATTCAAAATATTGTCCCAAAAGGATAAAATTGTACTTCATGTAGATGAACAAGAAGGCATTTGAAGACAAACCTAGACTTCCAGTTAGAGCACCAAAAAGAAAACAATCCTTATAATTTACTCTAGGAAAAATATACTACCTACCTATGCTATTATAATGGACTAGCATTAATAATTTAAATAAAAAATGTTTATCAAACTATATTCTACTATGTGTATTCTACATTTAAATTCAGTTATTACTTCACAAATGAATCTAATTTAGTATACAAATAGCATAAAATGCGATATATTTATACACTATATTGCCATTAATGACCGGCAACATTCAATTTTAGACATTTTGTCGAATATTTAGAAATATAATTGGCAGATTCTTCTGGTATTTCAGGATTGCAAAGAACAGGTATGACTTCATATTTAGAATGTCGATTTGATAAGGGGGCAATTAGGGGGCCAACAACAAATCAAAGAAAAAAAATAATACTTGGGATCACTCTGTAAAATAAAATGCACGAAATGATCTATCGCTACCGAATATAAATAAACAGACATTGTGCAATATGTGTATTCTTTTGTGTAAGAATAGCATGTATATTAATAGAAATATAGCGATTTATTTAAAAAAATCAAAAAATTCTTGCATGTTTTTTGCTTATAACATGCAGGGTTTTCAACCAAATTGAACTCTGGTTTCAGAAAAATTGACAAAATATAGTAGAAACAATACGGTGCAATTAGAATATAAATATATTAAATATTTTAGGAAATATGAGCAGTTGTAGGAAATAATTTTTATCTGCGCATGCGCGAACGATGACAAGGATCATTTTACATAATTTAATAGTCAACTCTATGGAACAACTTATTAAAAAAAATCTAGTCAAATATCGTAAAAATTCAGAAAGATAATGGCGTTAGAGTGAACAAATTTTTAGTTGTTCTCTAAAAGCAGTTGAATGATAAGAGATTTTCCACAAATTGTCATTTTTAATTTTTAATTTTCTTTAATTTTCATTTTTTATTGATGTATTAGTTCTTCTTGGATAACCACTAGAACGAGCCTATACCATGATAAAAAAAAAGTATCAAAATCGAAGCATTTTTTTCAAATTCTACTCGTTGATACTCACTAAATACTAACTTTTTTCTGAAAGTCAGTTAATAAAAAATGACAATTTGTATAAAATCCCTTATCATTCAGGTGCTTTTAGAGAACAACTAAAAATTTGCTCAGTTTAACGCGGATATCTATCTGAATTCTTATGATATTTGACTAGATTTTTTTTAATAAGTTGCTCCATAGAGTTGACTATTAAATTATGTAAAAAAATCTTTGTTACCGTAAGCACATGCGCAGATAAAAATTATTTCATACAACTGCTCATATTTCCTAAAATATTTAATATATTTATATTCCAATTACACTATATTGTTTCTACTATGTTTTGTCAATTTTTCTGAAACCGGCGTTAAATTTGGTTGAAAATCCTGCATGTTATAAGCAAAAAACATGCAAAAATTTTTTAATTTTTTTAAATAAATCGCTATCTCTCTATTAATATACGTGCTATGCTTACACAAAAGAATACACATATTGCACAATGTCTGTTTATTTATGAGGTCATACCTGTTCTTTTCAATCCTGAAATTCCAAAAGAATCTGCCAATTATATTTCTAAATATTCGACAAAATGTCTAAAATTGAAAGTTGCCGGTCATTAATGGCAATATAGTGTATACCCAATTAATGTTTTTACAACTGAAAGCTGAATGGGGCTAGTGTGGACATGTTCACAGTAGCCCCATGGTGCCATTTATTTTTTTAGGACTAATACTGGTAAATGTAAACCACATAGAGTAAAAGTGAATACAAGAAAATGTACTTATTAGATTCATTTATAATACAATATCCCCTTTCATTTGAAATAATGAATATAAATAGTCTAACTTACTAATTAAAAAACAAACCATGAACTTACTTTTTCACCATGAAAACCTTGTTTTATAAATTGCAAATGAACTATGAAATGTTTTCGCATGTAATTACACATGGAAGTGTATATCAGTGTTGTCAATCTGCAAAAAATTACAGAGCAACTTTAACTAAAAAATAACAGAAATATTCAAGTTGTCCACACTAGCCCCCTCCTCCCCTACAGGAAGGATTAATTTAATTTTACAGGCAATTTTAGATAAAAACAACCGATACTGAAGTAAACTTATTCTAAATTTGGCGAACCTTTTCAGATATATATGTCTCAAATTTAAACGGGGAAAAAAAAATGTTTAAGTGACAATGAAGAGCCACCTAGAGATGAGACTGGATCAGAGCGAGGACGCTCAAGCTCAAAGTGGAAAATTTTATTTATTCACATCAGGGTTCGTAAAATTCATGATATTTTCGAAACTATAAAAAATGTCCGACATTTTGATTATGTCCCACATAATTATTATCTCTATATCTAAAAATAAAAGCTTCAAATCCAAAGCTTGAACAATGTATTTGTTTTCAGTTTTGGCTAAACTTTGATATTGTAAAAAGAAAAAAAAACCATGCCTTTTGAGAAACAAGAATTCCTGTAAAACCAGTTATAAAGGCACGATGAACGACAACAGAATGCTCGCAAAATGAAAGCCGAAAAATACAAGAGAAATTTCAAAATATTGTAACAAAATTAAAAAAAAAAAAAAAAAAACGGCTCTCATGTAATATAACTCTTCCTACTGCAAAACCGTTTTACAGTCATGTTGAATGACAGCAGAAAGTTCGCAGACTGCGAGACTAAAAAGACAAAAGAGAGTTCAAAATAGTGTAACAAAATGTAAAGATCGGCTCTCCTGTAGCACAACTCTTTCTGCTGCCAAAACAGCTTTACAGTCATGTTGTTTTACAGCCATGTTATATGACAGGAGAAAGTTCGCAAAATGCGAGTCGAAAAAGACAAGAGAAAGTTCAAAATATTGCAACAAAATAAAAAAAAATCGGCTATCCGGTAGCATAACTCTTCCTGCTGCAAAACAGTTTTACAGTCATGTTGAGTGACAGCAGAAAGTTCGAAAATGCGAGTTGAAAATGATAGGAGAGAGTTCAAAATATAGTAACAAAATGTAAAGATCGGCTCTCCAGTAGTATAACTCTTCCTGCTGCAAAAACAGTTTTGTAGTCACGTTGAACGACAGCAGAATGTTCGCAAAATGCGGGTGGAAAAAGACAAGAGAGAGTTCAAAATATTGTAAAAAATTGGCTCTCCTGCAGGACTACTCTTCCTGCTGCAAAGCTAGTTTTACAGTCATGTTGAATGACAGCAGAAAATTCGCAAAATAAGAGTCGAAAAACACAAGAGCGAGTTCAAAATATAGTAAGAAAATGTAAAGATCGGCTCTCCTGTAGCACAACTCTCTCTGCTGCAAAACCAGTTTTACAGTCAGTCATGTTGAACGGCAGCAAAATGCGGGTCGAAAAAGACAACAGAAAGTTGAAAATATTGTAACAACAACAACAAAAAAAAAAAAAAAAAAAAAAAAAAAAAAAAAAAAAAAAAAAAAAAATCGGCTATCTTGTAGCACAACTCTTCCTGCTGCAAAACAGTTTTACAGTCATGTTGAATAGCAGCAGAAAGTTCGCAAAATAAGAGTCGAAAAAGACAAGAGAGTTCAAAATATAGTAACAAAATGTAAAGATCGGCTACCATGTAGCACAACTCATCCTGCCGCAAAACCAGTTTTACAGTCATGTTGAATGACAGCAGAAAGTTCGCAAAATGAGAGTCGAAAAAGACAAGAGAGAGTTCAAAATATAGCAACAAAATGGCTCTCCTGTAGAAAAAATCTCCCAGCTGCAAAACCAGTTTTACAGTCATGTTGAACGACAGCAGAATGTTCGTAAAATGCGGGTAGAAAAAGACAAGAGAGAGTTCAAAATATAGTAACAAAATGTAAAGATCGGCTCTTCTGTAGCACAACTCTCCCTGCTGCAAAACCAGTTTTACAGTCATGTTGAAACGCGAAAACACCCGTTCGCTAACGTTAATCTTATGGAATTTTTTTTTAAAGATATCTCGTTTTTACTAAAGTCGACTCACGTAATTTCAGTTCTAAAAAAGATTATTTAAACACAAATATTATAAACATATTTAAATATTTCTAAACCACAATATAAATACATTAACAAGCAATATTCGTAAACTATGATAGAAAGTTAATTTTCCAAGTGTTAAAACGTCACTGAAAAGATAAAAAAATAATTTAAAATATTGTTGCAAAATAATATCAACTACACAAAATCCTCTTTGTGAATGTTTATTTACACAATCAAGCGTGTCAAAAGGCTTTACTGATCCAGAACTGTTCCTGCTGTCTAACCAATTTTGCATGTCATTTTTAATAATGATTTCTTGTACTAAAGTCGACGCAAGTAATTTCAATTCTAAAAAGGATTATTTAGGCCCAAATACTATAAAACATTTAAATCGTTCTAAACCATAATACTAATGCATTAACACAGCAATATTCATAAACTGTGATAGAAATTTATTTCTCCAAGTGTTAAAATGTCATCGAAAAGACAAAAAAGAATTTAAAATATTGTTACAAAATAATATCAATCAAAATCCTCTTTATGAATGTTTAATTACACAATCAAGCGTGTCACAAGTCTTTACTGGTCCAGAACTGGTCCTGCTAGATAACCAGTTTTGCATGTCATTTTTAATAATGACAGCTTGTACTAAAGTCGACTCAGGTAATTGCAATTCTGAAAAGGATTATTTAGACACAAATGCTATAAACATATTTAAATCTTTCTAAACCATAATGCTAATACATTAACAGAGCAATATTCGTAAACTGCGACATAAATCTAATTCTTCAAGTGTTAAAATGTCACCGAAAAGATAAAAAATAATTCAAAATATTGTTACAAAATAACATCAACAACATAAAATCCTCTTTATGAAGGCTTAATTACACAATCAAGCGTGTCAAACTTCTAAATTTAAAAGCAGGTTTATGCTCTTATATTAGTTTTGGACGGAAATTGCAAATAAATTCAAACTTTTTAAACTTTTCATTTGCAATTAAACTTTAATATTTGTACATATGCATACATATCTTTTCAATCTCGATTAAATAAAACATTTTTCGCAAAATATGACTACACTTAAGCTGAAAATTTTATGCTTTGTATTTAAATAAAACGAAACTTAAAATAACTGAAACCTCAGACAATTACCGAAAACAAAAATGCTTTTATCTTTATATTATATCCTTTAGCCGTAATTTTATCATTTAAATTCCTTTCAAATTTTAGATTTCTTTTCAATAATATTTCGAGATTTAAGCAAACAAAAGAATTCATGCCATGGTAATTACATAATGCATTAAAATGTTGACTGTGGGAGAAATTTTTGCTTGATGCAGTAAAATATTTTGCGAATTATTTTCTTAAAAAGAGATTATTTAAACATTGAAATATTAAATTATTTTTAACCTGTCGTTGGTCGCACTATGATCACTTCTTTCACGCTTCGCTTAAAAAGCATACATTTAATCCGTCATTGGTCGAGAACATTTAGAACATTTCTCATGACGCCATTGATCGCGTGTGAGCGTTTATCTCGTACTAGCTGTTTAATCCAATCTATGCACGGGAGTTTATGAATTTAATTCTAAAACCAAAATTAAAAATAACTGTTCGCTTTAGTAAAATATTTTTCTACTACAGTGCATTTTATTTAATGAAATTTAATTTATCTTGTTACTATAGCAGCAGACGATAAAACGATATCTTTGGAATAAGGGAATAAATAGAATAAAAAGTTTTGTTGATGTTTGTAATAAAATGTGTTCCTTTATTTTTAAAAATTTGTAATAATTAAGCGCAATTAAATATTCTCTATCGTTATTTGCATGTGAGGTAAAAGAATTATCGTAATACCCGCTAAAGCATCTTATTATTGCCGCGTGGCGTACATGTAATATGTATATCTCTAATTATTTGCATGTGACGTAAAAGAATTATCGTAATACCCGCTACAGCTTTTTAGTGCAGCATGGCGCATGTAATATGCAATGAGTCTTTTAATTTTTGGCAACTGCTATAGCAAAAAATGGTTAACTTTGATAGGAAATTGCTGTTAACTTCGTGGTTTTTCATTAATTAAAAATTAACTATAAGTTATTCCGATTCCTGATTACTTTAGTTGCCTTGGCCAGGGTTGCCGGCTTTTAGCCAGGCCAAAAAAAGCCGGCCGGCTTTTTTTGGTTTTAACCACTTAAAAAAAGCCGGCTCTTATTTTTTAAAGTTGGTTTACAGTTAATTTGTTTTAAATTTGGATCAATTAATTTTTAATACACTTAAATATTTTCTACTAAAAAAATTATAGATTTCTATTAAATTTTGTCAAATAAATAAGTCTATAACTTCTAGAAGGCAAATGTGAAGGCATTATGTCTGAATATATATATATATATATATATATATATATATAAACATTGAAAATATTATAAGTTAGGCTCCAAACTGGTATTTTGAAATTCTATATTACATAGCTCCACATACACTACACATTTTAAAGATTATATTTAATTAATGACAAAATGTAACACATCAAAATGGAAACATTCTTGTGTGTCCATATGGAGAGATTAAGTTATAAATGTTAAAAGAGAAATTAGAAAGGATATCATATTTGAGGAGAGTGGTACATAAGTGTATAAAAAATAGAACATTTAAACAAGAAGAAAAAATTCTCTAAATAAAATTTTGAAAAGCTTGTTAAGCATATTCATGCATATGTTGTTCGCAATGTTTTTAACAGTGAGAAATGGTGTTTTTATTAATATGACTATGTATAATTTTAAATGTTTACTAGAAATAAAATAAGACTTGTATATTAATAGCTCTTAAAATTAAGTAATAAAACATGTAGCTAATTAACCATTGTCCTCATTAATTTTATATAGCAGTAAAAATGAAAAAAATGCAGTTGGTATGTTCCTTTTAAAATTTAGCTGGCATATTTGCAATTCTGACTACAAATCACTAGCAAAACCATCCAAGTTTTATTCCAGTATTAATGCCCTCATTATTGAAAAATTGGGTTACTTATTAAACTTTAAATCAATTAAATGTCATTAAAACTAATTAAAAACACTTTAAAATGTGTAGTTTATAATTACAATGCTTCATTGTATAAAAGCCAATTTTGGCCAAAAAAAGCCGGTTAAAACCAATAAAAGCCACCGGCATGGCTTTTTTTAATTTTAGCCGGCTTTTTTGCAACCCTGGCCTTGGCCGTGTTTTAATATACATGCACGTAACATTTCAGAATTATCGCTTCCAAACTGTAGAACTGTATAGCATGACAGACAGACAGGCAAATTTTGAAATGCCTGTACTCCAGTTTCTTTTACCAAGAATTGACAGTACATCAGACTGAGCAATAACGAAAATATACTTTTTTGTAATTATGTAATTACATATCCAAGCATCAAACCTTTAATTTTAAATGTATATATTTTTTTTCCTTTCCCTACAGCTAACGACATTAATAAATTTAAGTGAAAAATATTTCAGTTTCTTTTACCATGCATCGATAGTGTATCAAACTGAGCGATAACGAAAATAGAATTTTTGCAATTATTTAATTTATTTTCCCAAAATCAAACCTTTAAACTTACATGGATGTTTCTTCCCCCTTCCCCCTCGGCTATCGACATTAACAAATTTAGTGAAACATATTTCAGCTTATTTTACCAATCATTGATAGTGTAATCAAACTCAGCAAAAACGAAAACTGAACGTTTGTAATTTCATCAATTACTTTTGTAATTATTTAATTACATATCCAAGCATCAAGCATTTACATTTAACCCTTAAATGCCGGGTGTTGCTTTTCGGCAACATACCCAATTTAGGCTCTAAAATACTATTAGAATAATATTGAAGCTGTAATGCCTAATGTTGCCCATAAAATACATTCTGAAAATATTAGTAAATCGATTTTCAACATGTAGATGACATAACTTGTGCTGTTTAAGAATAAAGATAGATTTATTTTTTCAATTGTTGCTACTTGTTCTTTTTTATTTGTTTGGAAGCTTGCGAAATTCCCTATTTTGTTCTGCAGTGAGCAAGTAAAATTTATTTCTTATTATAGTTCCTAAAATTCTTGTCTGTTTAATATTATAGAATTTTATCAAGGGAAATTATTTTTTCGATTAAACACCAGTATTGCCGATTAGTAACAAAGAGTTTTTTAACCGTAAACCATACTTAAAACAAAATGATTTTTTAAAGTATTGTTCCCATGATTTATTTAAAAAATGAAAGTCGAAAAACATTATTACAATGATTTTTGAAAAATCAGGCATTTAAGGGTTAAATGGATGCCCCCATCCTTAGCTGTCGACGTTAACAAACTTAGTGAAAAGTATTTCCGTTTAATCAAACTTTGTAATTATTTAATTACATACCCAAACGTCAAACCTTTATTTATTTATTTTAGAGAGAGAAAAGAGAGTACAAGTCTCAAACAAGCTCAAAACTTTTTTACTTTGTTTAAAATTATTCCATAATTTTTCCACATAAATACAAATATGCTTAATATAGCACAATCGCCGTTTTACTGAAAATTGTACCCTTTGAATTTTAATGAAACGAAACTTCAAATAACTGAAACACGGAACATTTGCGAAAACAAAAAAAGCATTTATCTTTATATCATAAATCCTTTCACTGCAGCTATATATTTTATTCAGTTTCCTCTCAAATTTTACATACTTCTTTTCAGCGACATTTTAACATTTCAACAAACAAAAGAATTCATAACGCGGTGCTTACACAACAGATTAAATGGTGATTTCGGAGATAATTTCCTTTTGATGCGGTACAGTATTTTGCGAATTATTTTCTTTAGAAGGATTATTTTAATGAAAGATTATCAATTCATTTAAGTGTTCGAAAACGTAAATAAAAGTACATTAACTCTGCTCTATTCGCAATTTTTGAGTGCGAAATTAAAGGTTTTGGATCTTTGACTGATTACGCATTTTGAACAAACTTTTTATTAAGCGAATTCATAAATAATTGAAAGAAAATATAGTGCTGATAACTGATATAGAAAATATTTAAATTAGGGGATTATAAAATCTAAAATGAAATGCACAAGCTTTATACATTAAGTTACAAATAATTACTCGGGGTGGGGGTGGGGGGGGGGTATTTTTCTACACAAAGGGTGTTACTCAGCTATCTACATTAATAAATTTAAGTACCGTATATTTCAGTTTCTTTTACCAAGCATTGATAGTTTATCAACCTCAACAATAACGAAAATAGAATTTTTGTAATTATTCAATTACATATCCAAGCGTCAAACCTTTAAATTCAAATGGATATTTTCCCCTTCAGCTATGAACATTAAGAAATTTAAGAGAAAAATACTCCAGATTCTTTTACCAAGCAATGACAGTGTATCAAACTGAGCATTAAAGAAAATAGAATTTTTATATATTTAATTATATATCCAAGCTTCAAACCTTTAAATTTAAACGGGTGTTTTTTTTTCTTTCCTCACAGCTATAGGCATTAATAAATTTAAGTGAAAAATATTCCACTTTCTTTTACCAAGCACTGATGGTGTATGAAACACAATAATAACGTAAATAGATTTTTTGTAATTATTTAATTATATATCTAAGCGTCAAATCTTTAATTTTAAATGGATATTGTTGTTTTTTCCTTATTATCGACATTAATAAATTTAAGTGAAAAATATTTCAGCTTCTTTGACCAAAAACTGATAGTGTATCAAACTCAGCAATAATGAAAATAGAATTTTTTAAATTATTTAATTGCATATCCAAGCATCGAATTTTAAAATTTAAATGAGTGTTGTTGTTTTTTCCTTATTATCGACATTAATAAATTTAAGTGAAAAATATTTCAGCTTCTTTGACCAAAAACTGATAGTGTTTCAAACTCAGCAATAATGAAAATAGAATTTTTTAAATTATTTAATTGCATATCCAAGCATCGAATTTTAAAATTTAAATGAGTTTTTCCCCCCTTCAGCTATCACATTAAGAAATTTAAGAGAAAAGTACTCCAGTTTCTTTTAACGAGCATTGACAGAGTATCAAACTGAGCAATAACGAAAATAGAATTTTTGTAATTTATTTATATATATATATCCAAGCATCAAACCTTTAAATTAAATGGATTTCTTTTTTCCCTCAGTTAAGACATTACTTTAAATAAAAATCCCCCCCTCAGCTATCGTTATTTAATTACATACCTAAGCGTTAAACCTTTATTTTATTTTTATTTTATTTTTATATTGAGAGAGAGAATCTCAAAACTTTTACGCTCGTTGTTTAAAACTATTTCATAATGTTTCTGCATAAATACAAATATACTTAATAAAACACAATCACTCTTTTGAAAATTGTATCCTTTGTATTTTAATGAAACGAAACTTCAAATGACTGAAACAGGGAAAATTTAACGAAAACAAAAAGCCTTTTATATTTATACCATAAATCATTTCACTGCAGCTATATATATTATTCAGTTTCCATTCAAATTTCACATACTTCTTTTCAGGGCCATTTTAACATTTCAGCAAACAAAAGAATTCATAACGCGGTGCTTACATAACAGATTAAATGCCGATTTCGGAGATAATCTCCGCTTGAGGTGGTAGAGTATTTTGCTAATTATTTTCTTAAAAGTGTTTATTTTGATAAAAGATTATCAATTCATATAAGTGTTCGAAAATGTAAATAACAGTACATTAACCCTGCTCCATTCGAAATTTTTGGTGCGAAACAAAATATTTTGGATCTTTGACTGATTACACATTTTGAAGAAACTTTTTATTAAACGAATACATAAACTATAGGAAGAAAATATAATATTGATAATAACTGATATAGAAAATATTTAAATTGGGCGATTATGAAATCTGCAAAGAAATGTACAAGATTTATACATTAATTTATAATTACTCGTGAGCATAAAATTTTTAAGTGGATTAAAATTTAAATGGATTTTTTTCTTCCCCTTCAGCTATCGATATAAACAAATTTAACGTTGTTCTCAACTGCTCTGCTCAACAAGCGAAAAACATTTTGACATATTTACAAATTATTTTTTAACGGAAAGATATAAAATTGGAAGGCCTGTATTGTGTGGCAATATATTTTGTTTCCTTTCCCCACGCAGTTTAATTAATCTTACTTTTAAACATCTCTTATTTATTTAATCTAACCTTTTCTGTTTTAAATTTACTGGTTTCATTTCCCATTTTCAGTTTAAGCACTGTTTTCATTTCAGCACGCGATGTAAATCGCATTTTGCGATCCTCTTTGCGCCGTTTTAGCGAGGTCGTCTCGCTCCTGGCTTTTCTTGGCGCGCTCTCGCCTTTTTACGGCAACTCTTTAGCTGCCGCGCGCGAGTTTAAAAGCGTTCTCTCTCTTTCCTAGCAGTCAGATATAGTGCAGTTACTGGTACAGCGTCATACGGTTTTAGCTCGCCGCGCATTCCGCGGGCCTCGTGCCCCGGATGTGCCGGTAATGTAGGAAGTAAATGCCGTGTTTCTTTTTGCTAGAGAATATTTTTATAACGAGGCTAGGTCTCCTTTCCTAAGGACCTCTTCTTAGTGTTTTATTCAACTAGTTTTAGCGTATATCCACATGAATTATTAAGAAGATCCTTTGTGAAAATCAAGACTGATTTCTAGCCTCACAGATGCTTCATGATCATCGGATGCCGAGCCGTGAACCCCACCTTTCACCTGCATACCTTTTACTGAAAGAATAAAAGTCTTCCTTGTTTAAAATATATGCAAGTGCAAGAGTGGAGGTACTGTATTTTATTTCCTTTTTCTTCTCAGCTTGATCACCCACTAGGATCGGGTTATTAGTGTACATTCACAGCGCATATGTAAGTGATTGAGGCAACTGGACGATCGCGTTTTATTCTAATGAATCCACTTCTAGTATGCAAAAGACAGTAGTGAACCTTTTTTTAGAAATATTATAAGCACCCATTAGAACAATTATTACTTCTTAATAGCCTGACTATGGAAGCGATTTGGAATCAAACTGTGTTTTCCATTTTTTGATAATTAAATTACCTATTGAGTTATAAGCGATTTTGATCACGTGACAAATACTTTTTTTTAATCTTTGTAATTATTTAATTTCATATACAAGCGTCAAGCTAAATGGAAGTTTCTTTTTCATCATCACAGCTATCGGCATTAACAAATATCGTGAAAAATATTTCAGTTTATTTTACTAAGCATTGGTTGTGTATTAACCTTAGCGATAACGAAAATCGAATTTTGTAATTATTTAATTACATACACGAGCGCCAAACCTTTATTATTATTATTATTTTGAGAGAGAAAGAGAGTATAAGTCTCAAACAAGCTCAAAACTCTGCTGCACTTACTTTAAAATTATTGCATAATGTTTCTAACGTAAATAAAAATAGACTTAATGAACCACAACCACTCTTACACTGAAAATAAAACACAATCACCGTTTTACTGAAAATTGTATACTTTGTATTTTAATGAAACGAAGCTTCAAATAACTGACACAAGGAACATTTAGCGAAAACAAAAAATGCTTTTAACTTTATACCATAAATCATTTCACTGCAGCTGTATATTTTATTCCGTTTCTTTTCAAATTTTACATGCTTCTTTTTCAGCGACATTTTAACATTTCAGCAAACAAAAGAATTCATAACGCGGTGCTTACATAACAGATTAAATGCTGATTACGGAGATAATTTCCGCTTGATTTGGTAGAATATTTTGCGAATTATTTTCTTAAAAGGGCTTATTTTGATAAAAGATCACGAATTCATTAAAACTACATGTATGAAAATGTAAATAAAAGTACATTAACCTTGCTGCATTAGAAACTTTTGGTGAAAAATTGAAGGTTTTGGATCTTTGACTGATTGCACATCTTAAAGAGATTTTTTGTTAAACAAGAGTTTAAAAGAGAGCAGAAAGTTACTGGTACCATCGATTGGAAATAAATTCTACTTTTAAATAATGTATATAAAATTTGTTTAAGTGGCCAACTACTAGGGATGCACCGAATAGTGCTTTTGGCCGAATACCGAATATTCAGCCTACAGCCAACCGAATACCGAATATTCGGCTAGGCGAATAGTAACTGCTAGGCCGAATACCGAATATTCGGCCTGCCGAATAGTAACTATTCAGCCGAATACCGAATATTCAGCTTGTCGAATACTATTATATTTCAAAGTTTAAAGGCATTAAAATGTTAAATTTTAAAACAATTTTACATAATATTTAAAACAAACTTTTATTCTAATAAACAAGAGCTTTTTTTCAAGTAAACTTTATACTGAAAAAAAATCTGTTTTGAGTTATTTAATAAGAGGATAGTTATAAAACTTTTTTTAATTAATAAAATTTTAAATTTCATGGCTACTTCTGAGAATTAAAACAGATGAAAATTTTTTTCTTAAATTCTAAAAGAAACTTAAAACCAAAGTGAAATTGTGAAAAAATTGAAAGAAAAATTGTACAGGATCATATATTATTTGTTTGTCAGGAAAAGACTAAAGTAAAAGTAAATAAATAATAATACAATCTATTTAAATTTTATATGGTGGCAACTCAGCAAGAATAACTGTTCTATTCTCCTTGATTAAGCAAGGAAGTTTTTAAATGCATCCTACATCGGTCTCTGGAGTGGGTAATCATTTTCATAGATTGTAAACGTTGTTCTCAAAATCTTAGAAAGAAACAGATTATTTACTGGACAATGTTCAGGAACTTGCATTTGTACATAATTAATTCCTATGAAAATCTTTGTGATTGGTTAATTTTCTTAAATAATACTTAGCAAACAGCAAATAAATAATGCATTTTCTTTTATTTAAATATGATTCTGTTTCTAATTATTCTGAACATCTTTATAAGTTGACTCTTAAACTTAGAAGTTCAAGTTGTATACGGTTTTAAAAAATATGTTTTAAAAGTTTTTTTTAAGTATTCGGCTTGGCCGAACAAACTGAGTATTCGGCATACCGAATAGTTTGCTATTCGGTCAAGACGAAAAATCGGCATACCGAATAGTTTGATATTCGGCCAAACCGAATATTCGGTAACATGGCCGAATACCGAATAGATACCGAATATTCGGTGCATTCCTACCAACTACATATCAAAACAAACCCAAACATTGTTTTTTTGTTGTTTTTATTTTTCAATAGCAATACCCAAGTTTGACGACATAAATTCTACACCCATGAATTAGCCATTTACAAATCACGAAATTCGTACGATTAGTTCCACAGAAATTAATTATTTTAACCCTTTCACCGTCTGAGGGTTTTGCAGTAATTTTATAAGAATGCTTGTAAATTCCAGGATATATATTTTTTAAATCTCAGTTTGATGCTATAATATCTTTAATATCACTACTTTCTATATAAGGTGAAAAATAAAATTCTGTTTAAAATATTTTGGTCTACAGCCATTTTAACATGGTTTCTAGAAACGGAAAAATCCGGGCCAGACGGTTAAAGGGTTAAAATGAGTAAATTTTAGGGGCTGTATCCAAGTTGCAGTTCCGTATTCGATTGTTGAATTGCTGCAGAATGACTATGTCACTTCTATTTATGTATTATTTCTTGCCAATAGTACCATTTCACTCGCTTATTACGTTTCGGCCATTGGCAGCCCAAATGTTTCAATAAAATGAGTAAAATATATATATTTCAAATTGCACTTTTCTGTACATCATAGACGGCAATACCTTAAACCATCATTTTGGCGTTTTTCAATCCTAATTCGAAAACTACTTGCAAGAAAAATTTGAAATTGAGAATTCACATAAAACTTAAATCTATATATATATATATAAACTCGGTTTATGGCGTCAGATACCGCCATCCGAAGAATCCTCAAGAGTCTTTTTCCATTTCTTCCGGTCAAGGGTCCATTCCTCTTCCAGACCTCTATCCCTCATTGCCTTTGAGATATCATTCATCCAGGTCTTTCGTGGTCTTCCCCGTTTCCTTTTTTTGTTTGTTTCATAGTTGAATGTTATTTTGGGTAGTCTTTCATTATTCATTCTTTTGACATGACCATACCAGATTAATTGCTTTTTTTTTTAATATCATCTAGTATGGTTCCCTTTATTTTCATCATTTCCTTGATTCTGTCATTTCTTACTCTTTCTATTCTTGATATCCTGCATGATCTTCTTAGGGCGTCCATTTCTACTGCCGCTAATTTCTTTCTTTCTGTCTCCATAATTCTCCATCCTTCTGCTCCATATAACAATATGCTCTTTACAATAGAGTTGTATATATTATATTTTCTTTTCCTAGAGATCTCCTTACTCCACCAAATAGAATTTAATACTTTTACAGCCTTTTTCCCCTGACAAATTCTGTGTTTAATTTCCTGTGAGTCTCTTCCTTCTCTATTAATGTCTACACCTAAATATCTATAATGCTTACAGCTTACTATTTTTATGTTATTAGTTAGATTTAGGTCTGTCATTTCCTCCTATACATAGGTATTTGGTCTTGCTGACGTTCATGTGAAGTCCCCATTTCTCATATTCTTCCTTAATTTTCACCGTCATTTCCTCTACATCCTTTTTACTTTTTGCAATTACAACTTGGTCATCTGCAAATTGTAGAGTAAAAATTGACGTTCCATTCATATTAAGTCCCATTCCTCTGCATTTCTTTTTCCACATTTTCAATGCTTCTTCAACATAAATTTTAAAAAGTGTTGGGGAGATACAACATCTCTGTCTGAGTCCTTTATGTGTTATAAAACCTTTTGATAATCTTTGGCCTATTTTGATCTTTAAAAAAAAAAAAAGTAGGTTGCAATTTATATTAATATTAATTTCAGAATTCATAAAATGTTTATTATTTTTTTTTTCTTTTTAACTTCAATGTATATATGTTTGAGTTTTTTAGTATTATAACCACACAAAAAATTATCACATTAGGATTATAATTTCAGCAGATATTAATAAAATATGAAAATGTAATTTTACATTAGAAGCACTAAATTTTGAATGCTTATAATTCAAAAATGTATCATTCAAATGACTTGAAATTTCATTAATAGGCATAGTTTGAAACGAAGATTTAAAATATATTGGCAAAATTGGGTGTTGCCATTGAAAAAAAAAGTTTGATCTAGTTTTGATTTATAGATGGTCCCCTAAGCGAATTTTATTTTCATCATTTAAAAAGTAAACTTTATTTCCAATCATTTGGTACCAGTCACTTTCTCCTATTATAATTAGTTGCAGAGTTAGTAGAGGGCGTTTTTTTTCTTTCCACGACAGTACAAGATTTATACATTAATTTATAATTACTCGTGGTTTTTTTAACACTTTCCAACAAAGTTGAAAAATGTTTAAGCATTCGGTTTGTCTGTCCGTCTGACCTTATGGCCGTCTGTCCACTCTCCTACTACCGTAAACAGACTCGGATTTTCATGCAATTGATAATCCATATTTAGACCAATGTCAGACGGGCGTCTTTTTTGCTTAAGTATTATCCATTCACAATGCTATAGCATTGTGAATGGATAATACTTCAACAAAAAAGCAGCAAAAACGACGCCCGTCTGACACTGGTCTTAGAGTCACCTAACCATGTTTGGTATTGCATATGAAGCATGTGGGATTAATAGTTCATTTACAGGGCTACCCAAAAGAATTCCATTACATTATGGTATATCGGGAAAAATCGTTTGCAGAGTATTTTAATGACTTACGCTTTTTCACATGTATTGAAACTGATATAAATCACTGAATTTCACAAGATGATTACGACACAATAGGATATTCAAAGCATTTGTCGTTCATTTACAGGGACACACAAAAGAAATCCATTACAATAATGTCTTTGAGTAGTGCGTTTTTAATTTCGGCTTGTGCTTTTAAATTTAACTGTTTAAATCATATACAGTTGCTGCTCAAAGTATTCGGATAATTTTCCGATTGTAGATGGAAACAGCTGAAATTCGGTTTTCAAATGCGTTATCAGTGTTCTCGCTAGCTTTTGAGCAACATTAGCAATTTGGCGAATAAGAAATAAAAAACAGTAGCCAAATGAAAGAAAATGGTAGCAAAATAGATTTGCCGTGAAACACTGAAAAGTCCATCTTTAATCCCTTATTGTATCCCTTTATTTTCAATATGTTCTAAAATAAACTAATTTTTTGTAACTGCTTATAAAATAGAAATTCGACTATTCGCTACAGAAACTATTAAAAATAAGTACATTCTAAATGTATCCTAAATGTGTGAATGTTTCAAACATTCTTTTAGCTGTCTAAATAACAATACAAAACAGCGATCTTTGTTTTACCGTTGTGTGAAAATATACACTAAAAATTGCTATGAGATTTCGACTCTAACAGAAAGAAAAGATTGATCGGCCAATTATACTTTGCATACAAATACAACTAATAAACGATATGGTAAATGGGTAAATGGCTAATGTCAATGCCGCATTCCAACAAAACTTACCTGTATTGGGCCTTGATGAGAGTAATTTTGTGTGTGTTTTTCCCGATGCAACGCCGGCGCATAGATAAGATAGTGATCAACTGACAATAGCGAAATACCTATCGCATAACCCTGTTTGTGTTTTTGGCTGTTGCTAAACTAGATTGGTGTTGACTTAATATCTCTAAAAAGAATAATTTAAATGGCACGGGGTAATTGAACATGAAAAGAGACATCAATCGTTTAGTAACGCGGATAAGAATCTGTACTGTACTGGCACACATACACACAAAAAAAGCAGAATGTGAGCACTCGCAGTTTGGCGAGTCTCATTTTTCGTTTACTCGACAAATGAAGCATTTTATCGCAATTTGGCGCAATGAAGAGAGGCAGCGAGAACACTGTGCGTTATGCGCTTTCATATTGTAGAATTAGACATAATATTTTAACTTATTAAACAATGAAGTTTTGTTACATTATCATAGCTGCCAACTTGTACGGATATTTCATACCAATAAAATTTAATAGAAATTTTTGACTTATTTTAACGTTAAAATTTCTTGAAATTCCGTAATTCAATTAACTGAAATTTACTATTAAATTTTAGCGGTAGGAAAAATCCGTACAAGTTGGCAGCTATGCATTATTCTGAATGTGTTGGGTGATTTCTGAAGTGTTTCATAATCTATGCTTGACCTATGATTTTTCTTTCTTGTTTCTATATGAAGAGTATTTAGTAAGACATGTTAATTCAAAACATATTCACAAAAATTTCAATGATAAATAATCAGCAAAGTAAACTAAGTATTGTCATTTGATACTTCCTGTTTGACATATAAACGACATCTAACAATCATTTAACGAGCGTCTCCTCTCAGACTGTGAAACAATAGGATAAATTGCTAAATGATGCTGCGACCAGGATTATGTAACACGAAGTCAGATAAGCGAGATTGGACTTTACCGGACTAATCGTCAGAAGTGAATGAGGTAAATGTTAAAGTAGTTTGCACCTGGCGACATTAGGATAATTAGAAATAACGTTCGGTGGATGTTGTGTTGGGTGTTTGTTACGAAAAATTACAAGTTTTGAAATATGTTTAGAAATTAACCAAATGATTTGGTCGAGTCATGAGTATTTGAGTTTAAGGTAAAAACATGAAAATAAGAAAATAAGAAGTGCTTTTCAGATGGTTCTAAGTAAAAGGAGTTAAAATAATGTGAAAATTCCTTCAAAGATTTTTAGTCCCGAAATTTCTCAAGTTCCGTACATTTTGCGAATTCTTTTATTATTAGCGAATTCATTATATATACTAGTGATGCGACGAATAATGGTTTGGCCGAATAACCGAATACCAATTATTCGGCCTAGTTATGGCCGATTATTCGGCTTATTCGGCCGCTGAATAATGAACTCATTTTTGTCTAAAAACAAAATACAGTAAACTCTGTCTAAGACGGAATCGATCGGGAACGAAAAAAATTTCACCTTAGACATAATATTCCGCCTTAGACAAATTTTACTCTATGTCTATGGATTCGTAGGGACTTGAAAAACTTTCCGAGTTAGACAGATTTCCGTCTTATACAGAGTCCGCCTTACACAGAGTTTACTGTATAGTATGCACTGTATGTGCACCTCTTTTATATTTCACAATTAAAGTCTTATTTTATTTTCAAAAAATTATTTATGTGCAAATTTAATTTTTTAAAGCATTGTTTTATTCTGAAAAAATATTAGGCTATATTCGGCCTAAAGTCGCATAAAAAAAAATCCCCCCCCCCCCCCTCCAAAAAAAAAAAATCTTAGCAAAAGTTCCTAATCACTTACTGTCTAGTTATATTTTAGCAGATATTAATGTATATTGCTACATTTTAAAATGATAACAATTTTTTAAAAGTACTAGAAAACATAAATTTCAACTTTCTGATGAAAGAAAATAAGAAATCTTAATATCTTAAGAAAAATCACTGATAGAAAGGAATATCCTCTAAAATGGTGGAAATAAACAAGTGTATACTTTATAAAGTTCAGCTCACAATTAACAAAAAATGACATATTATATATATATATATTGGGGGGGAGGGGGGGGGAGGGGTGTACACCAGCAGGCAGCAAGCATTGTTAAGGAATGTATAGAGAATGTTTTCAGATTTAGAGGAGGGAAATATCTGTAAGGAAAAAAAAAAATTAAAAAAAATATATTGGCTATGTAGTATCTTAGGTACTGTATTGTTACAATTTGATAGATATTATGTATGCTGTTGCTGATACATTTTAAAATAATCACAAAATTTTAAAGGTACTAGACAGCATAAATTTCAAGTTTCAGGTGAAAGGTTGGGTTGGGTTGATTTTTGACGGCCAATTATCTACACGAGGGATATAGGCCCGGGGGGAGTGCCCTCCGTGGGGGGTCTTTCTAAGGGAACCTGATCCGTATTAACGCATGGAAGATCCACGGCTCGAAGAAAACCACGAAAACTCCGAACGATTAGGCCGACGGGCGCGATTGGGATCGAACCCAGCACTTCCCGTCTACCAGCTTCGAGAGCAGAACCTCTCGGCCACTGGTGGGGCTTCAGGTGAAAGAAAATCTAAATTAAATAGTGATGCAAAACATACATACTAATTAAAGAAATTTAGAACTTGCATTTCTTTTATTATTTAATAAGAATTAGTAACACATTTAAAAAATTACTTAAATTATATTTAACTTTTAAGGCCATTTTTTTCAAGAAATAAAAATCTTAATTATTATACGACTTAAATATTTATATTCTTTACAGATCTAATTAAAGGTAATATTGAAAGAAAGTTTTTTTTATGTAACTAGCGATAAATGATTTTTTGTTGGCATGTTGGCGGTGTTTGTGGATGTGGCAACCTGGATATGTGGAATCCCGTGTAACGTGCTTGTTCTGGCAACCCGTGAGAAGTGGTGGATTTTGTGGATGTATTTTGATATCGTGTTGTATCGTGCTGTCTTTTTATTTTTATGTTAAATTTATTGGATGTATTTGACTGACTATGGTTTCTGTAATCCGTTTAAACGCTTTTGCCGAAGTAATTAAGTAATATGAGGAAATTTTGACAAGAAAAGTTGGTTTGTTTATAGTGTGCTTGCCAATGCGTATTCATAAGCCTATTTTGGAACATGAGCGTGATGTTATGAGAGAGATTTCGTACCGGAGCTTTCAAGAAAGCAGATGTCTGTTAAGGTATGTTGATAATTTTATGTATATTTTGCTACTTTAAAAGTATTTTACATTTTGAGATTGCTAGAAAGCGAGAACTGCTGAATTTTGAGAACGGCATACCGCGAGAAGTGCTGAATGCAGCGATGTTTTTTTTCGGTTAATGTGTGCGAAGCGCTCATACAAGATTACTGATTGCCACTTTAGCGAATTTTGTTTATTATTTACATTTTATTTTAGTGAAGCGAAACATGCATATTAACCGGTGCTTGGCGACATTTACTAGTTGGCGGGAAAGGGGTTTTCACGCCAAGAAAAATTCCAAGATGGCGGCCGTGGGAACTTATGACATCTGTTCCAAAAATTTTAACATGATTGATAAATTACTGTCTTATATAAAAATGAACAGACGAAACCCATTCAGGGTATGAAAGTTAAAGGGAAAAAAGTGTCAGTTAATTTCAAATAAAAACTTCATTATACATGATGAAAATAAATTGTCAAATTAAAAACGTTTTACTGCCTAAATATAAAAACATTTCTCACAGTATTATTCGGCCAAGGCCTAATAATGGACTTTATATTCGGCCGAAGACGAATATTCGGCGGATATGCCGAAAGGGTCGATTATTCGGCTAGTTGCATCTCTAATATTAGGGCATTTCCATGAAAAAGTGGACATGAGGGTTGAAATTTCAAACTTCTTTTATTATTATAAGTAATATATCAAATCAAAGGTAAAAATATGATACATATGAAATTACAGAGAACTAAGCTGTAAAACTTATTCTTTTATGTATTATCTATGGTTAAAGTTAGAAAAATTTCAAAAAATTTCTAGACTGTAAAATGAGGTATCTTCATTCCACCAAATGCAATATTTAAAACAGCAGCATTTTTACTCTATGTGCATATATTACTATTTGTGACCTTTGTTTACCTTTTGAAATACTTAATTTTTCAAAATAATTTAAAAGACCCGATTTTTAATGAAAATACATTTATACTGTCTCTCTGTCACACCCGTCACAAAAAAGATGCTCAAGTTATTATACAAAATTCATTTTTTCTCAAAAATACATGAAACTTTCTGAAAGTCTAATTATTACAAGTCTGAATAAATATGAAATATTAAAAATTCATTAAATTTTTATTTTGTGTGGAATTTTAGTGTGACGGGTGTGAC
The DNA here is from genome assembly GCA_963932465.1 of Maratus speciosus. Lineage (NCBI taxonomy): Eukaryota > Metazoa > Arthropoda > Arachnida > Araneae > Salticidae > Maratus > Maratus speciosus. Next base: position 301,893,682 of record OZ010798.1, on the reverse strand, counting down.
AAAATCCTTGTGCCAGGTTATGACACTATTTTAAATTGTTTAGAAATATATTTAAATGTTTCTTAAATGAAGTGTAAGGTTGAATCATTATTGTTTCTAAACATATTAAGACAAATGTGGCTTAAAAAAAAGATAAATCATAAAATATATATATTTGAATTATTTTAGCAAATTGTGAGTTGGTGGCAATTTACTTTAACTTTTGATAGATTTTCAAGAAAATGAAAGTCTATTATTAATATTCTTTACATAACTGTAACTCAATCCAGTTACTTTGAAGAAGCGAAAAATAATGTGGGAAACACTGAAGCAATAATGCAAGTAGTCTTTGCCGAGAACAATAGTGCTGTCTCTCAAAATGAGATCCAGAGTGCTCACTGGACTCATCCTCAAATCACCATTTTTACATGCTTTGCATCATTGAAAGGTAATGTGATTTGCTCTTATGTAATAATATAGTAATCAGTACTAATATAGTAATCAATAATGAATTGCAGCATCTTAAATAAGTATTCTGTATGGGAATTTTTAAATGCCATTACTAATAGTCTGAAAACAAAATTTCTCCAACTGAAAACGGTGAAAAAAATTTCTCATGGCTGTGCAGCCCTGTTTAAAAACAACATTTCAAACTTGTGCTTCTTTATCAAAGATTTTAAGCTAACATGTGAATGGAACTTTTTAGCCACTTCTCATGGTAAAGGAGCAGTTGACAGAATTGGGGGATTGATAAAGTCAACAGTGTGGGTTTTGCTTGTATAGAAAAGCAATAGTTAATTCTGCTTTGGCTTTTTTTAATGTGCACAGGAGATTGGTGCAATAAAGACATTGTATGCGTCAGCAGAGAAAATACTGGAAACTAAAGAAATGCTGACAGAAGGATGAGAAGGCATCAAGTCTTATCACCACTTTAAGGTAAGTGCTGATAGTGCCAACCTTTTGATTGGAAAAACTACGAAATCAACACTAAGGGAGGTAAGTCACTGCTAATTGTGAATCTCTCCCCAGAAAGATTTTGAAAACATCAGATTTAAATATCTGAGACTATGTTGTGGTTTCCCTGGCCAGTAACAAAAAGCACAATAGCTTGTTCATTGTACTGCGGTAATGTCTTGAATATCAACTACCACAAGAAAGAAATAAGCTTGAAATACATGCAAGCCAGTGGACCATACTGGATTTGGCCAGAGAAAGATGAAATCTCAATTGAAAACTTTTTTGCCATTGTAAAAAAAATAGCTACCCCATCACTTATAACAAGTAAGGGGCACTACAAATTTTAAACTAACTGTATAAAGATGTTAGTTTTATTAAATTTTGTTTGTATATTAGCTATTGTAAAGTTTCCTGTCCATACCGTTCGCTGTTTTCCTTTGTAAATAACTTTAAAATTGTATACTTTGCATGATGTCACACCCGTCACAGTAGAAAAAAATTTCTTGTACTTTAAAATAATTAAAATTTATTATGAAAATTATGCATTAAGTTTAATCTGAATCTCTTTTATTAGAAAAAAATTGTTTTAATAATGAAACATTAAAATATTCACAGGAATTTTAACAAATGTGTATGCTAGTGAAAACTCATGTCCGGAGAGAGTCACACCCGTCACAAGATTTAAAATTTTTTTTTAAAAAAATTGAAAGCTATTGAAGTTTTGTGTTTGTACAATTATTCAAGCAAATGCATGGAAAAACATATTTTAAATACTTTTCAGGGATTTATTAACTAATTTATTGCCCAAAACACAGATATAACCTCTTAAAATTGTGTCTGGATGTCACACCCGTCACAATGGAAAGGCCCATATACAGGGTTAGCATAAATGATTCATTGGGTTTTAAGGGATCTGAGAACTCTTAAAGCTTCAAAATTTTCGAAATTTTATTTTCTTAGGTGTTAAACTCCTATCTTTTCTGAACATTTAGATATAATTGTTTCCTTGAAATTCCCATTATAATAGAAGTTATGCCTTTTAGAATTGTACCCGCTCAATCGCTGAAGCGGAGTTTCTTAATTTTTAAAATCAGTTTTCTCCAAAGAACATGTTTGGAGAAAACCAAAATTCCAAAGAACAACAACTTCCGAATATTTTTTCATGAAATTTGCAAAACACATGTTTCATGTCAGTGTGTATCAACTGAATCTAAAATTTCTTTTTTATTGTTAAAAAAAATTTTTTTTTTAATTGATTACACTGTTGAAATTTTCAAAATTTTGTATTAGCAAAATACAACTTTGTATTAAAAATATAAAAATGCTTTAAATACATATTTATTCCGATTCAGTGTAATTATTACAATCTGAAGTAGAAGTAGGCACCACAATTTTCATTCTAGTTGCAACATTTATTTTGTAATCCTGCGCTTAATCTGTTATACGAATTTTCTGCTCGTCAAATGTCTGACAATCTGGAGTCTCCTATAAATACTAATTCTGCATCTTGCATTTTTTTTTTTAAGTACATGAAATGAAAAAACATACTTATATATTTCATTCCAATAAAAACTGTGTTTTAAAATCATATGCATTTTAAGATATTAAAAGGTTGAAAACGGTCTTTTTTTTTCCTTCCATTTTTAAGAGTCCTGAGACCCCTTACGACACTGTGCATATAAGTGTATGAGGTAAACGACCTATAAAAACGGGTGACGAATGACAAGATACATGCACTCACCAAGTTTAAAAGCCCACCTCCTGGCTCGCGTGCTGGAACGCATCAATAATCCTGCGACGGACATTGACAGAAACATGCTATTGAACGTACCGGGTGTCCCAAAAAGGAGTGACTGATTTTAAAATTCAATAACTTGCAAACGATGACAGATATTTAAAAAATTCTTGCAGGAGGGTTATGCATAAGGTCAAAAGTTTTTTTACAGTGATTTTCAATTTTAGTTCGAATTACAAACAATAGATGGCGCTGCGATCAATAGACGCTGAATTCAGGCTCGATTTTTGGTACTTCGTGGCCCGGATAATACATTTCCATCTCCTTTTTCAGCATGGAACAAGAGAAAGGACTAGAAATCGAGCCTGTATTTAGCGACTATTGCTTACAGCGCCATCTATTGTTTGTAATTCGAACTAAAATCGAAAATCACTGTAATAAAACTTTTGACCTTATGCATAAACCTCCTGCAAGAATTTTTTAAATATCTGTCACCGTTTGCAAGTTATTGAATTTTAAAATCAGTCAGTCCTTTTTGGGACACCCGGTATGAAAGTAACTGGATTACCGTTGGGATGTGTGACGGATGACTAACGAAGCACACATTTGTAGTATGTACAAGAAACTTGTGAGTGTACGTATCTTTTCATGTATCACCCGTTTCTGTACGTCGCATACTTGTAAATAAACAGTATTTAGAAACCCTATGAATCATTTAGGCTAGTCCTGTATATTCTTCTCTAACTCTTTCTCTAGTGAGTAAGAGAATATATAACGGAATACTAATAAATGTTTTGTTAGCTATAGAGATATCTGTTGTGAATACAGTTTTATCCGCTGGTTTTATCAATTATTGAATCATTTAACTTAACACCATTAAAATATATTATAATTTTCACTAATGCGTTTTTTCGCTAGATCTTCAGGCTCAGGGATGCTACCTTGAAAAATATATAAAGGATGACTCAATGAAATTCTCAACTATTAAAAAGCCGAAAAACCAACGTTTAAAATGCACAAATAATAAATGGAAAGCAGCGAACAGCTGTTTCGAATCTACTAGCGAGATTCTTCGTCAGTGCAAGATAGGGAAAAAGGAACAGCGTGCTAGAAAAAGCAAGGCTGAGCCAAGCTTTGCTTTTTTCTAGCACGCTGTTCCTTTTCCCTATCTTGCACTGAAGAAGAATCTCGCTAGCACGCTGTTCCTTTTTCCCTATCTTGCACTGAAGAAGAATCTCGCTAGTAGATTTGAAACAGCTGTTTGCTGCTTTTCATTTATTATTTGTGCATTTTAAACGTTGGTTTTTCGGCTTTTTAATATTGTTGCACAAAGGCTTTATTTGCTATTTTTAAATTCTCAACTAGCCGGATGTGCCAATCCCAAAACTTTCTTCTTCCTCATACATGTTATCTCAAAAAGTTGTTACACCTGCTAATCTTTCAGTGTTGTTACTTCAATACTATGCCACCAACTGTGATTTTCATGTTAAGTTTCTGCTTCATTTTACCAGTCGGAGTAAAAATGAGTTAATATCAATCACAATATTTAATAAAATAAATGATTTTCGTTATTCTGTTGTACATCAGCTGATTGAGAATCGCCGGGAAAGCTGAAGGCGAATTCAGGGTACCCAACAAAACATGACTGGCAAATTCCCTGACCAAATTTTAAAAAATTGCCTGACAATCCCTGACCAAATCTCAAAACATTCTCTGACTAAACGACATACAACGAAATTTGCATTTGCTACTTATTTTCGCAATCCTTTATCGACATTAGAGATTTTTTTCTGCGATCGTTCTTCAAATTTCTCGATTTTTTTTTTTTTTGTGTGTGTGTGTGTGTGTGTGATTGTTAATGAATTTGTGATTTTTTTTTTCCAGAGACTATTTGATGAATTTCGTGTCATTTTTCCTTTTTTCTCCCAGTATTTTTCATGTCTCTTTAGAAAATGTTGGTACATTCCCTGACTTTTCCTATATGTTTTGAAATTTCCCTGACTACTTTAAAATTCCCTGACTTTCCAGGACGCTGGGAACCCTGGAATTGCACCTCACTGCATGAACAACCGATGTACAACAGAACTATGAAAAATCGAGAAAAATTGCTATTACAGCTACAGCTCCCCATTCCGGCGGTTTGTTCCCAAATTCACGTGGGACTTCTTGGACATAGTCAAAAATATACACATGAAATTTGTTTCCATTCTAAGCATTAACTTCATATACTTTTCGATGGTACAATAATGCAAATGGCACAAAAAATCAGTATTACAGCGCCCTCTTCAGGCAGAATATTTCCAAATTCAAGGAAGACCTGCTGGCCATAGCCAAAAACATATACAAAATATGTTTCAATTCTATGCATAATTTTCATACACTTTTCGATGGTACAATGCGGACGGACAGACATTTTGTATAAACATGTTTTTCGGGGTCTGACCCATAAAACATGTAAATTCGCCGAAAACTAGTCGAAGAAAATCTCGATTACAATACTTTCAGACAAACGGAATTCATAAACACTTTCCAACTATATTTCAAAGTGTAAACGGAACCGTAATATTTAATATTTCTCATCTGACAACAACAAGCGACATTTAACAAATTTTTTAACTAGTGTCTCCTCTCAGATTGTGGAACTATCGGACACATTTCAAAATGATGCTGTGACGAAGATAAGACAACATGCAGTCAGATAAACAAAGCCGGGCGTTTTCAGGCTAATCGTTAAAAGGGAACGAGACAAGCATATTGCACTCGGATAATTAGGACAGACATTCTGTACGTGTTGTGTTGGATGATATTAATGAAAATTAAAAGAAATATAAAAGGCTACCCCTGTTTACAAAACAATTCAATTGGATAGCGTAATTGAAGGACATACACAAAAAATTTGGTTCAATTCTATGTATAACTTCTTACACTTTTCGACGGTACAAAGAGGGCATATGATCACACCGACAGACAGGCATTTGTATGAACATGTTTTTCGACATCTCTGATCTCTAAAACGTGTAAATCCGCCGAAAACAGGAAGTCGAAAAAAATTTCAATTACAATACTTTCAGACAAACCGAATTCATAAACACTTTTCAACTATATTTCAAAGTGTAAACGGAACCGTAATATTTAATATTTCTCATCTGACAACACAACCGACTTTTAACAATATTTTAACGAGTCTCTACTCTCAGATTGTGGAACTATCGGACACATTTCTAAATGATGCTGCGATGAAGATTAGATAACATGCAGTCAGATAAACAAAGCCGGACGTTTTCAGACTAATCGTTAACAGGGAACGAGACAAGCATATTGCACTCGGAAAATTAGAAGAGACATTCTGTACGTGTTGTGTTGGATGATATTAAGCAAAATTAAAAGAAATATAAAAGGCTGCCTCAGTTCACAAATTAATCTAATTGGATAGTGTAATTGAAGGACATACAAAAACAATTTGGTTCAATTCTATGCATAACTTCATACACTTTTGGACGGTACAAAGCGGATATATGATCACAGCGACAGACAGGCATTTTGTATAAACATGTTTTTCGGCATCTCTGATTTCTAAAACGTCTAAATCTGCCAAAAAATTTTTTCAATTACAATACTTTCAGACAAACCGAATTCATAAACACTTTTAAACTATATTTTAAAGTGTAAACGGAACCGCAATATTTAATATTTCTCATCTGACAACACAACCGACATTTAACAATATTTTAACGAGTCTCTACTCTCAGATTGTGGAACTATCGGACACATTTCTAAATGATGCTGCGATGAAGATTAGATAACATGCAGTCAGATAAACAAAGCCGGACGTTTTCAGACTAATCGTTAACAGGGAACGAGACAAGCATATTGCACTCGGAAAATTAGAAGAGACATTCTGTACGTGTTGTGTTGGATGATATTAAGCAAAATTAAAAGAAATATAAAAGGCTGCCTCAGTTCACAAATTAATCTAATTGGATAGTGTAATTGAAGGACATACAAAAACAATTTGGTTCAATTCTATGCATAACTTCATACACTTTTGGACGGTACAAAGCGGATATATGATCACAGCGACAGACAGGCATTTTGTATAAACATGTTTTTCGGCATCTCTGATTTCTAAAACGTCTAAATCTGCCAAAAATTTTTTTCAATTACAATACTTTCAGACAAACCGAATTCATAAACACTTTTAAACTATATTTTAAAGTGTAAACGGAACCGCAATATTTAATATTTCTCATCTGACAACACAACCGACATTTAACAATATTTTAATGAGTCTCTACTCTCAGATTGTAGAACTATCGGACACATTTCTAAATGATGCTGCGACGAAGATTAGATAACATGCAGTCAGATAAACAAAGTCGTACGTTTTCAGTCAGTTAGTTCAGTTAGTTTCAGTCAGTACGTTTTCAGTACGTTAAAAGGGAACAAGATAGGCATAAAAGTATGTTGCACTCAAATAATTCGAACAGACATTCTGTACATGTTGTGATGGATGACATTAAGCAAAATTAAAAGGAATATAAAAGGCTGTCTCAGTTTAAAAATTAATCTAATGGCATCAACTCACGTATAGATTTGAAGGGTATAGAAACTGTAATTACGATATACTTTTCAGATCGATTTTTCGTATCAAATTTTAAATATTTTGAAAGCTATTTCAAATATTTTTTGGTCCGAATCTCCACAGAGGCAGAACACACATACACTTTATAAATTGCACCATATTTGTTCATGCTGTACCTATTTTTTTTTTTTTTTTTATTATTATTATTAAAAAGAATGTAAAAGAAAATGCAATATTTTACTTATTTTGAGTGGTTTTTAATTTATTATTTAATTATTAAAAATTTAGACACGCAGAAAATTATAATTAGAAGCGTAGAAAAGGAATCTTTTAAAGTTAGGGTTACATACATCCTCAACATTCAAAATATCTATTTTTTGTTTTTGACGGAAATTAAATTCTTATAATGTGTATAATTATGGGCGAAAAAAATTAAAGTCACACATCAATTATTAAGAAAGATACGAGCAAAAATGTGAGCGCACGCACGGTCATAATATATTGAATCAAAAAACTTTCAATGTAATTTTCTGAAATTACATTTTTTAACATGGTCAGCATGATAACTTGAACAATTTTTAACGTTTTTGGATAAAATTCGCGCTATAATTACATTGTCTAAGAGCCATTGAACCATTATTTGAAAATTTTAATTTTTTATTTACTTCCAATAAATATATTTTTATATATTTCCAAACGTCAAAAATTTAAACGAAAAAAGATTTTCTTTTTTTTCCGAAATAGCGCAATTTACTTATTTTTCACCCTGATATTTAATATTTCTCATCAGACAACACAAGCGACGTTTAACAATAGTTTAATGAGTCTCTCCTCTCAGATTGTAGAACTATCGAACACATTTCTAAATAATGCTGCGACGAAGATTAAATAACATGCAGTCAGATAAGCAAAGTCGGACGTTTTCAGACTAATCGTTAAAAGGGAACGAGATAGGCATAAAAGTATGTTGCACCCAGATAATTAGAACAGACATTCTGTACATGTTGTGTTGGATGACATTAAGCAAATTAAAAGGGATATAAAATGCTGTGTCAGTTTAAAAATTAATCTAATGGCATCAACTCTTGGATAATGTATTTGACGGTTGAGAATACACTTTTCAGAACGATTTTTTGTACCAAATTTTAAATATTTTGAAAGGTATTTCAAATACAATCGAACCCCGTTAAGAAGCGTTTCAAGAGAGCAGACAAAAGTCGCGTATTAACTCTTAAATGGGAGATTTTTTATTTTGTTTCGAAAAAATTATATATGATTCTCTGAAACGTTTATTACACGGGAAAAATAATGAAAAACAAAAAAATCAGAGATACATTTTTCATATAATACGTCAATCTTTTCTTCTGTTGCACATCTGCAATACAAGTAAAAACTACTGTCGAATGGCTGTTTTATGCTAAAATAATGCAAATTAGTAAAAACTTTAATAAGTATGTCTCCAAATACTTTATTTTATATAATTATTTATTTTATAAAACTTAATCTTTAACCCTTTAATTCCCATAATAGAATACGTTCTAGAAATTACGTAGTTCAGAGAATCTGACTTTACACCAGAAAGTTTCAATGGTTAATTTCGCTTTATTTAAATACGGAATGTCTGTTTTTTAAGCAAATAATGCTATTTTTATTTTCTGGTGTGAATCAGGTACATGCGAACAAAAAAAATCTATTAAATTCAAAACAGTGTTGTTTGCAAAGCTGCGCACTAAAGGGTTAAGGGTGTATTCCAACCCAAACTGCTTATTTTCTGATTAATTTTTAAATTTATTTTTGCTCTCAAACGCATCAAAATAGGAAATTCTCTTTTTTAGAAACTACATAATATGCCGCGCTTCTCGATTTTTTGATAAATTCAGAAAATATTGTAAAAAATGCTGTCAAAGTTGACGTTGTGAATCGAATTTTCCGAAGCGGAAGATCTGGGAATGAAAAAAAAAATGGTCATACTAAGAAAATAATTGTTTAAAAATCAAATTTTTATTAATTGAGCAAAAGAGGAAATCACACGGCCTCTTAAACATCTCTTCAAAAATCACCTCAGCAAGTTTAATGTTTTTACTTTTAAAAATGAGTCTGAAAATGTCTCAAAAAATTTTGATCTGTTGAGGATAGAAAAATATTTTTTCGAATACACCCTTAAACGCGATTTGTATAATGTTGCAGGAACTAGCATTACTTACATATCTAATCATCTAAATGAACTTTATAGTTATCATTTAAATAGTTATGGTCAAAAATTGTGTCTTTTACGTGCATTTATATATTAAAAAAAATTAAGTGTATTCAACATTAACTCGCTTCTTTTTATGGGATCGATTGGAATAATAACTGAAACTAAATATGATTCAAACATGACTTTACTGTCGATTAATACGTTACAGTCTGAAATAAAACAACAAAAATAATTTTTCTGCTAGACTATCAGTTTCAACATGAAGAAAAAATACTTAATCTTTGAAGTACAATCCAGTTATTAACATCATGTTTATTACTTGTGACAATTATAATCTGGCCTTCATTTTTAATAATACCAAAAAAACTATCCTTATTAATCTTAGTGTAATAAATATTGTTAGCATAACAAAAAGTAAACAAAACATAAAAGAACTATACAACCACATTCGTATTTGTTTAATAGTCTAGAGCTTCATTTATCTGCCTATAACATGCATATAAAACATAGGAATAGTATAAAATATATTTAAAACCTCAGTAACACAACAGGTATAACCATCTCTAATCATAATAATTTTTACGACATATTTGAGCATCCTGAATTCGCATATCTCTCCCAGCAGAAACTTACATGAAGCGAGAGACAAAGGATTTTAGGACGTAGGATCAAAGAAAAATTGAAGCGTTGTTAATATAACGGGGAAGGGGGAAGGGGGGGGGGGGGTATTAAAATATCTACCTCTTTTTTCAATTAGTAATGTTCGCCTTAGTTTGTTATTAAATCCAGCAAGTATTACCATAAATAATGGTTTTTATTTGAATAAAAAATCTGTCAAATTGGAACATCGCGTATTAAGCGGGATCGCGTAATAACCGTTCGCATATTAAACGTGACATTTTTTCTTTAGTCTTATGGGCAATGTTCAAGCGGCCGGAAAAAATCCGCATATTAAGCGGGATCACGTATTAACCGTGTTCAACGGTATTTTTTGTTCCGAAACTGTACAGAGTTCATATACAATTATAAATTCTACCTACTATATTTATTATGCATGTTGTACTTATTTTTTTTTTTTATAATATTAAAAAGAATTTAAAAAGGAAATGCAATATTTTACTCATTTTGAGTAGTTTTAAATTTATTATTTAATTATTCGAAAGTTAGACCAGCAGGAAAATGTAATTTGAAACTATAAAATGAATTTATTTTGTTATTATTATTTTGCGCTAAATATGGAAACTAAAGCTCTGTGCGCTGAAGATAAATGCACTTGGCATATGATTCTTTGACTGTAAATGTACTTCTGCCGTCATAACAGTCATCATGTAGTGAAGTAAATAAGTGCTTCACGTAAAGAAGATCGAGAAAATTGAAAAATAAATTTCCTGTTCCTTGTTTAATTTCCGTGATATTTATTTTCATTTATTTTCTTCATTTTACTATCGACATATGTAACAATAGCGAATAAATGCCTTAATTATAAAATAGAATTAATAACACTACTTGAAAAAATATTTTGACCTATAATCATAAAAAAAATGTAATCGTTTTGCAGTTTCTAAATTGAAAAGTAAATAATGAAAATAAAATTTACCGATTACTGACAAATCAAGATGCCGAGAACTTTTGATAAACATACATACCTAAAACAAAAGAAAAACCATTTTAGCATTACATTTATACATGTACATAATAAAATTAAAATTATTAAATAGATTTTTTTTTTGTAACAATACGCAGATTGCGTAAAGTATATGAAAAAATAACAAAATATCTAGCACAAATGCTCGTTTAACGATATATTTAGAACTTTTTAAAAAAGATTAAAAGTGGATAGAATCTATTAATTTTATAAATAAAAATAAGTAAGTAAGTATTAGTCGATATATAAATTATTCTGTGAACGGATAGTAAAAAAATATTCGTCGGTAGTTTTATTTCAACCTCTTAAGGCTGTTTGTTCTCAAGTTTACTGTTCAACAAGCGGATAACTTTTTGACACAATGACGTACACATTTTTAAAAGTAAAGGCATAAAATTAGCAGACCTGACTATGGAAGCGATTTGAAACCGAAATGATTTTTCCATTTTTTAATAACTAAATTACCTATCGAGTTATAAGCTATTTTAATCACGTGACAAGGTGTTTTTCTTTTCAAAACGCCTACTTTAACAGCATTTTCTGAAAGATCTATTGTGTTTACAAAAAAACGGAAAACGTCTTTCGATTACATAGTTTCTGAATAACAACACCTGGCAGTTCCATGCGTTTTCGAACAAAAATTAATTAAAACTTATGCCATAAATTTGCTTCTTTAGATTTGAGAAAAACGTTAAGTAAGTAACAATAAACACTTTCAAAATCGGTAAATTTAATTAAATACGCATGGATCCCCCCCCCCCTCTTCCATAATGCCGCTAACGAATATATTTTAAATTTCATCTAATTTCATGATGTATGAAAAGTGACTAAAGTTACGATCAATTTATCGGACACCCATTCATTTAATTATTTATTATTTTTTTAATAACGACAAAAAGGTCTGACAATCATCAACTGTTACTAATTCAGTCTGATTGGCTGTCCGGATATATGGAAAAACAGACATTTTCTCCAGAACATGATACATTTATAAGCAAAGACCACTTTCGAAAAAGTATGTTTTGCTAATTTGAATTTCTCTTACGTAGATGATTTTGAAACCAGAGTTAAATTTCGTATATAAATCAGTAAAGTGATTAAAAATACAATAAAATGGTGTTTGATGTATAAAAAGTAAATGAAACTACCATTTATTTATCACACACGTTTTTTTTTTTTTTTTTAATAATAATACTGACAAACATTTTCGTCTGAACAATCATCAGCTGTTACAAACTTAGTCTGATTGGCTGTCCGGATATATGGAAAAACAGACATTTTCTTCAGAACGTGATACATTTATAAGCAAAGACATGTCAATTTCGAAAAAGTATGTTTTGCCGATTTGAATTTCTCTTACGTAGAGGATTTTGAAACCAGAGTTAAATTTCGTATATAAATCGGTAAAGGGATTAAAAATACAATAAAATGGTGTTTGATGTATAAAAAAGTAAATGAAACTACCATTTATCAGATACACGTTTATTTTTTTATAACACTGACAAACATTTTCATCTGACTATCATCAGCTGTTACTAACTCAGTCTGATTGACTGTCCGGAAACATGGAGAAACAGACATTTTCTTCAGAACGTGATACATTTATAAGCAAAGACATGTCACTTTCGAAAAAGTATTACATTGAACTTCTCTTTCGTAAGTGAAGTTCAATGTAATACTTTCTTCTTTTGAGACCTTCTTTCTTCTTTTGTCACCTTCTTCTTTTGAAAGTAGAAGGTGAAATTTAGTATATAAATCAGCAAAAGGATTAAAAATACAATAAAATGACATTATAAAAATAAAATATGAAAATACTTATGCCATTCATTGATTAAAATATATCAATTTTATAAGTAAATTTAAAACTTTTTTGTTTGTTTTTGTTTATTTATTTAATTAAAATATTGTAAACTGCATAAATAATTTCACAAATATCGTAATCATAAAAATACATGCAACAGTTCTATTTTTTTTCTCTACGGACTTTTCTGTCGTCTCTGAAAATTCATAGCTCACTTTTGGACGACTGCCAAACACGGATGCCAGTTTTAGAAATATCTAAAGATGGTGGCAACGATTTTCGCTTTTATTGTTTCTACTCAACTTCCAAACCATTTTACATCCTCGAATACGGAAAAAAATGTACTTTCAAATAAAATTTATTTGAAAAATGTAGCTCAATTTAGCAACTTTTTAAAATAATTTTCAAGCATTTTTTTTTATGTATTTATTTTATCAGCGCACATTTAGGGCAAAGTTACCACATTTGGCAACTGATTGATGGAGGAAATCGAAAAGAAAAATAAATAAAAATTCATTAATCATAAGATCAGATTAAGCATGAGGCAATGCATTTTGGCCATAAACGGAAATCTATCAACCAGACTTATGTTCATTTATGTGGGATATAAAATTAACGTCAGTTAAGTAGAATTGAAATATATGCTCGGATTTTTTTTCCTTATTGTATTTGACTTCTTATTTTATATAAGTGCACAGAATTGAATTCTTCTTTATAAATTTTTAGAGACAGTCTTTTGAAAACTAAACAATTCCATTGTATTTTTAGCAAGAATTTTTTTTTTTCTTTTTGATAGATAAGAAAACACTTCTCATATGTAATAATTTATAAAATATATTACATGTGGGGAGAAAAAAAAATTCTCAGTCTATGTTGGTTTACATTCAAAAACAAATAAAATGTCTTTTAGTGCAGACAAGAAAAATCTGTTTGCAAAAGAAAAATAACTGCTACTTCTCCTTTTCTAATGATGAAAGCAGACGATTTTTCAACATTAATGGCCGACATCTGCTGGCACTTAAGGCTGTTCTCAAATCCAAACTAACTACTTCGACACCCTTTTTAACACATTTTTGTACGCAAACGCATGGAATTGGCAGATGTTCTTATCCAGAAACTTTGTAATCGAACTGCTTTTTCAAATTTTTGGTAAAAGTAGATCTTTCAGTAAATGTAGAATTTCGAACTGGAGCGTTTTTGAACCGAATTTCCAGACGCGATAGCACGTGAAATGAAAAAGACTGATGTGGTGAGCGAATAATCGCTTATAATTCAAGGTCTAATTCATGTATTGAAAAATGAAAAACTATTCGATCACAGCTCACTTCAATTTCAATATTCATGCCTGCAAGTGTCATGCTTTTGCGTCTAAAAATGAGTCAGAAATTGTGTCAAAAAGTTTTTCTTTGTTGAGCGGGGAATAATTTTTCGTTTTGAGAACCGCCTTAATGGCTACGGATGAGATCATGCTACTTAATGAGTTCATGCATATATATCAATATACAGGGTTCCCGAAAAGTCTGTAAACGGTCGAATAACAAGAGAAATACACATTGGATTGAAAATAGAAAATACGAGTTCGGAGTAGTTCAGTGGTTAGAGCAGCAGTCTTCTATACTGTGGTCCCGGGTTCGATTGCTGGCTCTGGCTAATTTTTCACTCCAGTTGGGTTTATTGTATTTATTGTTTGTATGTCTGTATAATATTTATATATATACCTTTAACTGTTGAATGCAGGCGTTATTTATGTGTGTATGTGTGTTTTAATATATATTGTAGTATGAGTGTTTTATTATAATTATCGTAGATCGATGTAATAGAAAAATCTATTCATCGTTGTCCGGTTATCCAAGGCTGTCGTATAGATGGCTGGTGACTTCCCCAACATGGTTTATTAGTGAGAAATTGCAGACTCAGGCATCGGCCGGAGAAGCTCAGTGGTTAGAGTAGCAGTCTTGTATACTGTGGTCCCGGGTTCGATTCCTGGCTCTGGCTAATTTTTCACTCCAGTTGGGTTTATTGTATTTATTGTTTGTATGTCTGTATAATATTTATATATACCTTTATATTATATTGGGTTGATCGGAAAGTCATGTCGTAATTTGCTAACAGATGTCGTTAATGTTTTTTGGAGTAGAAGCGCCATGCGCACGCACCTCACTGAAATACTAGATAAAGTCACACTTCTAACCCATTCAATAAACAGGAAATTGTTCGATTCGAATGAGTTGGATAGATTTTATATGGACTTGAAAATGGAGGAAGAAACTGTTAGTTTTCGTTATATGTTTTGCTTTTTTTATTTCCTCAAACGCAAGAATGCGACGCAAGCTTGTGAAAAGTTGCGTAAAGTGTATGGGGATGATGCTATAACGATACGTCAGTGGCAGCGGTGGTTTGCAAAATTCCGTTTGGCGATTTTGATGTGAATGATGCACCTCGGTCAGGAAGGACATTGGAGGTTGACGATGACAAAATAAAGGCAATGGGTTGAGTCTAACAAGCGGTACATGACACGAGAGATTGCAGAGGCACTCAATTGCTGAATCAACCGTTGTTGACCATTTAAAAAAGCTCGGATTCGTAAGCAAGCTTGAAGTTTGGGTTCTTCCAGGGGTGCAGAATATGTCCGATCCGGCGATCTAGGATCGGGGGAAATTTTAAGCCCCTTGGGAAAATTTTTCAGAAACATATACAATTGATTTCGATTTTAACAACGAATTCCATAATTCCCTGAGATAGAACAATTTCAGTACAAATAAAAATATCCGTATGGCGACCTTCACAAAATCGATCTCAGAATAATATGTACCGTATATCAGAGGTGATTATGTTCCGAATTTTCCGAAAGTTTCAGACATTCGGTTCCAAAAAAAAAAAAAAAAAAAATCGATCATCTGAAAATTCGGACATAAAAATACCGCGAATTTTCTCGAAGAATTACGGATAAAACGCGAATTTCGTCACAAGATCGCAAAATAACCGCACATTTCGTCAGAAGATTGCGAAAGAACCGCAAATTTTGTCAAAAGATCGCGAAACAACCGCAGGTTTCTTCAAAAGATCGCAAAATAACCGCAGGTTTCGTCAAAAGAAAGTGAAATGAACGCAAATTTTGTCATTAGATCGCAAAAAAATGCACATTTCGCCAAAAGATCGCGAAACAATCGCAAATTTCGTCAAAAGATCGCGAAACAATCGCAAATTTCGTCAAAAGATCGCGAAACAATCGCAAATTTCGTCAAAAGATCACAAAACAACCTCGAATTTCGTCAAAAAAATCGCAAAACAATCTCGGTTTTCGTCAAAACATGGCAAAATAACCGCGATTTTCGTCAAAACAGGGCGAATAACCTTCTATTTCGTCAAAGAAAAGAGAAAAAAACCGCAAATTTCGTCAAAAGACCGCGAAATGAACGTAAATTTACTCAAAAGATCGCGAAATAACCGCAAATTTCGTTAAAAGATCACAAACTTCGTCAAAAGATCACGAAAGAATCGCAAATTTCGTTAAAAGATCGCAAAACAACCGCGAATTTCATCAAATGATGGCAAAACAACTGCGAATTTCGTCAAAAAGAAGGAGAAATAACCGCAAATTTCGTCGAAAGATCGCGAAAAAACGCGAATTGCGTCAAAAGATCTATGAAAAATACATAGTGTTGGAGTGGATTTCCCCCCCCCCCCCCCCACTCTGCTGTAACCTTTCAGAAAATTTGCTGTGAATTTTAGGATTTTTTTTTTTCCCTCACAGCCATATATACTCGCGCATAAGTTGAGAAATATTTGAAAAATAAATTTTCTATACCTACGGTAATACAGTACTTACCTATAACATACCGTAAAATTTTGGGGAAATTTTCGTGTGGATTGGGGGAAATGTTGGGAGTAGAAACATTTTCTGCACCCCTGGGTTCTTCATGAGCTGAAGGAAATCCATGTGGTGAAGCGTAGTTTGAGCATCTGCCATTACCTTCTTAAATGCGAAGAAAACGACCCTTTTCTGAAGCGTATGGTCACTGACGACGAGAAATGGATTGTTTACAATAACGTCGTACGCAAGCGGTCTTGGAGAAAGAGCGATGAACTACCTCAATCAACGTCCAAAGCGAACATTCACCACAAAAAGGTCATGCTGCCAGTGTGGTGGGATTTCAAAGGTGTTGTGCATTTCGAGCTCTTACCAGAGAAGCAAACGATTAATTCAGCCGTGTATTGTCAGCAATTGGACAAATTGAACAGCGCAATCAATCAAAAGCGGGCAGAACTCGGGAATCGTAAAGGGGTTGTGTTCAACTACGACAACGCCAGACCACACACGAGTTTCGTCACCCGCCAAAAGCTGTTGGAGCTTGGTTGGGATGTGTTGCCCCACCCACCGTACTCATCTGACCTTGCATCTTCAGATTACCATTTGTTTCGCTCTTTGTAAAATTCCTTGAATTGTAAAACATTCGATTCGGATGAGGCTATAAATCAGCACCTGGTACAGTTTTTCGCTTCTAAAGACAGGTCATTGTACAAGCGTGGTATTATGAAGCTTGTTGAGCTATGGCGAAAAGTCATCGAACAAAATGGCCAATACATTATTGATTGAATTCTTATTTTTATAGGAATAAATCACCTTTGAAAAACATAGTAAAAATACGATCTGATCAACCCAATAATAAAACATTTAACCCCTTGGGGACGAGCGGCACGTATACGTGCCGCATGAAGCGCTCAGAATCCTTGTTTTTCCTCACCAGTAAAATTTTACTGTAAAATTTGCCTTATTCGTAATTATATATTGTATTATTATATTGTATATTGTATTATTATATTATACTAATACAATTGGTATAATATTGTATACAATAATATACCAATTGTATACAATATTATACAATTAGTATAATATTGTATATTGTATTATTATATTATACTAATTCGTATTATTATATTGTAAATCAGCGAATTTTCTCGATTCAAGAAGACACAAATTTCTGTTTTTAAAAAACGGTGACAAAAGATTAAAAATTTCGTAAAAGGTTCCCGTCCCGAAGGGGTTAACAGACATTCACACCTTTGTTGTTAATGTGATAACACCAAAAAAAAAGTGGTAAAAAATTGCAGTATACGCGCCGCG
This sequence comes from Maratus speciosus, assembly GCA_963932465.1. NCBI lineage: Eukaryota > Metazoa > Arthropoda > Arachnida > Araneae > Salticidae > Maratus > Maratus speciosus. The sequence continues at coordinate 301,875,658 of OZ010798.1, read as the reverse complement.
CCAGCAGTATATGCACTTGACGCCTCACATTTTGGACTGTGATGATCATTTCATACGGTATCATCGATTTCTTGAGTTACATGTTTTTCCAGAACTTTTCGTGATGTTATAACATTTCACACAAAGCAAGGTGCATATCGTTGCATTTTCATTATAATGTTTTTATTTTTCTCGAAACTATTACCGCCAACCCGGGTTCAGTAAGGATGAAACACCCCGTATTTGCGACTAAATAAGTGATTTGCGACCCTATGTTCCTATGTGAATTTTTATCCTTCCTCTATGCCTGATTTGCCATGTCATTTTGTAAACTTTTTTTAATCTCCCTGTATATCTATATATATACAGTACAGCCTCGATTATCCGCGGAGTTGGGTGGCAAGGACACCGCGGATAACCCGAAAAAGACTGAAAATTCAACATAAAAACTATGTTTTAGTGTACAAAACACATAATAAAACGTTTAAAATACATACATATGCACGATACAGCAGAAATCTTTGCTTTACGTCTAAATCACTAAAATAAATAACAGTAAACAAGAAACAATGCCATACATACTGTACAAAACGTGTCGAGTAACACCTTTTTAAAAAAATCAGTCACTTGTTTTTGCTTCTTGCTTTGGAAACACCTTTTCTATCTCAAAATTAAAGCTATTCTTGATATGCTTCCCTGGAATTTATCATAATAATCTTATTTAATTGTTAAATATTTTAATTGCTGAGTTTACGTTTTGTTAATAGAATGAAAAAAAGACATCACAAGACTTTATATCTGATATTTTAAACATGGCAACCGAATCTAGAAATATTCTACTATTACTTTTTAATACATGAATTTTTCTGTTTATATTTATTAGTAGGGCTTATTGTATTTTCCTTGCTGTTGGCTTGAATTAAAAAAAAATTATATACTATATGTATATATATTTCGCTTCGCGGATAATCGGGTCTCTACTGTATATATATATATATATGTATGTAACCATTATATAATTAATAAATTATATATATGTGTGTGTGTGTGTGTTTCTAAAAGAATATCGGGGTTTTAACGCTTGGTAGTATTTATTAGATAAAACTTACAATTATAATTAATACATAAAATGAAAGAGCAACTCAAACAGTTTTACCTACAAGCTTACAAGTGTTCAATGTGTGCACCTTTCGTCACACGGCGCACATCAAGTCGATAGCTCAGTTCTTCCCAAACGTTGATTTAGCAAAGAAGTTCTGTTCAGACGCTCACCCGATCTGACGCCATGTGATTTCTACCTGTGGGGGGTTCATAAAGGATTGTGTGTATGTGCCTCCACTAGCAGCGACCATTGCAGCTGTTGCAACAAGGACCTCACAAACACTAATCAACGCTTGGGAAGAACTGGGCTATCGACTTGATGCGTGCCGTGTGACGAAAGATGCTCACATTGAACACTTGTAAGCTTGTAGGTAAAACTGTTTGAGTTGCTCTTTCATTTTATGTATTAATTATAATTTTAAGTTTTATGTAATAAATACTACCAAGCGTTAAAACCCCGATATTCTTTTAGAAACACACACACACACACATATATATAATTTATTAATTATATAATGGTTACATACATATATATATATATATACAGTAGAGACCCGATTATCCGCGAAGCGAAATATATATACATATAGTATATAATTTTTTTTTAATTCAAGCCAACAGCAAGGAAAATACAATAAGCCCTACTAATAAATATAAACAGAAAAATTCATGTATTAAAAAGTAATAGTAGAATATTTCTAGATTCGGTTGCCATGTTTAAAATATCAGATATAAAGTTATATCAGATATTCTTTTAAAAACACGCCTGTATATATGTGGGAATGAAAGATAAGACTCAATGGTTAAATGAACGTGATATCTCAAGCGAGACTCGTAAAAGGTGAACTCAAAATTGCAGAGCGAGAGGTTGTTGTTCTATAGATATTCAGCAATGGAGTCGTTTGGTAATTTTTAACGCAAAGCTCAGGGAAGCTTTTGCGAATTGTACGATATTATTTTGAATGTTAAGCTGTATGTTTATTGATATATCAAACCTTTTTATAGCTATTCACAGTTTGGAGAACATTAGTTTCAATTAAGCAATACAATACTCACATTAAAACCCAAATAAATATATATATATATATATATATATATAATCCACACACTATATTTGTGCTTTTTAGGTAATTGGAATTTAAGTATCAGTTCACCTTCTTTATACTACCATATGTTTTTTATTTCCTGTTCATTTTATAATTATCTTATATATAATAGTTTTTATTAAAGATTTTTATATTTTTAATAATTATTTATATTAATTATTAATGAATTTATTCTGTTTTATAGCATATAGCTATATGCTATATTTTATCGATGTTCTAGAATTATTTAAATTCTTAGTGTAGATTAAATAAATTTGCTAATAGAATATTTTGTATGCTTTTTAAATTTTATTAACAATAGTTTTTTTTTTTTTTTTTAAATACATTGTGTGGTTTATATTCAGTTTATAATTATCTATATATAAGGATATTTTTGGTTTTGCTGTTAATAAAACAATTGTTACATTCAATTGCGTATAACTGAAGCAAGTCTTTTGACAATTAAATCATAAATGTAATACTAGATGGCAGCACCACAATTTGTGTTTTTTTTTTTTTTTTCGATAAGTTCTAGATTTACTTCTTCCAGCTACATTTCAGTTATAATTTACTACACCAGGGGGAATTTTTAGCTTAATTTTGACGATATTGTTTAACGGTTTTTAATTAATTTAATAGTGCATTTTAATTATGTAATTACTTTCTATTTATATTATTTTATATTATATTAAAAGTTATTTAACATTTATATCAATATGTATTAACTGTGTCCTATGGTATCAATTACTGTGATTTCTTAACTGTTTTATTAACCTTAATCTTTACGATATGGGTGCCATGTGAGCGTGGATTTATTCTAAAATATTAATCGGTATGGTGTTTATTATTTCATTTTATATCCTATAAATATTTAAATAGGTTTTATTGTTTTTTCCAATTCATATTATTTGTTTCTATTCTGTTTTCATTTTTAATCAATTCACTTGATTTTAATGGTTGTTAGGGCACAGGGGAAAATAACTTTTAGCTTTAGCTTATATTTCCCACAGAAAACAACCATTTTGCTTTTATCATTGAATTCTGTGCCCTTGAAAACGTAATTCAATATATAAGCATTTCCATTATTTGTCGGTGTCCACTTTCTTATTTTTCTTCCATAATATTCTTATAAATATTTTATCTTTTTTTTTTATATATATACTTACAGCTTTAATTCATAATATTATGGTTTTTGATGGTGGTAGGTTATGTTTAATTATTGGTTATATATTAGCATTCAAATTACTATGATGCATTTGCGCAAGTAATTATGAATGTATGCTTTTTACGATGTTTTTAAATATCTTTTCATTTTGAATGTCAATAATTCATTTTGAAGTATTTTTTCCTTTTGGTATCTTATATATATTCATATATATTCCCAGGTCGCTAAATGATTTAGCAATCTTTTAAATATTATACGCTTAGATAATTGCTGCAATAGCGCACTGTCTATGTGTATTATCAATATGATTTCTACTATGTAGTTATCTGATACCTTTTTAAAGGATTCCATTAATTTTTTCATTTCTATCATTGCATTGCTTTATTTAATGTTATTTAATTTTCTAGTTATGATTTTATCTGTATTTTCTTGTGGTTAGTATATGATATTGTCCTATATATTCTCTCTATATATTCTCTATTTATGCTATAGCTTTACATAATTCTGAAGAGAGATCATTTTATATCTTTACATCAATATGGTAGTAATAATTATTTCTGTTCATAGATTTAATGTTAATATGCTTTAGAAGTTTATTCATATTACTTTGATCTGAGAAATTAATTGGGAATGCGTTTTGGATGTCTTTGCAAGGTTAATGTTGTTCTGGGATTTGATGTTAGATGCGGATCTTTTTTTGCCTTACTTGTTATCAATGGGTCCAGTGGTATCTTGCTTTTTTAGTCTACGAAATAAGGGTTATCATTATTTGGTTATGGTAAATTTGAAGATTGTTTTTATGTTCTGCTTCTATTATTGTAAATATTGTATATATTATTCTTACTCAAGATTTATTATTTATTCAAGACTAATTTAATTAAATAATTAATTATTATATTATTAAATTTTCTTTTTTTATGGCAATTATTGCATTTTCCAAACATTATTTTTATATGGCAGTTCTTAGTAAACATCTCGATCCTGGCAAGATACACTTAGCATCTATGCAGTGTAGTGCCCGGTACAGGAACAATAATTGGGTTGTTCCTGGATCGTCATCCAGCAACCATTTATACTCTCCCCCTCGTCCTTTATTTTTTCGTAAGTGTTATGATGCTCGGTGCAAGACATGTCCATACGCTTCTCAGACACAAATTATCTCAGATCCCAATTATTCAAGCTTTTGTAAAGCATTTAATGTGATTTATAGTATAAAGTGCAACTTATGTAATATGAAATATATTGGTGAAACATCAGGTCCAATTCATAAACGTATCAATCATCATCGTTCAGACTCTAATAATAACAAAGCAAAAAATATACAATCTACAGCTGAAATTCAACATTTTCATATACATCAATTTAAAAATACGACAATTGAAATTCTTCAAATTCTAAAAAATAAATCAGAACGTCTTTATATGGAATCATCATTTATGAAATATTACAACACAATTTATCCTTATGGACTTAACAGTGAAGTATTTAACAGACCTGTCAAAGTCTTCACATCTATAAATAACAATATTGATTATTCTCCAATTTATCCTACTCTTAATCATAATTTAAATAGTAAAACAACACGTAATAAACGAGGAAAGGGTTCATCATCAGTTGTAGTTTCCAAAAAATCTATCACTAAACATATAAATGATCTTCAAAGAAAATATTTAGAGAATTATAACTGGTTGTTAATTCGAAAACACATCTTTGCTATTAAAAAGAAACAAATTGTACAACATTTAAATGTATTTCTAAGTAAATCTTTCTCTAAACATTTCTCAGATATTTATTTTGACCTCATTATGTCTAGGGTTAATCTTTTAAATATTAATTTACAAAAAAAACATAAAATTCAAAACATGAATACTCAAATGTTAATTACTTTTTCACATCACATATTTAATAAAATTAATATCAATTCTATAATTAATGATAAAAATTGTTTTTTTCCTATTAATAATCTTCATATCTCAAAAACCTTTAAATATCCTAATACAATTGGTAGAAAGATTTTTAACTACAATACATTTTCAAAAAATACATCTGCTGCAAGTAATTTTCCGTGTAATTGCAATGACCCCACTCTAAAAAAATACATAAACAATGATCATGGACATATAATCACTGGAAATCTTGATATTGTTAATGATTTTAAATTGAAACAACTAATGGGTTATGGTACTAAATATAGACTTCCATCTAAATTTAATGTTAAATCTATTATCAAACAGTTTACACATGATATTGATATTTTTATTTATAAAATTTCTATCTCTTATAATAAGCCTATTGAATATTTTAATCAGTGGAAGATATTAGTAATTGAAAAATTAACTATGGCTTTAAAAAATAATATGGCTGATTTGGTTTCTATTAATACACAGCATATTTTCCAACAAATTACTAAATTACAAAAAAACTACGTTATTACATATGTAGACAAATCTTCTAATAATTATGCTATTATTTGTAAATCTTATTATCACCAACTTCTTACAAATTGTATTTCTTCTAATAAGTCACTTCAAAAAACTAATGAAAATGTAATTGTAAATAATCGTAAAATTCGAAGTTATTATAAACTATTAAATATTTTATCTACTAACTTTAATTATCCATATTTAGTTCTTATTCCCAAATTTCATAAAACTCCAATTAAATTTAGGACTGTAACTATTGGTTGCAATACATATAATAATAAAGCCAATAAACTTCTCTTAAAAATTCTTAATCAATTATATGTACTTACTACAAACAATGATAATACACATTGTATAAAAAATAGCTATCAACTTGTCAATATTTTAAAAAATCTTCATTGTGTATATAATATAACAACATATGACTTCAAAGATCTTTTTAATAATATAGACCTATTAGATTTACATAAAATTATAAATGCATTATTTAAAAAGTATTATAAAAAACTGGAATTACCATCTAATATTGATATTGCATATTTTAAATCTTTAACTAACTTCATTATCTATAATAATTATATCTTGCAAGATAACACTTTATATTTACAGCATGTCGGTATACCACAAGGCGGTTGTACATCCAGTTTACTCTCAGACTTATACTTATATCATTATGAACGTAATTTTACTAATAATAATCTACATTTATATCGTTATATTGATGACATTATTTTAATTGATACTGATCATTCTGCAATTACTCCATTTCCAGTAGATTATCCCACTAATTTGGAATTAACGGAAAACCTTTTATCTAACAATACAATTAACTTCTTAGATCTTAAAATTACAATAAAAGACAACAAAACAATCACAGATTTATATGACAAACGTAAAGAATTTAAATTCAAAGTTAATACATTTACAAATTTTAAATCTTGTCTACATCATTCTGTATTTCGAAATATAATACTTAATCATTTATATAGAATAAAATGTTTATGTTCTTCTCCTCTAATTAACAATAATATTAAAAAACTAATTTATGATGCATTAAATCATGGTTTTCCAAAAAAATTCATATATTCATTAATATACAATTAGTATTTTTCTTACATGATCTTTTAAAACAAATTAACACATGCGTAAACAAAATTACAAAAAAATTATAAAATAAAAAAATCTCTATAAAAAATAAAAATTGTAAAATAACATAAAAAAATTATTATAGGATGGATGGGTGGGTAGATGTTAGAGTACGGAGGAGGGTGGCGTTGTCTGGATAATACGCAATGGTTAATTTATACATAAATAAAAAATAAATAAATAAATAAATAAAAAATGGGGCTTTTGTATTATTACTATATTTTTAATACATATTTTATAAGGATGTTGATTTGATATTTTATATGTAATTGGTGAATTTCATTAATTATTAGCTTTATTATTGTTTAATCTTATTTACAATCATTTGTTATAAATTTTAATTTAATAAGGACAATATCATATTAATTACTAATAGTATGCCATTTTTATAGTGATTAATATACATATAAGTATATTTAATATAAATAAAGTTATACTGTATGGATTAAAATTGGGTAATTATATTTATTATTATTCCTCTATTCTTATTAATATTTTAATATTTATTTATTTTCACCTAGTGTTATATAATTTATTATCGGTTTATTGTTTTTGAATGTCCCACATTCATACTTTTAGGATTTTTATGGATGTATAAAATAATCCACACACTATATTTGTGCTTTTTAGGTAATTGGAATTTAAGTATCAGTTCACCTTCTTTATACTACCATATGTTTTTTATTTCCTGTTCATTTTATAATTATCTTATATATAATAGTTTTTATTAAAGATTTTTATATTTTTAATAATTATTTATATTAATTATTAATGAATTTATTCTGTTTTATAGCATATAGCTATATGCTATATTTTATCGATGTTCTAGAATTATTTAAATTCTTAGTGTAGATTAAATAAATTTGCTAATAGAATATTTTGTATGCTTTTTAAATTTTATTAACAATAGTTTTTTTTTTTTTTTTTTTTTTTTTTTTTTTTTTTTTTTTTTTAAATACATTGTGTGGTTTATATTCAGTTTATAATTATCTATATATAAGGATATTTTTGGTTTTGCTGTTAATAAAACAATTGTTACATTCAATTGCGTATAACTGAAGCAAGTCTTTTGACAATTAAATCATAAATGTAATACTAGATGGCAGCACCACAATTTGTGTGTTTTTTTTTTTCGATAAGTTCTAGATTTACTTCTTCCAGCTACATTTCAGTTATAATTTACTACACCAGGGGGAATTTTTAGCTTAATTTTGACGATATTGTTTAACGGTTTTTAATTAATTTAATAGTGCATTTTAATTATGTAATTACTTTCTATTTATATTATTTTATATTATATTAAAAGTTATTTAACATTTATATCAATATGTATTAACTGTGTCCTATGGTATCAATTACTGTGATTTCTTAACTGTTTTATTAACCTTAATCTTTACGATATGGGTGCCATGTGAGCGTGGATTTATTCTAAAATATTAATCGGTATGGTGTTTATTATTTCATTTTATATCCTATAAATATTTAAATAGGTTTTATTGTTTTTTCCAATTCATATTATTTGTTTCTATTCTGTTTTCATTTTTAATCAATTCACTTGATTTTAATGGTTGTTAGGGCACAGGGGAAAATAACTTTTAGCTTTAGCTTATATTTCCCACAGAAAACAACCATTTTGCTTATATCATTGAATTCTGTGCCCTTGAAAACGTAATTCAATATATAAGCATTTCCATTATTTGTCGGTGTCCACTTTCTTATTTTTCTTCCATAATATTCTTATAAATATTTTATCTTTTTTTATATATATATACTTACAGCTTTAATTCATAATATTATGGTTTTTGATGGTGGTAGGTTATGTTTAATTATTGGTTATATATATATATTTAAATAAACAAATTCTTGATAAGTTTATTTTGTTTTTCCCCAAAGACACATTGGACATAGAAGGTAAAAACAGTTCTCTTTAATCTATATTCCCAAGCAAATAAAATGTCTCTTAGTACAAATAAGAAGAGTGTTTGGTAAATGGAAAGAAAACGTCCTTTCTTCTTGAAGTGATGAAAGCAGACGATTTTTCATTGCTAATGGCCGACATGTGTTGGCGCTCTTTAACGACTTCGGACAAAAGATATTTTTATCAACGTTATTGCATCAAGGGCGATGTCAAGCGGATTTGTAAGCATACTCTTCACACGATTCTTATATAAGTACTATTAAAATGTTTTTAATTGACCTTCTTATGAATTATAATAATGAAAAATTATAAAATTATGAAAGAAAATCAAATTCTTATCATTATACTAAAGTTATAACAGACTTAAAAGTGATAAAAAGTACATTTAAAAGCATATAAATACCTTTTATTCCGATCTACATGTTTCGTACGCATAAATGGTGACTTTACCTATTACCGGAATAAAAACTAAATTTGTAAAGAAAAACTACGATATCACAGGTATAATTAAAGCAGGTGCTTTAATAAAAAGGTTCATCTGTGAACATTATTTTATCCAAATGTTTCTTATTTTGAAAAGCTTCTCTTTCAAAATTTTAGGTAACTCCAAATCCGTGATTTTTGTTTTCCTTTTTTTTTTTTTTTTTTTTTTTTTTTTTTTGCGGAAACAATATTGTATTAATATAGATCTTCATAAAATCACCGTTTATGCGTACGAAACATGTAAATCAGAATAAAAGGTATTTATATGCCTTTAAATGTACTTTTTTGTAGGTATAACTTTAGTTCAATGAAAGATTACTTAACAATACAGTAGAAAGCTTTATAACGCACATTTTCAGACGAGAGGTCGTATTATAAAATTTTTAGTTATATAAATGCCATTTTACACATCAATTAAACATGCCTTGTAATCATGACCAAATACGTCTGAAGCATATCAATATGCAGTAGAAAAGCTTTGTATTGCAGTCCTTTGTACCAGATGTTTTGCAGATTGTAATTTTTCAAAAAATCAATCATTTCACGCAATGTTAAATTTACTTTTTAAACATGACGAAATTTTGGGAGAGGGCCGAATTTAGAGGAATTTCTTTTAAAGTAAAAATCGACTGCAACGCAGAAGAGTTTTACCTCTAATTAAGAAATAATAGGAGAATAAAATTAACGTCTCTTAACACTTTCAGGGGCAAGTAATTGTGTTTCTATAATGTTGAACTTCCACCGTAATTTTCGAAAAAAAAATTATTTGAAAAAAAAAAAGAAATGCAATTTCACGAAATTTTTTTCACCGAAGTTATAAAAGTAAAATTTAATTAAAATGTTCCGATGCAAATCCTGGCTAAAATTAAGTGGGATATAATATATCCAACCGCCCCTCAAGGCGTTAAGGCTGTTTCTCAACTGCTGTCCTCAACAAGCGTAAAACGTTTTGACACATTTACAAATTCATTTTTTAACGGGAAGATATAAAATTGGAAAGCCTGGCCATGGAAGCGATTTGGAATCGAACTGCGTTTTCCATTTTTTGATCAATCAATTACCTATTGAGTTATAAGATATTTTGATCATGTGACACGGCCTTTTTCTCCCCTTACTGACTGGATTTCCTTCTTTCGTTCGGAAGTTCAGTTCAAAATGCCAACTTTGACAGTATTTTCTGAAAGATCTATTGCGTTTACAAGAAAACGGAAAAAACAGTTTGATGACATAGTTTCTGAATAACAACACCTTCTAGTTTCATGCGTTTCCGAACATAAAACGTATGTCAGAAAGTTGACCCTTTGGATTTGAGAACAGCCTTAAGGAATTTTTGCAGATTTTGCATACAAATAAGGACTTTAAAGTCAAAAAGAATTACTTTAAAAAAATTAAGGACTTAAGGTCTGTCAAGGACCGTATAAATTCTGAACAGGAAATATGTATTCGCAAGCAGTAGCGCCAACTTTCCAAAAATATTGTGTAGGCTCAATAATTGAGTAAAATAACACATATAATTTTTTCCCTTAGTGTGTATACGTGTGGAGAGACAGAGGGAGAGAGAATGATAATTCGAAATTAAATTATGTTTTTCTAAGAAAATTTTTAAATTATTATAATTTAATTAATTTTATAAATGTTATAAATAAAATATAATAAAATTTATATTTTATTAAATTATATTCTTATAAGTTCTTCCTTATAAATATATTAACACTTATTTTAAATAACATTGGAATTGTTAAGTATTGAAAGTGCTAAAAATTAAATGTCAAGAAAAGCATACACTAAAAAAAATGGGTACTCAAAATTGAGTAAGAAGTACTCAATTTTAAATACGTGGCATACTCAAAATATCTCCGATCCAAATGTACTCAAAATTGATGAACACATGCACTCATTTTTGATCCCATGGTTGTGTTCAATTATGAATCGTTATGTACTGCCCCCTGAACATACAAATTAAAGTAAAAATGTACTAACATTTATTTTTCGTTGTAAATTATTAATAAGAAACGTTTAATGGATTATTTATTAAGAAAAATAGCAAAATTATTAGCAAGATACCCAAATCGAATATTTTTATAACATAAGAGCTTTATTCGTAAGCCCTTTTATATTATTTTAAAATACTGTATATAACTTAATATTTAAATCATGATGAACATCTTTTATGCCACCATAAATGAAATAAACCATTACAGGGTACAAAATTATCGTTTTGTTTGAGTATGATAATATGTGACGCATCAAAATTGAGAGCATAGGTTCATTTTTGATCCAAACATACTCAATTCGATATGAGTACATCGATTTACTCATTATTGAGTACTTCATTTTTTTCAGTGTACATTTAGTCAGTAAGTCAAAGTTTCCCCCAGGTTTAAAAAAGGGCAGGGTGCTGCTTGTGGGAAAAGGGCACTTTTAGATTCCGAAGGGCATGTTTTGGATTCTTTAGGGCATTTTTTGAAATTATTAAAGGTATTCTTTTGATTTTTAAAACTACTTTTCAATATTTAATAGACAGAACACTATTTTAAAGACAGCAATGAGTCAATTTTTACTATGCAAGTAAATTTTTTAATAAACAAAGGAGTAAAGGCATTTTTATGATAAAGGCAGGTGGGGGCAACACGGAAGCTGATTTTTTAAATGAGGGGCAAGAGGGGTGCTATTTTGTAAATCTAAGGGCAGGCAGGGTGCAGCATCCTCTTGAAACTGTCTGGGGGAAACTCTGAGTAAGTGTTCTACCAAAACAGATAACAAAATAGGCAGGAAATTTGTTTTCATGAGAAATTTAACTGTACATCCGTTGAAGAGGTTTTCAGTGTTCCTATACATAAAATTTTTGCCCATGCTATTTTTCAAACAAAACTATTTTGAGAACGTTAATAAAACCAAATTTCATTTCAGCAATTAAATAATTTAAAAACAAATCAGTTGAAATTGGGTGGGCGGAGAGACCAAATTATTGGGTGGGCTCGCGCCGCATGGGACCATATAAGTTGGCGCCACTGCACAGGCAATAAACACTCAAGTCACTTGAGAAATTTAGTTAAAAGCGAACTATCCAGTTTAACTTTCATGTGCATTTAAATTATTTAAATGCACAATATGCATAATTTAGGTAACATATGTTCGAACACTACCCTGCTCTAAAAAATGTAACACCATTAAGACAGACTTAAATATAAGCGGTCATTCAACCTGCGTAGGCTGTCCGTATTTACGTTATGTCGTAAGCTACAAACCCGTGGGGCCTCAATCTATAAGTTTCTGTTAACAGTTTAACAGCCTTGATTCACGGGGCCTCCTAGAACTGAAATTAATCTTACAACCTCCGCACCCCAGTGATTTGTTACCAACAGCTGGTACTGCCATGTAATCGAAATGGGTTTTCTAGTAATTTGGATGTTCTTCCCACACATTCGAAAAAAACATAAGGGTGTAAAAGCATGAAGAAACAGCGTGCTGTTGTTCTTGAGAACTTGTAAAGTATTTGTTCAGAAATCTCATTTCTACCGCCCAACAACGCACATTTCTTTCTTTTTTTTCTTGCCTCTTTTTTTTCGATTAAAATTACAAGTAATTTTCAGTCCTACAATTTGTCATATACGGCATAAATATCTGGTTTAATGTTCAGGTAGCACCTCCCCTTTCCCCAAAAAAGGCAAAGAGGGCAATGAGAGAGAGCAGGGCCGAAACTAGCCTTTTTGCCCCCGGGGCAAACATGGATTTTGGCGCCCCTTCCTCCACAAAGTATATTTGCAAAGACAATTTTACTAACTGTCTACATATTTTAAATTTTAAAATAAGTCAGCTATTAATCATAAAGTGTGTAATACTGAACTACATAATATGCTTTGTCAAATATTGATACATTAAAATCTCGGAAAAAAAAGAAAAGAAAATTCCGCTTTATACAGTATCCTTATGCCATATCACCTTTAGATTCTTCTATGCTTTGACATACCCCCAGACAGGATGATTTTAACAATACCGTGTTAAACATATATGTGAGAAAAATCGACAAACAAAATTTTCATTCAGCGCCCCTTCGTTCTGGCGCTCGGGACACATGCCCCCTCTGCTTTACAATCAGGGGTCTCCATTTTGCGTATGTGGCACTGCAAGCGAGTCAATAACAAAGCAGTACTCGCGCATGCGCTTCTCTAAAACTGTTTGAGTTACTCTTTATTTGTGACCTTGAACCAACAATCGACAACGCTTACAGTTGATACCATTAAAATTTATAACTGGTAGGGTCACCCGGGGTAATTCCTGGTCAGCAAGTTTCTGGGGGTAATTCCTGGTCACAGTCCTTTTTATGGTTTAAGAAAGCTTCACCAAAATGAAAAAAATCTTAGAGGTCCTCTGAACTATCCTCACTGGAATTTATTACTTAATTATGAGTTTATTGTTTATTTTGAAAAAAGAAATCTTTTTGAAATGGTTTTTTAAATTTCTGTAAAATAACATTGGCCTTAGTTATGATACATTTTTACAAAGATCTTTGTCCCATCTCAAATTTTAAATATTTTTCTTTTCTTTCTTTTTGGTTCAATTACCAACTACTTTAGCTATTAAAAAATAGTCTTGAAATTTTTTATACTATTTTAAATAATTTACAAAAGTTGGTCAAATACTGCCCCATGTATCTGGGGTAAATCCTGGTCAATGTTTTTATCATTATTTAATTCCTTTTTATTGTCATACTTAGTGGTTTTAATTGTCACAAATCCTTTGAGAATTAACTGCAACCACACTCTTCACCACATTTTAGTTAATTGTAGTTCTTAATAAAATAGAGTCACCCGTCGTAATTCCTGGCCACTGAGTTTCTGAGGTAATTCTTGATCATTTTCACTTTTGTTATAAAAATAATAATTTATGAAGCTGTAAAAAATCTCAAAGATACTTTTGAATCCTTTACTTTGAAATATATGCCTTAATTATTTATTCATTTAGTTGAAATTAAACATTTAAAAAAAAAATTATAGTCAAAACTGCTACTCAAATTTCTGCAAAACATCGCATCTTGATTTTTACACATTTTACAACTGATCATTGTCATTCTTGAAGTTTTAATTATTTTATTTCAACTAATGACATATCACAGTCTTTAAAAAAGATTATAAAATTTTCCTCTACTATATTAAACACTTTTAAAAGAAGAAAACAGTAAGTGCTCAGAGAATAAGGCGCACTCTATGACTGAACAATTTAAGTAGAAATACTATCTCATTGCAAAATGCCAAAATGGTGCACAAAAATATACATAATGCAACAGAGGAACCTAATTATTATGCTGTGTATTATATTAAAGGTCTGTATTGAAAATTGCTAGAAAAGGGAGCCAAAAACTTCAGTTGGCCTAAATAAAATAATATTGCTAACAAACATCGTTGTATTTTTTATGGACGAATAAATTTGCAAGTTATTAATAAATCGATTGACAGTGGATACTAATGAAGCAATAAATACTGCTTATAAAGGTTGTAAAAATGCATAAAAATTCTTTGGCTAATTAATGTTTTGTAAAAGGGACAAAAGTCTTTTGCACATCAAATAACTTTGTATTTATCCCCAAAACAAAGTCTATGCTTTATTAATTCCACAATTATGGGATGAACAAAACTTTTAGAAGATTGATTCTACTTATTTTATTACTCAGTCATAAAAAAAATTAACCGTACTTACTTTATTTACATGAAAAAGGATGCTGACCGACAATTAACCCGGAAGTGACCAAGAATTACCCCATTTCTGGGGTAATTCTTGGTCATTTAAAAATAATAATTGTTTTAGTTATAAATGCATATATATTAAAGTAAGCATTTTATAATATAGCCATGAGAGGGGGCTTATTCCACAAAAAAATTGGGAACAATACCTTTAATAGTTTTTATAATAATTAGATGTTGATGCTTTTTGACCAGGAATTACCCCGGGTGACCCTACATTCTTTTATGGACACTTTGCATTATTAGGCCATCATGTCGATTAACAAGCAAAAATTTAAAAATGGATATGGAAGGATATATCCCGATCCTAGGTTAAATTTTAGTTCCAGGTAAAACAAATTTGATAACATTAGGTGAAGATATTTATCAATTATGTAGATGTAGAACTTTGATACCTTAATGTTAAATTAATTATTATTATTTTCATCCATATTTCTTGCAGTCACATTTTTTTTAATGACATTTTACTTGTTTTGTAGGTGTATTAAGCATCGAGACGGAAGTATTAAGTATCTTAGATTTATTTGATATCTATTTGATGCTCATGCATTTTTATAATTTTTAATTTATGAAATATGAAGTTAATATTGGAAAAACATACATATAACTCACAAAACAATATAAATGCTTATAATGCAAAGGTCTTCACGGGGGGGGGGGGGGGATTTCCAGGCCCGGCCCGAACAAAAGCTAAATTGGCCCGGCCCGGTGCAAAAACTTAAAAGTTCAGTCCGAGCCCGTGCGGCCCATAGAAAGGTCGACAAAATCAGACCCGACCAGAGACCAGCCTCAGGCTTTTTGCACACCACTATCTATATTATAAAGGACAAACATATCTGTGCGTAACGCATACGTCATTTTGCGAATGGCAACACTTTGAAATTTGAAATGAAATTTTGGTTTTGCAATTTTCTCTACAGCAAATTTTTAAACATCTAAACATCGCACATTTTAAATTTTTACACCGTCGTACAATGAAAAAAAATGCTCTTTTAAATGCAATTTGTTTGAAAGCTGTATCTCAATTAATTTTTGAGATATTAATTTTTTTGCAGTTTTTAATACCATTTTTCTTATTGTGGCAACAAAAGTACCTCATTTGTATTGAAAGTCATTGAAAGTAAACGGAAAATAGTTGAAAATAGGAGATACTGTATCTTTTTGTTGCCATTTTCTCATAAAACCTGAAAAAATAGTTGAAAATAAAATATGGGCTATGTCAAGAATAGAGATGTAAATTTTCCGGAAAAGTTGAAGTGGCGGAAAAAAACGGTTTTTTTTCCAGTTTTTTTCTGGAAAAATTGGAAAAATAGGAAAAATTGATTTCCTATAAATGTTTCTCAAAAATAAGTTATATTTTCCTAAAAAGTATACAATAATAAATCTTTTCAATATTTTTGCACACTAAAAAAAATATTTTCCCTTTATATGTGAATATATTATTTAAAAAAAAGAGAAAGAAAATGCCAGATTTTAAAAGTTTATCCTTACAGTCTCAGAATTCTGACAGTATCTTTTCTTGCTTACTTTAACACCGGTGTTTGTATAATATATCATGTGTCTGTTGAAATGATTTTTCAGTAGCTCTTGTTTAATTATATCAATAGAGCTAATTTAAAAAACAAACAAACAAAAAAAATCTTCAGTTTAAACCAATATCACTGTAGTTTTAAAGCAGTTTTAAACCTTACATTAGTTTTAAAGCAGTTTTAAACTGTATTGTACATCTCATCGACATAGGACTCATAAAGGATGCCGCCAGTGTAAAAGGAACAAGATATAGTAGTTCTGGTATTATTATATATAAATACTATTATCGTTTTCAAATCTTCCGTTGTTTAAAAATTGGTATTATTTTACAATATTATCCCCCCCCCCCCTTACAGTTATAATTTTCATTTCCTGTACATGTAGTTTTGGTACAGCTTTCCAGACTTAACCGAAACTATATTTTAGTAAGATTTAGACTCTTAAT
This sequence comes from Maratus speciosus, assembly GCA_963932465.1. NCBI lineage: Eukaryota > Metazoa > Arthropoda > Arachnida > Araneae > Salticidae > Maratus > Maratus speciosus. The sequence continues at coordinate 301,858,642 of OZ010798.1, read as the reverse complement.
ATTGGTTGATTGGTTGTATTTATGATGGCCAATTATCTGCACGAGGGATATAGGCCCAAGGGGGGTTCTTTCTAAGGGAGCCTAACCCGTATTAATGCTTGGAAATCCAAGGTTCGAAGAAAACCATGAAAACTCCAAATGATTAGGCCGACAGGCGCGATTGGGTTCAAACCCAGCACCCCCCCGTTTTTGATCAGTTTTTTTATCATATGTTCTCGGCTCTTGTGGGATTTTTTTTCACTTTTACGTTGAAGAATGCAGAATAAACTAAAATTTCAGTTTTTCGTTAATAATGAAAATAAACAATTTGTTATAATGATCAGTTTTGTTTGTTTAATTATTTATTTCATGTTAGAGTGGTATGCAGACGATAATTTTTTTGCTAATTGTGCAGACGATAATTTTTTTATTCTTAGCGATAGAAGCGCGCCATTCTTTAAAGACTGTCGTGAAGTTGGAGATCATTTCTTGTCAATTATTCTTAATATTGAAAGCAGTATTTTTTTTAAAGGAAACTTTTGAAACAGGTGTATTTTTCCATATGTTTAAAAATTGTTTTCAAATAGATTTTTCACAGAGCTTACATTTTCTTTGCAAAGTTTGTATGGATTTATGTTTTTTGAAAATACATTTAGACAACTCTAAGAATCTATATTTTAGGAAAAGAAAAAAAAAAGATACATAATTTCAACTGCATGTTATTATCAAAAGAAATTTTTCTAACAATAGTGAAAAATTACAGCCATGCGAATAAAAATAAATGCATGTTTCAAATTTTACATTAAATTTTCCATCTTATCATTTTTATTTATTGGTATAATATTGAAATACTTTTGCACATGAATTTTCATTTTTAACGAAAGAAGTTCCATTTAATTATCTTACCAAAGATTTGCTTAGATTTTTTTTTTTTTCACATGATCAAATTTTTGCGAAATTGTGAACTTTTATAAAAACTTATGAACTTGTAAAAAATGTGAATGAAATGTAAAAAATGTAATCGGAAATTCAAATGAAAATCAAATTTTCAAAGTAATTGCTTAAGAGGCGCAAAGGCCAACATAGTGAAAAAGATTCCAAGCCGGGACTTGAACCCGGGCCATCCGTATAGCGCACTGACGTTCTACCGACTAAACCACTTGGAATGATACACAGCTCGGAAAATTTCTCACTATTATATGTTGGCAAGGCTACAAATGCAGCACAAGATGGAATATTTATCGGGAGCCAACGACCTGGGGCTAACACGAAATATAATTAAATCCAGCATAGATAGAAACTATATTAATACATGGAAATTATTCCATGTGCTGTGTTTGTAGCCTTGCCAACATATAATAGTGAGAAATTTTCCGAGCTGTGTATCGTTCCAAGTGGCTTAGTCGGTAGAACGTCAGTGCGCTATACTGATGGCCCGGGTTTGAGTCCCGGCTTGGAATCTTTTTCACTATGTTGGCGTTGCGCCTCTTAAGCAATTACTTTGAAAATTTGATTTTCATTTGAACTATTGTATCCAAGGCGAATGTTTCTCTCTGGAATAATTTCCATGTATTAATATGTAATCGGAATTTTGTAAATTAGAAATTACCTATTTATGTTCTTAATTAAACATTATGGTCTTTTGTACATAGTATTAACAGCTAGATAATAGATTCATTGGTTATTGCAGCTATTATAAAACAGGTTTTTTTTTTTTTAATTCTAAAATCATTACATTTGTGAAGGATTTAATTTAGAGATTGTCAAAAAATTCTGAAAAATCTATTTTTAAGTGAAAGAATTTTGTTAAAGGTCGTATGTTTTAAAAAGAAAAAACTGTGAAGGATCCTTTAAGAGATTCAAGTTCTTTCTAAAGAGATCCCTGCTCACAGATAAGATTTTCCATGTTAAGGTTTTCATGAGGGACACTAAACATGAAAAAAATATAAATAAAAGTATCAGAATGTAGCAATTATAAAATTTTGACTACATTATTTTATAAATAAAATTTCAGTTTTTCCAGTTTGGAAAAATTGAAAAATAGCCCTTCGGAAAAAAACTGAAAAAAACCGGTTTTTTCCCCAACTTTTCCGGTTTTTTTCCGAGCATTCCCATCTCTAGTCAAGAATATTGTCTGTTATTCCGTGATAATGACGTCATATGCACACTTTTCTATAGACAAAGTTTAAGACTAGGTTGTAAAAGTAGATTGCTTTAGCGGATGCAAATGACGTCATTTTATAAAAAAGCGTGTATTTTAAATTCTTAAACCTGAATTGCGTTTTGTAGAAGTACGTCATTTTCACAGTCCAGCTGCTTTGAAATTCTTCACAGGTGAAAAATTCTTCACTTTTGAAAATAATGTAATCGAAAGCACACGCTGATAAACGCAATGTTTTGCAAAAATTTAGAGTGTCTTTATAAAAGAGAGGTGACAAGCAAATAATAGCGATTTATATTACAGAAATTGATGATTCTCGCCTGGATGGATTTGCTCCGCCGAGTTAGACAAGCAAACAAATAATTCGTGCTTTAAAATAATATCGTGTTCCTGAAGTTTTGTCGAAAATTCTCTCGAATAATAAAATTTTAATACTATTCTTTAGGACATTCTACTATAATTTTATCAAAATACCATAATTTGCTTAATTTTTCCTAATTTTATATAATCTATATATTTAAAACACAAGTGTGTTTTTTTTAGTCATCTGCCCTGATCTTTCTGCTGAATCAACTTTTTGTAGATGTGATCGCACTATCTGTTTTAATATCCCCACTTTTATATTTTAATTTTAAAAGCATTTTATGAAATTTCTTCAAAATGATGAAAATTAGATAGCTTTCATTGCTGCAGACAATAGAGAAATAATGAGGTATTTTAAACTTTATTCATGCTATTTGCTGATAAAAATTCAAAATTGTTGATAAAAATTTTTGTATAGGGTTTAGTGGCGCAAAATCCCATTAGGAGTAGAATATTATATTAGGGGCATAATAACGGAAAATGACGTACTGCTTTTGAAAACACGCATTTTTCCTCATAAATATTCTATATAGTGATGGGCGATAACGAGATGTTTTTCTCGATTTTCTCGATTGTATGGACATCTCGATACTTTTCGATTGTGTAAATTTTTTCTCGATGACTCCAGTTTGCCAATTGCTTTTATACATCATATATTATATACGTCATACATTTATCAAGAATCGTCTGCGGGTGAACTGGAATGAGTCGGCGTTAATAAAGAGTAGGTGACTTCGCCCGCTAGTGGGCTCCTCCCTTAATCGGGGCCCCTAAGTTATACGTAATCTTGTAATATGAAATCACGAACAGGTTACCTGCTATATACGACACCGTATAGCAGGCGTGGTGTGCACGCACTACGAAATCTTGTAAAAAAATATAATCTCGAAACGAACGAACCTCGGACCAGATGTCTTGGGGGAGGGGTCAAAGTGAGCGGAGGGGCACAGTAGCTGCATAATATGAATAAGTCGTCACAGGTCTTTAGGCCTTTCGAACCATATGCCACATGAGTGGTCTGGATCTGAATTTATAAAAATGCCCTTCCCGTGGGGGCAAAGAGGGGGGAGGGGTGCGGGAGATGGATAACATGAGTAAGTGGTCATGGGCCTTTCCAACGATGTCACATGAGGGGTCTCGGCTAAATTTAGAAAAGTGTCCCCCGTGGGGGGAAAAGTGGGGGCGGTCACCGGAAGTGCAGAACATCAATAAGTAGTCACAGACCTTACCAATAATATCTCACATGTGGGGTCTTGGCTAAATTTGAAAAAAGTGTCTCCCGGGGGGCAAAGTGGGGGGAAGGACACCGGAGGAGCATAACATCAATAAGTAGTCACAAACCTTTCCAACGATATCTTACTTGTGGGGTCTTGGCTATATTTTTGGAAAAGTGTCTCCCGGGGGGGCAAAGTGGGGGGACGGACACCGGAGGAGCATAACATCAATAAGTAGTCACAGACCTTTCCAACAATATCTCACATGAGGGATCTTGGCTAAATTTGAAAAAGTGTCCCCCGTGGTGGGGGCAAAGTGGGGGGGGGGACTGTCACCGGAGGTGCATAACATCAATAAGTAGTCACAGACCTTTCCAACAATATCCCACATGAGAAGTCTTGGCTAAATTTTGAAAAGTGCCCCCCTGGGGGGAAATGGGGGGGGGGACGAACCCCGTAGGTGCATAACATCAATAAGTAATTACAGACCTTTCCAACGATATCTCACATGAGGGGTCTTGGCTAAATTTGGGAAAAGTGCCCCCGGGGGGGCAAAGTGGGGGGACGGACACCATAGGTGCATAACATCAATGAGTAGTCACAGACCTTTCCAACGATATCTCACATGAAGGGTCTTTGCTAAATTTGGAAAAATGCCCCCCCGGGGGGGCAAAGTGGGGGACTGTCACCGGAGGTGCATAACATCAATAAGTCGTCACTGACCTTTCCAACGATATCTCACATGAGGGTCTTGGCTATATTTGGAAAAGTGTCCCCCGGAAGGGGGCAAAGTGGGGGGACGGACACCGGAAGTGCATAACATCAATAAGTAGTCACAAACCTTTCCAAAGATATGTCACATGAGGGGTCTTGACTAAATTTAGAAAAGTGTCCTGAAATTTCATATATTATAAATAATATTTATCGGAGGGCTCCATAAAAAAATCCGATCTAAAATGATAAAAACGGAAAAAACTACCCCCCGCGGTGGGGGGCCAAATTGGGAAGGGGAGGAAGAAAGTCTCATAATATGAAAGAGTCATTCGAGAGTTTTCCGAAAACATATCACATCACGGGTCGAAAAAAAGTTTGAAAATTGATCCCCCTCCCCCCCCCCCCCCTTGGGTCCACTCTTTCGCCCCGGAATTTACGCAGCCCCCACTTTAAAATTTTTATGTTCAATAAATAATATTTACCGGAAGACTGCACAAAAAAACCACATCTAAAATTATATTTAAATTTATTATAGAAATCGGCTACGGTTTTAAAAATTTGTTCGCCCCCTCCCCATCCCCCGAATTTCACCTTCAGGGGAAGAAAGGTTCATAATATGAAAGAGTTGTCAAAGGACTTTTCGATAATATGTCACAGGAAGAGTTCGGTAAATTTTTTTAATTGCTCCCCGCCCACTCTCACGTCCTCTGAATTCACCCGACCCACCTTCCTCTTTGAAATTTTTATATTTAATAAATAATATTTATCGGAGGGTTCCGGGTATGTGACAGCTTGGTAGGGCTAAAATAAGAAAAACATTGAAAATTAAAGCTTCATTTCACAGCTCATTGCCATGCCTGTCAGCTCTGTCCAGCTCGCCCCTCGATATCTCATCTCGGCCCTTCTTGGCCGAGCGTGAAATGACAATCATCGAGAGTAACATTTCGAGGAAGGACGAAAACTGATTTCTCAATCTCGACAATGTCATATGAAATGTTGAACAGAGACCGAGAGCGAGAAACGAGAATGGCAATGGGAAGCAATGAGTTACAATCAATGAGATATCTCGAAGTAAGCGAGAGGCTTGCCCTCGGGTTTGCCATCTCCTCGAGATAAACGAGCAGTTCGCAGCAGCAGAAAATATATCTCGAAATGCCAGAGAGAGGACGAGAGAAAGGAAGCTTTCAGAAGAGTCAAACTTACCGCGCTTCTGGTGTAAGTCATGATTTCCCAAAGGAGTACATGTTCTTTTTCATTCGCTTTTGTTATTAACCGATATGGGTTAGGAGGCATAGTGGTTTAAGTTATCAGTTCGGGTTTCAGTTGTTGATATAGAAGTTTTCTAGTGAATTTGGCGGCACCAGTTTGTCTTGATTTTCAATGTTTCTCTTATTTTAGCCCTCATAGCTGTCCCATATCTCTTAATATTAGAATGCTACTGTTAAAACAAAGCTGCACTGCAAATTATGTGTTTTCAAGATTTTAAGTGTCGCCTCAGGAAAGAGGATTTTTCAAAATTATTTTCCCCCACTCATGTAATATATTAAAATAAGGGTAATCTCATAACCTTTCTAAATCTACCTTTCTTTTGTCAATCCACCGTTAATTTTAGGCCCCTGGGCTTAAAATACTCTAAAGGAATATACTTAGCGACGGTATTTTTCGTACTCTGGTACGGTATCTTGCACTCATAGGAAAATTATAAGACTAACATCAAATTATGTCTAAAATCGAATAAAAAATATGGACATATGTTTCTTAATTTTAACTCCCTTCTTCGCCTCAAGAGGGCGCTTTAAAGTTTTGTTTCTTCAAAACTTTAGTATACTGTTTGTCCAAAAATTATAAAATTCACAAAATAAAGTCTTTTCACTCTCCCCTATCTTCTCGTATGAATTTTATTTTTACTACCACCAGGGGACGCCGCCCAGTGAAACATTTTACTTTTAGCCTCAGGCTATTGGTATTTTTCATCTGTTTTTCATAATGTTTTTGTCTCATTGTTTTTCTTCATTGTAGATACTATTCTCCAAGTTCTTGACCCATTCTGACTACTTGGGCACTCATTCTGGACCAGCTGTGGCCCATCGGACCCCTCTTCATTTGTCTGGCTCTAATCACACGCTTCACTTGTTCTTTTACCATTTTTCTTTTTCTTCAATTTTTTTCTTATTCAATGGTTTAGTTTTTTTTATCATTCTCAACTTCCCCTAGTCCTCTCTTACATGAAGTTAACTTTCATCCTTGGTCTGCCCTACTGTCAATTTGGGGCCTAATGCACCTTTTTGGGGGGAAGGGGGGGGAGCGTTTCTTCTACCTTTTCCAGACCGATCATCTAATACCACGTTGGTAAGGATTGGAAAATTAAAATTATCCAAAATACCAAAAATGAAGTCCATTGAAGTTTTATTTTAGTTATAGAATTCCCTATTAGCGGGTATATTTGTCTGTTTACTTTTCTATTTTACGATAACACTCCTTTGTTTTCGATAAATCGACAAATTCAAAAGCATTAGACACATTTTAGACATTTAAGGAACTTTAACTTGTATCAAACCTTCTGCCTTTATCGAAAAGAAGAAAATGCTAATCGATTCTAGCTAATGCGCCTAAAATAAAAAATGAGCTAGTAAATGTGTCATAGAAACTAGCTACTTTGGATTTCGATACAGACTTGAAGAATCATGTTGGAATCGCTAGGCACTGGAAAACAATTTCCGTGTTAGGCAGGTTCCCTCTCAGTAGTTATATATGTCTGGTTATCCTTACGTTTTTCGATAAAGATGTCTTGTTTTCGATAAACGGAGAAATTCCACGGCATTTGATACACTTTAGACATTTAGGGAACTTTAATTTATATCAAACCTTTTTCCTTTATCGAAAACAGGGAAATGCTAATCGATTCTAGCTAATGCGCCTAAAATAAAAAATGAGTTTTTAAATGTGTCATAAAGTAGCTACTTTGGATTTCGATACAGACTTAAAGAGTCATGTTGGAATCGCTAGGTACTGGAAAACAGTTTCCGTGTTAGGCAGGTTCTTTCTTGGCAGGTATCTTTATCTTACTATCCTTACGTTTTTCGAAAGAAACTTTTGTTTTCGATCAATGGAGAAATTCCACAGTATTTGACATTTAGGGGAACTTTAAACTGTATCAAACTTTTTGGAGTTATCTAAAAAGTAGAAAGGTTATTTGATTCATCAAATGCGCCATAGTTACGCGATTTGGACATGGCAGTTTCATAAAGAAGAAAGGGGAATTTATTCCAATGAAAAGAAAATCATTTTAAAATACTGAAATTCAAATGATATATCTTTATAAATTTCTTCCATAAGATTAGCATTAGCGAGCAGGTCTTTTCACTTGACTGAAGTAACCCCTTAAGCCTAAATCAGGAGAAAATAATTGCGATAGCAGAATTATCGAGCAAACCCTATCACTACTATGAAAGTTTCGGCCAGAATAATAGCTAAATTTTCCAACAATTGTTTTTAGCTTCTCTCGTTATAATCGATTGTAAAACATCTCGATTGTACATTCTAGGAATTAATCGAAGGCTGTATCGATTGTTATTTTTTACGATGACGATTTTTCTCGATTGTCGAATTTTCGAGAATCGCCCATCACTAATTCTATATTGTTTTTCCTTCTGCATCTGTACTAATACTAAGTTCCAGACACGAGGCGAAATGCTTATTTAAGTGAAAATGAAGTTACATTTAAAAGAAAACGATCATTTTCTTAGATAAAACTAAACCTTTTAACACAAATTCGTCTAAAAAACATAAATTACGGAAATTTTTACTCTCCAAAATTGAAATTAGAATCTCAAATAAAGAGTGCGCCTGTTCACATAAAAGATGTTGCTGACAATCGTGACATCAAGTTTTGAGTTAAAATGATTTTTAAATGATCAAACAAAATACAAATTTTAAAAAAAAGATGAATATGGATATGAGAAGTGCGTATGCAAATTCTGAGAAGGTGAAAATTGCTGTTTTCATTCCGGAAATCCAAGCATAAGAGCCTCAATTGATAACCACATCCTAATAACTGATCTTTATTATATTTTACTGATTATGTATCTATATTATAAAGAACAAACGTATCTGTGCGTAACGCTGACGTCATTTTGCAAATGGCAATACTTCACGATCAAATTTCGGTCTTGAAATTTTCGCTACTGCAATTTTTCAATCTTCTGACCATCGTGCATTTTCAATTTTTGTCGCATAGGGAAATAAATGCACTTCAAATGCAATTTGTTTAAAAACTGTATTCATTGACTGATGTATTATATTTTCTAAAATAATTTTTAAGCATGATTTTTTAAAAAGTTTATCTTATCACGTGCCGGTTCCAATACATAAAATAATAAACGTTTTGCAGCATTTGTTTCTGACTATTTTTGCATAATGAAATTAATACTTCCTTTATAAGCAAATAAAAGAATAATATTAAAAAAAACTACCACACTAATATATTTGTGAAAGACAAATTAACGAAATTAATACTTCTTTTATAAACAAATAAAATAATAATATTGAATAATCACAAATCTAACATATTTGTAATCGTACAATTTAAATTTTTAGATCACCAAATAGGATTTTTTTTTTCAAATGGAATTTGTTTGCGAAATTCATCTCAGTTTAATGATTGTCTATGGTTTTAAAAACAATTTTAAAGCATGAAATATTTTTTAATTTATCTATATCGCGCGGAGCTGGGTTACGAAAGATTAATCCGTTTGCCCTTAAAACAAAATAAGAGTTCATCATTTTCTTACGGCTAATTTCCATTAAAAAAACTTCCCTATGAATAAATAAATAAAATAATATAATTAAAACACAAATTTACCAGACATGTATAAGTTCTGAAATTATCAGAATATAAAAGGATGACATAAGTAGTAAAATCTTGGCAAATAACTCTTAGCATGCGGCTAATAAGAAAATATCGCTTTTGATAAATTTCAAAAATTTATTTGATTGTGTAATTCGTATTTTCCATATGAAAAATGCTTTTTTAATGTAAGTGGCTAATCTAAAAAATTTATTGCATATAAAAAAATTGTTAGTTTTCAATCAAAAAAAACTTTTTTCACCTATATTCTTTAACCCGGCAAGCCCGGGTACGATCCCTAAGTTATCTTAAAGAAAATGTTGCTCTTTTAAATCGCCCAACGTTCCAATTAAATAGAAGAACATTTTCTGTATTAAAATACTGGTATCCAAAAAGCCGGAGACTTGGCATCTCTGACCGACTCAATTTCCACAGAAAATACCGATTTTTCTGAGCATTCAATTGAGATTTTTTCATTATTGCATACATATTTATGAGAAATTTAAACATTATAGATTACTGTTCGCAAGCCATAGAATACAGAATAGACTTAGTACCGGTCCGCCTTGTAGACACAGCATGTAGAAAAAAAATATCAGCCTGATCCTGGCCCGGCCCGAAACTGCTGAAATAATTAAGCCCTTGCTCAAACATGATTCAACTGCCTCTCTACGCTGGACATTTTATATTTCCGTACTGAAGTTATCGATCTAGCATCGGGCTCGTGCAGCATATTTTTACTATCCTAGCCTCAGTTACGTGCATTGAAAAATGTTCATATTTTATTGGCTTAGTTTGACGCTTTAAATTTTACATCGAGCCGAATTTTTTTATCCGTTCGCCCGGCCCGCTGCGAAAATTGTCTGTCTGCCGGCCACGACGGGTACGGGCCATGGGCAAAGCCCGGGTCCGTGCAGTCCTCTATTATAATATGCATTTATTGCAAACATCTATTATACAATGCAAATTGTAATAGAATGGATTCATGAATTGAAAATGGAATATGAAAATTGAATTCCTTCTGTCTGTCCGTCTGACCAAGCTCCAAACCGTGTAAATATATACTCTGATTTTCATGCAATTGATATATCGCTCACCCACAAGAAAAGCGACGCATCTCGCAAAAATTCATTTTGCGTTTTATTCGACTAATAGGTTTGTCATAGGCGCGTCTTGCTAAACAAAAAGTTTCATAAGTGTAGTTACATGGAAAATCACTTTATTACGCTATATGTCCATTTGTGACCACAGATGAGGGGTGGATTATGTGGGGAGGTAAAATTACCCAAACCTCCAAGCCTCATCCTTATGTCTTCATTTTAAAGGGTTTTATGCTTTTATGCACGTTTTTATTCCTGAATGCAGATCTAATTGCTATAATTTTATGTTACAGTAAATTTGCCTCTCCTGTAAAATTTCCTTTTGTCGAGATGTGTCACTTTTCTTGTGGGTTTAGCGATATGTTAATGATGCTTACCATGACATATTTGGTATTGAATATGCAGTGTGTAACGTTAATAGTTTATTTACAGGAGCAATCAAAAGAATTCCGTTATATTATGGTTAATGGGGAAAAATCACTTGAAGAGTATTTTAATGACATTACGCTATTTCAAATGGAATTTAGTGAATTCCAGTTATATGCTGTAAATTGAAAAATGGAATTCATAAAAATTAAACATGTTAGATGATTACTCTCAAAAATATAAATATAAAAAAAAATTCCCAATCACAGTCTAATTTCAATAAAATACTACATGGAAAAAAAAAGATAAACTGCAGTCAAAAAAAGAATCACAGAGCAATATCGTCTTATAAAAGAACGTGGTTAAGCAGTCATTGTGCGTAAACTAGCACTGTTTTCTTTTATTATAATAATACTTTTATATGCTGTAATTTATTTTTAAAAGAGAAATTATTTCTCTCTAATGAATTTCAATGCTTTCCAGAGAGATGCAAATTAACTTGATTATGTAAAAATACAAAAGATGCGATTAAAAAAATAAACAAAGTCGCGTGCAATTGTTTTAAATACAAAAGAACAATTTCATTTAATCGTAGAAAGCGAGGGGAAAATAAATTAATTGCTTTTCCTTGTTTTTCAAATGAAAACATTAATTCCAGCATTTGCAACGATTAACTAATAAAATAAAATATAAAAAGATACGTTAAGGAAAATACGAAAGAAATATTTTCATTAGGAGAACAAACGTTATTTAGCAAATGAAAAAGCTACAGGATGTTTCAAAAGAATATATGCACTTTAAAATCAAATAATTCATTTTAATAAATATATAAGATTAAATAAATCTTTATAGAGAAACTCACAAAATTCCAATTCAATATTTGTTTTCTTCCCTTCGGGTAAAAAATATAAATTAAATATATAAGGAGGATAAATAAAATAAGGTTTGTCTATTTGTCAGTGTCCATAAAATAGCAAAATTTAAAAGTTTAATATCGTATCCCTATCCTAGGTTAAATTTTAGTCCAAGATTAACAAAATTGATGTGATTTGGTGATGATATTTGATAATTATGTAGTAGATGTAGAACTTTGAGATCTTAATGTTTAATTTTTATTATTTTCATTCATATTAAGTAGCCGCGTTCATAAAATAGTCAGCAATATGGAAGGATGATATCATATTTCGATTCTAGGTTAAATTTTAGTTTCACATAAACCAAATTTGATCTGAAGGGGGGGAAAATGGTTCTTTCAAATGAAACCTTTTTGAAAACAATCTCAATTTAAGAATTTATGATTTTTTAAATAAATTTCAAGCGTGATTTAAGAATAATAATAATAAAATCTATCGCCTGCAGCACGATTGCGAGAGATTAACCCGCTTTCACAAAACAATATAAATCGTTCAGCATTTGTGTCCGGTTAATATTCCATAGCGAAATTCATCATAAATAAATAAAATAATGTAAATAAAACACAAATTTAAAAGACATGTAATGAAATTATCAGAAGGGCTACTGTAAGCAGCGAAATCTTTGGCGACTAGCTCGACTATTAACTCCTGGCATGCGGCTAATAGGGAAGTATCGCTTTTTAAAAAATTAAGTTTTTGTTCATAAATTCTTGGTTCGAATTTGAGTAATTGGATTTCAACTTTCATTACAAAATGTTATTTTCCACAAAAATATAATAAAATTCACAAAAATAATTTCTACTTCTCACAAAATGAGCCCCAAGAATAAAAACGTGCATCGACCTGTTAACTGAACTAAATTTTTGCCTGCATGTATTTTATAGATACAAATCTATGTAGCATATACAATACAGGGCTGCTCAGGGAATTCGGATAATTTTCCGACTGTAGATTGGAATTTTGTTGAAATTTGGTTTTCAAATATTTTATGCGTTTCCAAATGGTGATTTTTTTTTTTTTTAACATTATTCTGAAAGTATTGGAAAGTAATCCGTAATCTATGGTTGACGCATGACTTTTCTTTCTTGTTGAAAATCTAATCCATCGCTTTGCAAACCAGCAGTAGATTGCGACCAATAGTTTGGAAGTCACTGAAGGCATACAAAGACCATTTATTTCTAATACGTTAAGAATGGCATTTGGAAATCATTCAAAGATTCTGTTGTCATCCAAGATCGCTGCTATGCCAACAAGAGAAATAAATTCTTTTGAATGAGAAATAATAAAACTATTTAGAAGATGAATAATAATATCTAACATCATTTGCACAATGTGCTCATTATTCATTCGCCTAAAAGCAGTGATCTGAGGTCATGTGTGTGCACGTGCCAAAAAATAAATAAATCTGACTTGGAGTCATTTGATCAATGTTTATTTTCTGGCTAAGACCTTTGGCGGCAAGATAACACTAAAAATATCAATTGGCAGCTCATTATCATTACATTTATCCATTTTCTCAAAGGATATAATTTTAATGAATTCTAGGAATATAGCTGGGCTGCTAGTCACTCAGCTTCCAAATCCCCCTCACTAATGCTAAGTCTACAGGGATGGGATGCATTCGCATATATTTAAAATATCTCCTCAGGAAAGTAACGTTTTTAATTGCTTTTTTCTTTGTACTCTTCTTAAAAGATGTATCTTTTTTACTTAGTTCTGAACATATTTTTTTAAATCTATGCATAATTTAATATTTTATGTGTTAAAAGTTTATTCACTGAAATTGCTGAATGGAAATTTTCAATTGTGCTATTCGTTTAACTGAACTGAATTTTAACATACTATGTAGTATTCACAAGAATCCATAGATCATATACAGGGCAACACAAAAACTGATATTTTTCCGACTATTGATGGTAAAAGTATAAATTGTGTTTGGTAATTCGTTATCAGTTTTTCGAATTGTTTATTTGGATATTATATTTCACCTAATAAACTATGTGTAAGTTTTGTTACAGTATTCTGAACGTTTCGGAAAGTGCTACATAATCTACGCTGGACGCACGATTTTTCGTTTTTGTTAATATTTCTAAAATGTATACTTAATTTTATGTCAAGTGTTAACATACTACTCACAGTTCGTCAGCTTTTAACACATAAATTATTAAACAGTGAAACCCCCGATTTAACGTAACCCGTATTTAACGATTTCCCGCATATAACGTCATTTTTAGCTAGTCCCAATTAATTTCCTATACCAGTAATGTTAAAAAATCCCGGATTTAACGTTATCATTTTAAATTACTTCCCGCATTTAACTTTTTTTTTTAACTATAAAATCTCAATGAAAATTTTCTACATTATTCAGAATTTGTGATTTAAAAAAACATTCTTATCAAAACGTTCAAAAATCATTCAAAAGTCCTCCTCTTTTTCACCCGCACCTTTTTATTTTATTCGATTGTGCTTTCTGTACTACAACACAAGGTTACCTATAACGGAGCTGATAGAATTCGTTAGAGAGTTTTCATAGCTTTAGATTGTATGGCGTCAAAAAGAAAGATTTTTTCATTACTTGAAAAATTGGAAGTATCGCGAAAGCCATAAACTACAATTAATATGTTTAATTTGATTTTTGTATTCAAATTTGTAAACAAATTTACACCAAGTAGATTTAATGGAGCAAAATTGTAAAAAATGAAAAAAAAAAAGAAAAAAAAGTGAAATCGTCACCGTTTAAGGAATTTGAAAATTTTAAGCCGTTAGCACTTTCATAACACTGAAAGCATTCCTTTGAAATACTGAAGACCAAGAGAAAAACTTACACAAACTCTCATATTTTGAGAAAGCTATTCGTGATGTAGCTGTTAAAAACAGGACGCAAAGTGAAATAAAATATTTATTTAAAACATAACTTAGAAACCTGATGTCTAAATCATTGTAAATCAAGAAATGAAATGTATCTTACGTAAATTAGTCTTTATTTTATGGTCAGTGTTTTGTTTTCATCTTACTCCGATTTAACGTTTTCCCGCATTTAGCGTTATTTCTTTATGGTCCCTTTAATAGCGTTAAATCGGGATTTCACAGTATTAAGCATAGATTTTAGAAATATTTTAAGAACTAAAGGGGAAAAAAGTCATCTTTAAAGCAGAGTACAAAGACAAAAGAAGTTAAAAACATTAATTTTTTGCGGAGATATTTTAAATATTTGAATTCTACACCCATAGACCTAACATTAGCGAGGGTAATTCGGGGGCGAGAGTAATCCAGGGAAGCGGCATTTACGCTTCTTGGCCAGGCGGATTTCAAGATGCTACAAGTACAATTTTTAATGCGTCACTGAGTTTCAGCGCGGGCCGACACTGGCGTCACACTTTCGTAATGTAATCCATGTGATTCGCCACAGTATGATACTTCAAACATAATAAACTTAATAAGTTAGATATTGCTCGTCAAACGTGGCAAATGAGGTACGTTCGTACTATAACTAGTTTTATAAATATTTTTTGCACCCCATATTGTACTGAATGTATATTTTTTTGCACTTCGTAGGTGCATAGTCTGTAACATCATTAAAATGTACTTGCAATAATTTTTCCCATTAGCCGTCATGTAACGGAAAACTTTTGACTGTCCCTGTAATTAAACTATACATCCGATTTTCATAAAATTTGAAATGGCTCGACAAAATTTTGCAGCAATTATATATTTAAAATTTCAAATCATTCGGTTGGGTAGTTTTTGCTCTGTTATATGCGGACGGACAGACATACGGACTGAACGACAACTACAGTGCGTGTAAAAACGGACAGTTAAATTAAGGACAGCAAAAATTTTGATAAATTGAAAATGCGACAAGTGAAATGGTAATTTAATGTTGATCATAAAGTGGAAATACTAATATAAAAGTCAACAGAATGTATCTGCGTCCTTTTTATTGCGAAAAAATCATGATTACGCAAAAAACGCTATTTTTGGCTGTGTAAAAACTTTAAGGACACCTGTATTTTTTTTATAGAAATAGTATATATAATTATTATTAAGGATCGACCGAAACAGGTTTTTAATGACAAAACCGAAACCGAATTTTGGAGATCTTCCTATTTTCGGCCGAAAACGAATATGTCCAAAAACTTTTTTAAAGTAATTAAACTGTATGTATTATAGTAATTAATAAATACATAAATATATTAATAATTAATTACACGTACTTATTAAATATGCATAATAATTAATTAATTATGCATATTTATGAAATATACATAATTATTAATTAATTATACGTGTGGCCCAAGTCTCTGTGCCTTAGATTCAAAACTTTTTTTTTTCCATATAAAATAAAACGTAATTAATTCATCAACTACACAGAAAGATTTTCTAATTATACGAATTTCATTTAATAAAAAAAATAGTTTAGTTTTATGATTACACACACCTCGATTTATCTTTTAAAATGATTTCTGTAAATGATCATCTGTTAAACTTGAACTTTCTCAAAGAGTCGAAACTCTTCTGCGGTTTCAAACTGAAAATTTTCTATTAGAGTTATGTCTGTAGCTTCTAATGAGCACGTGAAAAAGTTTAGTTATATATTGCTTGCTTTATAATTTGCATTCAAGTCTTGAGTGAGTCGTGACTGATAATTACAAACAACGAAGTTCGCAGCAATAAATAGTCTCATTTGAGCCGGCCGACAAAGCTCAAATCGATCAGAAATGTTAAAAATTTCCCACGGAAGAAACGAGATTTTCGAAATACTGATTTAGTTTACCGGTTGTGTTTCGGTCCAAAATCTGAGTTTCGTATTCGGCGAAACTCTGATTTTGGATCTAAAGCACAAAGAGACAATTTGGGCCACACGTATAATTAATTAATAATTATGTATATTTCATAAATACGCATAATTCATTAATTATTATGCATATTTAATAAATACGTATAATTAATTAATAATATATTTATGTATTTCTTAATTACTATAATACATACAATTTAATTACTTTAAAAAAGTTTTTGAACATATTAGTTTTCGTTCGAAAATAGGAAGATCTCCAAAATTCGGTTTCGGTTTCGGCATTAAAAAGCTGTTTCGGTCGATCCTTAATAATAATTATATATACTATTTCTATAGAAAAAATACAGGCGTCCTTAAAGTTTTTACACAGTCAAAAATAGCGTATTTTTGCATAATTATGATTTTTTCGCAATAAAAAGGACACAGATACATTCTGTTGACTTTTATATTAGTATTTCTAGTTTATGATCAACATTAAATTACCATTTCACTTGTCGCATTTTCAATTTATCAAAAATTTTACAATTTTTTGCTGTCCTTATAGTTTCTACACGCCCTGTATAGGTTATTCGTATTTATATAATTACGAACGCACCTAAAAAGGATCACTGAATTTACACGACATGTTTTCTATAGATTATGGGGAGCGTAGCATTTATCGTTCATTTATAGATATACACAAAAGCATTCGGTTACAGGACTAACTTTTGACGGGGAAAAATAAAAAGGAAATTTCTTTATGATATTCCATTAGTGTCGGAAAGTGTTTCATAATCTAAGCTTGATACGGGATTTTTAGTTTTTGTTTTTTAATTGTAGCAAACATTTTGAGTTACCTGTCACTCATTAGCACATGCTGGACAATTGCACCATAAAACATAATAAATAAGTAGCTATTCGTTACAAACACAAGCTTGCTGAATAAACAAGAACCTTTATATAAACTTGTACAATTAAAATTAATGATAAAATATACGTTTCGAACTGCTTCTGCAGTCATCCTCAGGATAAAATATGATGTTGAAAACATCATATAACATGTTTTCTTACAAACTCTTATTATAGAAAGCAATTGACATAATTTGATTTATTCAAAAATATATTGGATTTATTATTAAAAGAATTTTTTTTAATTCTGAACTATCAGATTAATATTTTAATAAAATAAAAAGAAACACAAGATATTTTGCTTATACCTTTCTAAATACGAAGAATAAAACACACTTAAATAATTATAGATAGAAAGATTGGGTTTTTTATTTGGAGTTCAGAATTTATTACCAAAGGATATAAAAACGCTTAAGGAAAAATTCTGAACATAAATCAAAGGACCATCTCTAAGAAATATCATGAAAATTGTAGGAAAATACGATGACAAATGAAAATCCTATAATGAAATTTGTTGTAAGGGCGATACGTTCTATTGAAATTTTATAGTATGAGTTATCGGAAGAATGATAAATTTCGGATAAGTTAAAGTGCGGACAAGTATCGGCAATTTTTAAATTTTACAGATAACTAAAGGAAAAGAAAATAGACAGTTTCCATTAAAAAATTTATTCAATAATGCCATACATTCCAACTTAATTATAAAAAATGTAATTGATTTGTGATACCTTAAATGACATCAGATAAAACTATCGCAGCTATATCTTGCTAACCCCTTCGCGACAAGCGTCTTTTTACAGAATTTTTAATCTTTTATCACCGGTTTTTCAGAACAGAAATTTTTGCCTAATTGAATCGGGGGGAATTCGTGAATAACGCAAAATTAACAATAAAAAATAACTACTGGGAATAATCCAGGATTCTGATCGCTTTATGCGGCACGTATACGTGACGCTCGTCCTTAAGAGCAGGGATGTAGTGGAGGGTATACGGCGGTACACCTTCTGGATTTTTTTAAGGAACACAGTATACCCTCGGTTTTTCAAAAAAGCTATAGTATATACACTGTAGGGCATACCCTCTGCCTTGAGCGTATACCTTCTGCTTAGAGCGTATGACATCTACTTTTTTCCCAACTACACCCCTGCCTAAGGGGTAAACCAGAATAATCAAATATAATTTCAGCATGAGGTTATAGCTGCTAGCATAAATGAACTTTCATATAGTGATACCACTGATTAGAGAGTTGCACAGGTCCGGTTGCACCAGACATGAACAAGGACATTCTGGTTAAAGTCAAACCCCGAACCCGAAACGGAAAAAAAAAATTCCACGACCCGTAACCCTACACACTTCAGGCTGAAACCGATCCAAATCTGAAATATTCAAGCCTGAACCTGTAGTGAAAGAAAATTAATCTACATTTTAATACAATTATGAAAAAGTAATCTACAATTACATGTCTCATATCAATCCATTTTATCCATCTTTTATAAAAATGAACACAAATACATTAATTAATAGTCAATATATACTTTTCACGGTGGCTGGGATAGGGAAAAATCGGGTTACCCGCACGACGCTACAACGGGTGCGCAATAGCTCTAAAATTAAAAGTTTTAGAAGATACCCCCCTCCCCCCGAAATAATAGGTTGCATACTTTAGTATCCGTATTTCTTCTCTTGAAACAATTATTTTTAATACAATGGTACCAGGCATAATCCATGTTAAACCCATTAAATTTTCTTTATTAATAAAAAGAGAACCAACTTCTGTAGAAAAAAAAGCACGCGTTTCTGTATGTGCCTCACGGAGAATTCTGAAACCTTAGGGGCATTACTGCGCCACTGAAATGCTCATAACTAAACTGCAATAACCTATCCTTCTATATATATATAAAAAGTTTTGATTTGGAAATGGACCAATGAAAATCTGCGTAGATATTCCGGGTAAATCCACATCCAATTTGAATGCTTAAGCATGGCTTTTCATCGTTAATATTAAAAAAACTGTTGCATACAAAAATATGAAAATCGGTGGTATTATAGAGAAATGTTTGATAAACATGCTGATGCAGACAGTTTTCAAATCGAAGAATTATTTTAAGAGATATTTAATGCTAAAGTTGGACAAAATCGTTCCATTAAAAAAGTTTCATTGGAGCAAAAACTATACATGAGAATTTAATCATTTTTAGATCATTTTATACGTTATAAGTTCCCGGTGTGCAGATTGTATTTATTTTTCTTATTTGACTCATTTTTTGAGGTTTTATTTCAATTTTAAATTCAAATTTTCAGCATTTCGAGAGATTTTTTACAAATTTTCGAAAATGTTATTAATTTAAACTGTTGCCAGTTGTATAAACAGCGCAAACAATAATGTTTACTTCAAATTAAAAATTTATTTTACACGTGACTATTATAAACAGAAAATATAAAAAGCAGGAACTCATTGAAAATTACATCATAAAAATTATAATTACACGTGAATTTTAAAAGAGACAGAATATTGTAAAATAATAAATTCATAAACATGCGTTAGAAGTCTTAAATAGGAGAATTTACGTCACATTTACGTCAAATTACACTTATTATATAAAATGAACAACAAATAATATTGCAAAACAGTTTAAATTTAAAAATTGCTCGAGACATTTATTTGATATTTTAAGATGATCATAATATTTCACTTCTAACAAAAGTATTTTTACGTGAATATTAAAAAGAAAAAGAAAAGTTTGGTGAAAATTACGTCAGATTATAATTCTCAGATTCAAATTATAATTCAATCTTCCGAAATCTTTTTAAAGCCGATTAAATTATCGTGCTGTTAGAGTCTGCGGTGTCTGAACGGGGTTGACGAGCGTAGCTCGTAAGGGGCAGAGCTCCCTAGTAGTTTAAAAAGTAACTTGTAAAAACAGAGGATAAAATAATTTCTATAATCCAAAGAGGAATGAATAGATCGCATACAAAAATTTTCATAATTCTCATCCTTAAGTCACTACCTTTTGTCGTCAACCTCAAGGAAGCTGGTCACTCAGCTTTCAATTTCCCATCACTAATGTAAAGCCTATGAGCATTAGATGCATTCGTATATTTAAAATATCTCCGCGGGAAATTAATATTTTAAACTTCTATTTTTTGTGTACACTTTCTAAAAGATGTCTCTTTTTTTCTTTGTTCTCAAAATATTTCTAAAGTATAGTCTTAATATTATATGAAGTGTTAAAATCTTATTCACAGTTCGCCCGCAGTTAACACATAAAATATTAAATTCAGCATAGATTTTAGAAATATTTTGATAACTAAGAAAACAAGTTGGAAATTGCTCGTCAAACGTGGCAAATGAGGTGCGTTCGTACTATAACTAGTTTTATAATTATTTTTTGCACCCCATATTGTACTGAATGTATATTTTTTTGCGCTTCATAAGTGCATAGTCTGTAACATCATTAAAATGCACTTACAATAATTTTTTCCCCATTCCCCGTAATGTAACGGAAAACTTTTGACTGTCCCTGTAATTAAACTATACATTCGATTTTCATAAAATTTGAAATGGCTCGACAAAATTTTGCAGCAATTATATATTTAAAATTTCAGACCATTCGGAAGGCTGTAAAATCATTAAAATGCATTTGCAATAATTTTTTCCCATTGGCCATAATGTAACGGAAAACTTTTGGGTGTCCCTGTAATTAAACTATACATCCGATTTTCATGAAATTGGAAATGGCTCAACAAAATTTTGCAGCAATTATATATTAAAAATTTCAGACCATTCGGAAGGCTGTAAAATCATTAAAATGCATTTGCTATAATTTTTTCCCATTGGCCGTAATGTAACGGAAAACTTTTGGGTGTCCCTGTAATTAAACTATACATCCGATTTTCATAAAATTGGAAATGGATCGACAAAATTTTGCAGCAATTATATATTAAAAATTTCAGACCATTCGGAAGTCTGTAACATCATTAAAATTCACTTGCAATAATTTTTCCCATTGGCCGTAATGTAAAGAAAAACTTTTGGGTGTCCCTGTAATTAAACTATACATCCGATTTTCATAAAATTGGAAATGGCTCGACAAAATTTTGCAGCAATTATATATTAAAAATTTCAGATCATTCGGTCGGGTAGTTTTTGCTCTGTTATATGCGGACGGACAGACAGACGGACAGACAGACGGACTGAACGACGACTATAGGTGCTACGTATTTATATAATTACGAACGCACCTAAAAAGAGACCCTTTAAGAAGAGTACACAGAAAAAAGATGCTAAAAATATGAATTTCCCGAGAAGATATTATAAATATACGAATGCATCAAAAGTCCATAGACTTAACATTACGGAGGAGAATTCCGAAGCTGAGTGACGAGACCCTTAAGAAACTCATATTCTGATTCAAACGTACATACTAAATTTATAAGCTAAATTATTTATTCTTAATCCCATAAACGAAAATCAATTTATCAGCCAACATTTCGCCTATAAATCTCTAGATTTATAGAATCAAATGCTGTTAAATAATTAAAGATAAAACGAGATTGGACTTTATTTTTTATTTGAAGTTTCGAATTTATTACTCAACAGATATAAAATCACTTAAAGTCCAAATCTGAACATAAATCAAGTGACAATGTCAACTGTGGCATTCGTAATCAAATATAAGATATAAATCTCAAGATTCTGGAAAAATACTTTGACAAATGAAAATCTTATAGTACATAAATTGTTGAAAAGATGATAAATTTAACGAAAATCTTATAGGATTAGTTTTCGAAAGAACGGTAAATTCCAGATAAAAATTGAACACAGAAAACAGTAGTATTGAGGTATTTGGAGCTTCATAAATGATTTAATGGAAACGATTCGATGATAGCTTTGGATTTGAAAAGTGGATTTAGATTTCGTTCTTTTTCTTCATAAACATAGTTGTTACGCCGATGGTCATTTCAAGTATCTCCTTACTGGCTGATTAACTGCCGGCTGCCATTTATATTGTTTAGTTTATAAAAACCGAGGTTAGTTTAGCTTATAAACTATTATTCTGACAGAAACGTCGGTCTATCAGTAAAGAGTACATATGACCGTCAACAACAGTTCGGCGGCTAACGTGTTAAATTACATCACACATTTATATTCATTTTTAAACACGAGAAAAATGCATAATTCTAACATGAAGTTAGAACAAAACTCTGTGGCACAACAATCCCTACGGATCATGGTCTGCAGCGCCCAACTTTATTTTCTTGACCATGGGCCTACACGGGATTATTTCCTAGTCAGGTCAACTTAAGGCGGGACCCCCCAGTGTTTAGTTTACATGCAAGTTCAGTACTCTGTTGAGTGAACCTTGCGCATTCCAGAGTCGAACTCTAGACCTGTAGCATGGTAAATATGAAGTTAACTGATAACAAAAATCATAACATGACAAACTAAAATGTGTGTAACTATAATCCCATGATGAAAACGTAATTTTTTAATCCTAAATGAAAAAAGTATTTTCTACGATAGAAACAGAGGTGATTCTGAGTAGAAAATTTTTTTCTGAAATTCAGAGCAAATTTTCTGGGGGGGGGACCCACTCCTGGCATTATTTATGGGTTTTTTTGCGCCCCTTTGACGAAATTTTCCGTGTTTTAGCGATTCTTTGACGAATTTTGCGTTTTTTTAGCGATCCTTTGACGAAATTTGCGTTCCCCCCGCGATTCTTTGTCAAAATTCGCGTTTTTTCGTGATCCCTGGACGAAATGTGCGTTTTTATGACCGATTTTTTTTAAATTTTCGGAAATGACTGTCTTAATTTTTCGGAAAATTCGGAATAGAATTATCCCTGGATTGAAAGTGAAGTGTAAAATTTTGTTTTTAGCTGTTTCTATGCCTCCACTTCTTTCCCCCATAAATTCGCATCTATTGAGTCAGACATAGACATTAAATTTAGGATTAGAAGTTAAATTATTTATTCGAAAAAATCAGTTTATCAGCAAACTTTTCGTTTATGCATAACTAAATCTAACGAATGAAATGTAGCTAAATAATTAAAGACAAAATGTAATTGGATTATTTGTTGTTGTTGTTGTTTTTGGAGTTCAGAATTCATTACCCAACAGATATAACAATTTAAAAGCTAATTCTTAACAGAAATCAAGTGACAGTGTTAAATGACTCGTTCGTAATCAGTTTTAAGGTATCAATGTTCAAAAAGCTAAGAAAAAGTGGTGACATTAATGAAATTCCCATTGGATTAATTAAAAAAAAAAAAGTTAGGTGAAAAAGAAAATAATATAGTGAAGATAACAACTTAAGAGTGGACAAAGTAAAAATATTAGTTTTTTAAAATGCATTAATTAAAAATATAGGTTTTTTCTTTAAATAATTTATCAAGAATATGTTACATCAAAAATATAAAAGTAGCAAATAAAGCCTTTGTATAAGAATATTAAAAGGCAGGAAATCACGTTTAAAAATGCGCAAATAATTCACAAAAAAGCAGCAAACAGCTGTTTCGAATCAAGCTACATTCTTCTTCAGTGCGACAGAGAGCAGAGCACAGCGTGCTAGAAAAAGCAAGATTGGTCATCAAGAATTTTTAACATCAAGAATACGTCGAATAAAGTATTAGGTAGTGGCGGTATAAATTATGGTGAATTAATTTATGAATTATAATATTCTATTATGGCATAAAGATTTAGGAAACATTTTTGTTCAAATGCCATTACATAACGTAAAAAAGGGTCCATTTTTATTTAGTAATTATTACAATATTAATATTGTTAATTATTAAATGCATATTGTAAAATTAATATTCACTTAAATACGCAATTTGAGCAATTTACGTAAGCTAACGTTATTTTTATAGAGTTTACACCATTTTTAAGCGATTAAAACCAGTTTAACTACTCTCTTGGTTAAAATTAATTGCACTCATTCAAAATTACAACCCTAAAACACATTATTCTGAATAACACAGTAGCGGCGTCATAGCTGTCAATATCATTACGATGTTAGACACTAGAAAAATTCATTTAAAGTTCGTAAATATGTATAACTTACGAAATATGTTTTCTTAAAAAGTAAAAAAAAACATTAAAATAAATGTCTATATTTTGAATTTCACATGGCTATTACAGTTTTCGCAGCCATATCTTCCGTAAGTTAAGAAAAACTTGATTTAAATAAATAAACCCTTCCGGAATGTATCAAAAAGGCACTTATGCAAAATTTGTTTGTAATAACAAAGACTGAACGCTCCATGTGTATCACAAAATGGCAATTCTTCACGCAGCTCCACTATCTATCAATGATTTGAACAAGATCGCAGAAATATGTAAATGTGAACAAATTTAAACGAGAGCAGCGGTTTTGAATAACATAGGTTAAAACGAAAGATACACGCGATGTCTAAAATGTTACATGTTATTTCCAGACAGAATACGTTATAAAAAATGTAGAGCAATACAGTAGAATATAAGGTCTGAAAGGATTTATATACGACGAGTTTTAAAATATAGGAGCATTTATTTCTTTACTAATAGATTTGAACGATAAAAGATGTAGAATGGTGGGAAAAATAAGCACAATATGATAGATCTTAATAGCTGAAAGGAATTTTATATTATTTCTTTATTTGAGGGAGGGGAGAGAGTGGGATTTCAGATAAATAGGAGAAAACTTTGAAATTATGGCACGGGAAGCTGGATAACAAATATATAGGATTATTGCCTTAAAAAACTTTTCTAAGCAAGAAAAATGACTAAAATAAATTTTAAGTGCTTATTTTAAAGAATATAAAATATTTTAATGTATTACAAAATTTGGAAACTATAATTTGTATCTTTGCATATGCATAATGCCTGCAAAATTTATGCGTATACACATTAAAGAGCAAAATTAATATAGGCTACCAGCCACAGGGCCACTAAAATGAAAAGAAAAGTTACTTTGCCTGCTAGCGGCCATCTGATGGCCGCTTTTCCTGCAAGGAGAGACGAAACTTTCCTTGCATTTCATCAACGATTCTATTTTTGCTGATTGCAATATATTAATATATTCATTTGGGCTCTATAATATGAGATTAATACTTTCAACAAAACTTTATTGTTTAGCCTGTATAAAAAAGTGGCCGCTAGATTAAAAAAGTGGTCATTTATAAAACTGCTTGGACTGACCACTGGTCATTAGCGAAATTTCCCACTTTTACTTTTTAATACACGTATAGATCGTAGAATTATTCGCGATTCAACTCAAAAAAATTAAATTTTGAGATATCAACAAAGCAATAATAACAAGATAATATCATAAATTTTTAATCAATTTTGCTTAGAAAGCAATCTACTTTTAAGGAAAACGTTCTTCGTTATTTTATGAAAAGTACCTTTTTATAAAAGTGCATTTGTAAATATAACAGCAATTTTTTTTTTCTTTTGACACCTTTAAAAAGTTCATAAAAAAAGTATTTTTATTCCGAATATTTGGACAATATTGCAGTTTTTATAGGCACAGCTTTCGTGAGATTAAGGAAAACTTGATTTAAATAAATGAACCCCTTTTGAATGCACTCATACAAAAAATGAAAAGCAATCATAAAACAACAAGTGAAAAGCAACACATACAAATTTTTTTAGTAACAGACACATTTTCTAGTACACAGCTAACACATATACATATTTAATGTTCGAGTTTTTTCACAAAAGGTATTTTCTCTCGCAGTTCTGCCTATCATTTCTAATAAGATACACGGAAAGAACTGTTTTGTTGCGATAACCAATTTTTTTTTTTTTTTTTTTTTTTTTTTTTTTTTTTTTTTTGTTTCACTGTTTGGACGTTCCCTTTTGTTGTATCAACTAATTTTTTGTTGCAACAAGCACAGCTGTTTTGTTGATTAATCTAAATAATTTGGTTAATTTATTTAGTTGAATGGGCAGTTGAATTTAGTTAAAATAACCTTATTTTCTTGGATTAACTAAATTATTTGGTTAGCTGCGATTCAATCACTGGTCGCTAGGTGCGTTACTGTGCCTCCTCTCCCGATCAACGTCTACGTCAATTTCAAAATGGCGGATCGTATAGAAGACAACATAGAAGAAGTAATAGTTATTTGCTAGTTTTTTGAAAGAGTCAGGCCATTCTAGCCAAAGCAGAATATATGGAAAAGCGGGGACAGTTCTACGGAAAGATTGAAGAGCATTTTTTTACATTCAAAAGCGGAGGATTTTAGTTGCAATCGCTCCAAGCAGCGAAATTGTGCGCGCGTCCTTGAAAACAGGGTTGACTAAGACTAGAGGTGAAAATTCAAAAATCGCGTTTTCGTGCACAACACTGAAGCGTTCTTTGAACATGTGATTCAAATGCTGGTATGTCTGATTTTATGCTATGCTCGTAATTTAATTTAGTTAAATTCTAATTAATCGTATTTAAGTTCTTTATTTTTGTACATATTTTTGTTTCGTAGAGGTTTATTCTCTTTTAAAGATTAAATTTGTGAAGGTGTTTTTGGTCCAATAAAATTAAAGATAACGTGAAATTAGAAAAATATCTTTATGCAATTTTCATTTAACTTTTTTATGTAAACTTTCATTTTCTGTAGCATATTTTTCATTCTGTTTAATTAGTGCTACTTCTTTAAACGTGTTTTTAGTCTGGCAAATACAGAATGACATTTGTTTACATTATTATCTGTTTGATGTTCCACAGTTTTAAAATATTTCTGTTTATATTTCACGTATTTAAAAAGTCTTCAATAATTTCGATTGTTTAAAAATAAGATTTGTATAGTATTTGAAATGTAATTTATTAAAAGTTAATAATTACTTATTTTTTACATTTTTTATGCTCTTTTTTTAAATATCCACTTATTTTAATACTTTGGTGCTGTATAAAATTTCATTTATTAATACTATTCAAGAGAAGATGGTTCCGCATATGCAATTTAAATTTATTACATTTTGGTTGTATATGCGTGAATTTTAAAACATTATTAAACATATTTAATTTTTTCATTTCTGTGAAATTTAAAATTAAATTATTTTGATTAAATCAATATTTGACATTCAAAATGCACATAATATTACACACGAGAGATTTTGAAAATGCATATTTATATTTGAAAAGAAAGATTTGAAAAAAAAGAAAAAGAAAAAGAAAAATTAACAAAAAATTTTCACTTAATTTAAATAAAAATTAAATTATGGAACATCAAATAAAATATAATGCAAGATGCAAATGATTCTGAAAAACAATTGTCTATCTGTGTAAAATAAAATAAAAACTATGCAACGTGTAAATAATATTAAAATATTTCGGAATAAAGTTTCAAAAAATGCCCTTTTCTGATTTTGCCCAGGAATGATATAAACTCTTTATTTGTTTTTATATATTTGTTAAACAGAGAATAATCTGTACGAAATTCAATTATGCAAAAATTCTGAACTTAATATTTCGATAAGTTTAATAATAAAGATAAATCAACTGAGCATAGATTATGCCAGACATATTATCATTTTAAGAGACATAGAAAATGATGATAATAATAATAATAAAATAGAAAAATCCCAAACAACATTTCATGTGTATAAGCAGGGTACAGAATAAATTTTTAACTAAGTAATTTAATGTGTATATTTATTTTCTGTATAAAATAATTGATTTTTAGGGTTCCGTACTTAAAAAGTAAAAACGGAACCATTATAAGATCACTCCTGTGTCTGTCCGTCTGTCGGTCTGTCTGTCTGTCACAGCCATTACTTTAATCGTAAACTATGGAACGTGGAAAGTTCAAATTCGGGGGAAATTATGATTTTAAAACACAATTTTAATTGGAATGAAAGATATAAGTAAGTTCTTTCGTTTCATGCATTTAAAAAATTGCAAGATACAGAATTAGTATTTATAGGGGGCTCGAAACTGTTATACATTTGTCGAACAAAAAATTGGCATAACAGTTTATGCGCAGGATTACAAAATAAATATTGCAACTAGAATGAAAATTTTGGTGCTTACTTATACTTCAGATTGTAATAATTTCCCTGAACTTAAATAAATTTGTATTTAAAGCATTTTTATATTTTTAATGCAATGCTGCATTTATCTAGAACAAAATTTTGAAAATTTCAACAGTAAAATCACCTAAAAAAATATTTTTTTGAACAATAAAAAGGAAATTTTAGGTTCAGTTTATACAGAATAACATGGAATATATGTTTTGAAAATTTCATGAAAAAATATTCAGAAGTTTTTGAGGTATCCTGCGCGTTATACCCAAAAACGCCATTTGGAAAATAATGAATTTAAAGTTTCGGAAACGCCGCTTCAGCTATTGAGCGGGTATAATTCTAAAAGCCAAAACTTCTGTTCTAATGGGAATTTCAAGGAAACAATTATATCAAAATATTCAGAAAAGATAGGAGTTTAACATCTAAAAAAATTAAAATTTCTTTAATTTTGAAGCTTTAAGAGTCCTGCGAAGTCCTGCGAAGAGTCCGAAGTAAGTAAATATTTCTAGAACTCCGGCCTATCTGGTTTTTTTGTTATCCGGAATTACCTTCCGCCACATTAGGCCGGATAGTCGGGAGTTTACCGTAGTTCAAATACAGTAAAATCCAGCTAAATGCGATAAAATTAACCCATTTGTGCATGAAATTTTGTTTCCGCAAATTTATTGGTAAAATCATTTTACAATGTTGCAAAATGAACGGAAAAATGCGCTAAAAAACCTTTGTATTTATTTGATAAAATGTATACGTACTAAATATGGGATATGCATAATATTTGTAATCATATAATATGCGTAATTATGTTTTGTCTAAATTTATATAAATTAAACTTTTAAATTGTATTTTACATAATATAATTAGTATCTATAAAAATATATTTCTTTACAGAGACAAATAACATTATAAGTATTAGAAATAATACTAAGAATAATGGTATTTGAGGCTTAAAAACATCTTTTTTCGTAATCATCTTCAAAAGGACTTCGCATAAATAACTGTTCCATAAATGGCAAACAAAAAAAAAAAAAAAAAAAAAAAAAAAAGAAAGAAAGAAAGAAAAAGAAAAAAAAGAAATGTGTACCCATTCGTGCATAGCGCCCTATATTTTATACGTTACAAAAATGCACAAAAAATAGTGTTGAACATATAATTTCATAATTTAAAAAAATACGTATTTCAAAGAAGTCTACAATCTAACATTATGACTTATTTAATTGGATCTTTGGAAGAAAACACAAACTTACATTTTACATTTCGCCATCTTGAAAAATGAAAAATCTATATACAGTCGGACCTCGTTACCACGAGACCCGTTTTCACGTCACTCCGCTTATCACGTCAGTTTTTCAAAGTCCCGATTTTCTGAATATGATTTTAATGTAAATAAACTCCGGATTGTACGTCGTTGTATAATTTCCAACTCCGGATATAGAACCGATTTATAAAATTGTCCATCTTTCATAATCTATCTTATAAGCACGTAAATTAAGCGGTAAGAAATGTCTTAGCCAAACTTTTCACAAAAGTGTCTAAAACACCCATTGAGATAAATGAGAAATTTTACTTCAATCCTTTATCTGAATAAATAAACCCAAACTCTATGAACGACCACGCTCTAGATAGACGTTATCAGTCTACATGCGATCTTTTTGTTCTGGTCAGGCGGCGGCGCTTTCTTGTGGTTACACGGCGTTTTTCATCCGACTAAAACCGAAGCATTGCATTGAATTGAAACGATCAGAAATTATCTAACATCCAATTCTGAAAAAACGAATATTGATTACAATTCATTGCATAATATTGGAAAAAGAATAGTAGGAAGCACATCTAGGGATAAGCAAACCTTAATTCATCAATATTTCATGCAACAATAAAAAAAAAAAAAGTCATCATAAATCTGATTTTTATTCTTTTCAATTTTGTTTTTGTGCTTATTTTGTTTAATAATAATGATGTTTTATTGCTTAAAACTGCAAGAATAGTTATGAATTTCAAATTGTCTTAAATTAATTTAAAATACAGCTTTTTATAAACATTTTTCTCCAACTCCGGTTACCGCGACACCCCGCTTATGACGACACTTTGTTCTGGTCCTTAGAGTGTCGGGATAACGAGGTTCGACTACTTCGAAAAAAGCCTTCATCTAAGCAAATAAATAGTCATCTTATGCTGTCATCTTTCGGTAGCAGATAAAGACATTTATAGATAAGGATTTCATACAATTCATGTTATAAAGAAGAATAAAATTAAACAAATTTATTAAAATTCGAAGCGTCTCAAAGTTGGGACGCTAGGTATAAATGGGTTAAGAAATTGGGTTTGTAAACTCGTATTTTTAGATCTAAATTAGTAAAAATCTAGAACCAGTTTAAAAGAATATCGAATGAAAACTAATGAAATTTCAACTGTGGTTGGATGCATTATTGTAATTTTTGTACGCTGTGTTTACGGTAGTCCGAGGTTTTAATTTAGAAGAGACAAATAAATGCAATGATAAAAAAGACAGCCATATTTTGCTCAAATAAACACGTGCATGCGTGTTGAAACTTGAAATAACATTTTCGGACAAAACCTTCCGGTAAACCGGATATGTTTAACCCTTTCAGGGGCAAAGCACTTCCATTGCTAAAATGTTGAAATGAATTAATGACAGCGGAATTTAAGTACAAATTTATTTAGAAATATGAAAAACCTATTTTTCATATACATAATAAACGGAATTTTTTTTTTACCCAAATTCTGATGCCATTGTGGCATTGGAGAATTAAGATTAAGTGGTTTCATAAACATATCACCGCCCTTGAAAGAGTTAAAACAATTCAGAAGAATATGGTACATGCTATTTTATGGCACAATAAAGCAACCTTACGAAAACTGCTTTCTTACAAGCTTAAAAAAAAATCTTTTTCGAAATTAAGATGGTTCTTACAGTTTTTTCAAAGTACTACTTACGTAAGATTAAGGAAAACTTGATTTAAATAAACGACCTTTCTGAAATACACCAGGAAAGCACTTATGCAAAATTTGCTAGTTATATCACAGATTGAACATTCGATTTGGTTCACAAAATGGCCAATTCCTCTTGTGGAGCTCCATTCATGATTTAAAATAAGATCGCAGAAATATGTAAATGTGAAGGAATTTAAACCAAAACAGCAGTTTTGAATAAAACAGGTTTAAAGGAATAATACATTCTATGTCTACAAATGTTACAAAGTACTCACTGGGAGAAAAAATGATAAAAAGAGGCAGAATGAACGAAAAAGACAAACAGCTTAAATGCAATTTTCAGAATAAATGTGCATTTATTTCTCAAGTGGACGAGGGACCTTTAAAAGCATTTTTTTATTTTTTGTAAATTTCACTTTAAATATCATTCAAGGGTACATTATATGCATTATGGCATACATTTATAACCAAAATTTAAAAAAAAAAAATTCAGAGAAAAAAAAGGAAATTTCAGCAATATTTTAGAACTTTTCAAAAGGCTCCATGCAAACTATTGTGGCATTGGAGAATTAAAATTAAGTGGTTTCATAAACATATCACCGCCCTTGAAAGAGTTAAAACAATTCAGAAGAATATGGTACATGCTATTTTATGGCACAATAAAGCAACCTTACGAAAACTGCTTTCTTACAAGCTTAAAAAAAAATCTTTTTCGAAATTAAGATGGTTCTTACAGTTTTTTCAAAGTACTACTTACGTAAGATTAAGGAAAACTTGATTTAAATAAACGACCTTTCTGAAATACACCAGGAAAGCACTTATGCAAAATTTGCTAGTTATATCACAGATTGAACATTCGATTTGGTTCACAAAATGGCCAATTCCTCTTGTGGAGCTCCATTCATGATTTAAAATAAGATCGCAGAAATATGTAAATGTGAAGGAATTTAAACCAAAACAGCAGTTTTGAATAAAACAGGTTTAAAGGAATAATACATTCTATGTCTACAAATGTTACAAAGTACTCACTGGGAGAAAAAATGATAAAAAGAGGCAGAATGAACGAAAAAGACAAACAGCTTAAATGCAATTTTCAGAATAAATGTGCATTTATTTCTCAAGTGGACGAGGGACCTTTAAAAGCATTTTTTTATTTTTTGTAAATTTCACTTTAAATATCATTCAAGGGTACATTATATGCATTATGGCATACATTTATAACCAAAATTTAAAAAAAAAAATTCAGAGAAAAAAAAGGAAATTTCAGCAATATTTTAGAACTTTTCAAAAGGCTCCATGCAAACTCAAAATCAATGAAAATCCCCAATATTTTTTATATAACTGTGAAATTTACAAAGTATAAAAAAAATGGTTTTAAAGGTCCCCCGTCCCCTTAACTCTTAAAGCTTCAAAATTTTCGAAATTTTAATTTTTTTAGATGTTAAACTCCCATCTTTTCTGAAGATTGATATAACTGTTTCCTTGAAATTTCCATTAGAACAGAAGTTATGGCTTTTAGAATTATACCCACTCAATAGCGGAAGCGGCGTTTCCGAAACTTTAAAGTCATTATTTTCCAAATGGCGTTTTTGGGCATAACGCGCAGGATATCTCAAAAACTTCTGAATATTTTTTCATGATATTTTCAAAACATACGTTTCATGTTAGTCTGTATAAACTGAACCCAAAATTTCATTTTTATTGTTGAAAAAAAGATTTTTTTTTTTTTTAAGGTGATTATACTGTTGAAATTTTCCAAAATTTTGTATTAGCTAAATACAACTTTCTATTAAAAATATAAAAATGCTCTAAATACAAATTTACTTATATTCAGGCAATTATTACAATTTGAAGTACACTGTTAAAAATAAAGTGCGATGTTTCACCACGAAAATGGTTAAAAGTCGCTGAAATTTAGCTGCAACCAAGATATAGGTGATAAGTTTCACCAGTTTATTGGTGCTTTCATAAATACCATTATATTAGTGAAATGTTAAACCATGATTCAGGTTTTTTATAAATCCAATTTTCTGGTGAAAGGTTGAACCATAAATCAGGATTTTTTTAATCCAATTTTATAGTGAAAGGTTGAACCATAAATCAGGGTTTTTTTAAATCCAATTTTCTGGTAAAAGTTTGAACCATAATTCAGTTTTTTTTAAATCGAATTTTCTGGTAAAAGGTTGAACCACAAATCAGGATTGTTTTTAAATCCAATTTTCTGGTGAAAGGTTTAACCATGATTCAGAGTTTTTTTAAATAACATTTTCTGGTGAAATGTTAAATCATAATTCAAGGTTTTCTCTATTCCAATTTTGGTTGAACCACGATTCAGGATTTTCTCTCATCTTTATGAGGAAAGGTTACACCGGATTGTAGTTTTCTTTTTTTCCCCCCTCACTTTGGTTTTTAATTTATCATTTTATTGTATAATAAACAAAATTTCAGATTATGCGAGATTATATTGCAGTAGGGAAAGCATATATATATATTTTTTCATTAAACCGAACATTATTAAATTTTTAATTATTGATTCGATTGTCTTTGAAACATATTTAAAAAACAGATGTAAACCAGTTTGATCTAATTTGATTTCACAAAGTAACTGCATTTTTTTTTCTTCTCACAAATATTACCATTCTGTCATTGTACTTTCTGGAATATTTCTCTGCACTCACTTACACTTAGTCCATTTAGTGCTTGCTTATTCACAAAAAAATATTAAAAAAATAATAATAATTTTCTTAGATTTAAATGCATACCCAGTTTTTATTATATTTTAATTTAAACAATGGCTGAATGAATTTCTTCAACCAATATTAATTTTTGCACAGGTTTAAAAAAGTTTTTTCCACAATGCAGTTAGCTGCTGCTTTCATGATCTGTAATTGTTTTTTTTTTTTTTTTTTTTTTTTTAATTGTTGTGAATCTATAGATGGGCGATTCCATGGAGAGTTTCACACACATAACGCAGGCTTTAATTTGCATTTATTCAATTATTTATTAAATTTTAATGTTAATTCTGATTTTAAGTGGTATGGTAAATAAGTTATTGATATATT
Source organism: Maratus speciosus (assembly GCA_963932465.1). Lineage (NCBI taxonomy): Eukaryota > Metazoa > Arthropoda > Arachnida > Araneae > Salticidae > Maratus > Maratus speciosus. The sequence continues at coordinate 301,824,287 of OZ010798.1, read as the reverse complement.
TTTAAATTTAAATGTGTGGCAATAAAACTCACAGAAGTATATCATTTAATTTCATTACTCAAAATGTGCTTTTTTTCTACTTCAGAAAAAAAAGCACAGTTTGAGTAATTAAATTATATATTTCTGTGAGTTTTACTTACACACATTTAAACTAAAAAATATGTTAATAACTTATTTACCATACCACCTAAAATCAGAATTAACATTAAAATATAATAAATAATTCAATAAATGCAAATTAAAGCCTGCGTTATGTGTGTGACTCTCCACATGGAATCGCCCAGATGCTGAAATTTTTATATTATACAGTTTTCAAATTTTTACCTTCTTTTCACAAAACAAAAAATAAAAGTATTTTAATTAGCAAAAAATATTTATAGACATTTCTGCATATACTTAATATAACGGTACAATTGTTACACATATGAAAATTTCACATATTTTCACTATTTTAAGTTACATAATTTTTAATAGTACTATTTTTGAACAGTAAAATTGACTAAAAAAAAATTAATTTTTCTACTGTTGCTGACATATATCGACAGTAACAATCTAAGCAATCCACTTCCCCTTTTCCTCAAATTGAATTATTGTCACATAATTTTCATTTTTACGTCGTTAAAAGGGGGGGGGTTGCAATGTGAAATGCAATTAAATTAAATCTGTATTTCAATTTACTGATTCTTCATAGTTTTAAAAATAATTTTCAAGCATGATTCTTTTAAAAATTTATACTGCACACAGCTCGATTATGCAAAATTAGCTCATTTGGATATAAAAACAACAACAAAAAAAAAAAAACTCAGAATTTGTTTCTGTTTAACATTCAATAATGAATATGACACTTTTCAATAAATAAAGACAAAACATAACGGATACATAATAAAAGTATATGCGTAAACACTGAAATAATCAGCATGAAAAAGGCAGCTATAAGTAGCAGAATCCATTTAACCTCTAATATCAGCTAATACAAAAGTATTACTTTAAATTTTAAAGCTTTTTTTAAATACACAATGTACATCTATAGTATATTAAATACTTACTTTGAAGGGTTAATTTAATAACAGCAGTGTCGCCACCAAGCGACTAATTATTGTTACATATATATTTTTTCAGTATTCCTAAATGATAATCTATGATGACAATTTATTTATTTTTTAACAATACTCGTAGAGAAGAAAAATATTCACCAACAGCAGCCTTGCAATAGCTGAAAAAAGAAATGATTACGGGCACAATTAAATAGCAACACATTTAAGTTGGTTTGCGGTATGCCGCTCCATTTATTGAAAATACAAATTATATAATCATTAGATTATATGTATAGTATGTCAGACTAATATCTATTGTAATATAATATCATTTTACATAGAGTTTCTCTCAGACAGTTTTAGGAGGGTGCTGCACTCTGTCTGACCATTCAGGTCATCAAATATTTAAATTCTTGAAGCTTAGTATATTCTGAATCAGGATTTCAGTCAGGTAAAATGGAAGAGATCCAAGCATCAGGTTAATTTCTCCACCTGTTTTAAATGAAAGAGTAAATATTTTAAAACATAAAATTGTTTCTTGTGCAGACATAACAATAAAAGTCAAATTTCACACAGGGGAAATAATCAAAAAATTAAACAGCATATAATTCAAATCTCTTTTACAAGGAAATCTTCAGCATTTGAAAAATCAATCAGTGTTCAAAATCATTGATGGTCCACTGGTCAGAGAAAACCAAAAATGATATTGGACATTGGACCACTAATTTGAAAATTTTAGTAGTCAGCAGGATCAATAACTTGTTCCCCCTTCTCTCACAGGGTCACACTCACAGGTAAACTTAAGTTTTCCCGTCTCAGAGAAAACCACAACCAAGCAAAAATCACACAATTTTATTTATTTAAAAAAAAATAAATAAAACTGCATTAAACGTAAACCTTAGTCAATTGAAATATTGGAAATATCTAAATAATTTTATAGTTTTTCTTTATGTACTGTTTATTTAATTTTTAGTCATAATTTTACATTTTATTATGTTGAAAATTTTGGATAACTGCAAAGTAAGTTTGTAAGAAAAGACTGCAGAATTCTCCAATTGTTAGGTAGAAGAAGAATATTGTGAAATTCTTGAATCAAATGTGGAAAAATATTGCAAAAAGTGTCAGCTGGTTGAGGAAAAAAATTCGTCAGTTGTGATTAACAAAAACTGACGTTTGCCATTTGGCTGCAATAGGGTGTCAACGATTTTAATCAGTTGATTTAAATCAACGATTAAATCATGATTTTAATCAACTGATTTTTTTTTTAAATCATTGATTAAAAACACAAATTTTCTAAATTTTAAAACGACATATAAAATTATTAAAATCTAAGATGAACAGAAGTAGAAAACCAAAATAATAAGTGGCATTTTTAGAAAAGACGATACTCTTCGTTTTATGATTTTGAATTTTTATGAGCGAATGTTATTAATCATGGTCAAATGTTTATAAAATTGAATTAAGACACTCTATTCATTCAAGGAATGCAGTAATTCCCTCACAAAACAAAATAATCATGAATGTAAATGATGTTATATCAAATACAGGGTGTAAAAAAAATCATGATTAAAAAAAAAAAAAAAAAAAAAAAAAAAAAAAATTGATTTTTTTTATTTAAATCGGATTTTTTTCCCTGTGTTAGAATATTAAACATCTACCAAGAATTAAGCATTTCAAAAATGAATAACCCTCCAATAACATAATCTGTTTTTTTTTTTTTTTGCTTTAATTAATAAAATTTTAATTATGTAATTATAGAAATTAAAAAAAAACTGCAAATTAAAAATTTCTTTAGTAGCATATAACATTAGGTGCACTAATATTTTGTAATAATTATATAAACCAATATTAAATACTCCTTATATTTTAAAGTTATTAATAAATTGCAAATTTATGATACAGATTAAATTTAGTGATTATTAAACAATTAACTGTTTAATTAAGAACACAATCTACATTTTTGAAAAAGTGGTTGAAAAAAAGGTGATAAATAATCGTTTGATAAATTCATAAAGCGGCCAATAATTTTACACAGGTTCTAAAGCATATTTATGTCAAATTGATCAAAAATTGTAGCAATGTATACAGCAAACTCACACATAATTTATAAATAGATTACAAAAATTGTATTTTGAAATTTAAATCAGATTGTTTCCCCACAACATTAAAATATCTGAATAGTTACTAAATATTATAATATTTTGAAGTTATTTAACATTTAGTTAGATGTTTTTTTAAATGTATAATACTTCTTTTTACACAGTTTAACATTGTTATAATTAACAATAACAAATATTACAGTTTTTACAAGTGATTTAGTGATAATTTTCATTACTGATTATAATGCTTTTTTACTCTATTTCAAAAAATCAGAAAATATGTGATTTTATCATCTGATTTAAATCAGTTGATTAAAATCACTGACACTCTATTGCTATGTTTATTGTATATAAAAGAATGAATAATTTGATTATTAAAAGGAAATTCTGACATTGTAAGTTATATTAGATTATATGTTTCCCCATGTTAGACCATCATTCCCTCACACATTGCTATTATCTCAAATATCTACCACTAATGAGCAGTAGCAGTCTAGCATCCTTCACAGAGAAGAAGCTATTTTGAGCACTTGTCAGTTCAGCAACATAAATTGGTGGTGTAAGATTTTGTTAATTTTACAGAATTTTTTTTTAGTCAGTATATCCGGAAGCGTTTTTATTAGCAGTCATTCCCTCACACAGAATATTCATTTTTTTTGTAAATATCAAAAATTTTAATTTTATCATACATTATATATTAAGTGTTTCTCTTAAAGGAAACAGTTTGGATTTCTTCATAATTTTGCATTTCCCCCCTACAACTAGTAAAAATGTCTTATTTCATCATTCCCTCACATTTTTTATTTTATTTTTTCCACAAATTTTTATTTTATTTTTTTTTTTTTTGTTAAGTCAAATTTTTAAAACAATTTCTGTTGCTATTAAAATCTTCAATAATTGTCTGATTTCTTACCATTTATCTAATTTTTATGAAAATTTACATATGCATCATTCAAGTCAGACTGCTGGCCAAATTTGCAAGTATTGTAGAGAACAACCCAAGTCACAATACCTGTAGAAACTATCCAAATTATGTTCATCTCAGATTTGAATACTTTTATGTCATTTTAAACATTTAGAAAATTTTTGATTTTAATTAATGATTTTAAAAAAAAATCACTTTATTAAAATCATGATTCAAATCGCTGATTTAAATCATTGACATCCTGATCAAATATAAAGACAATAATAGAAAAAAAAATCTGGATACATGTAACTTTTAAAAACTATGCTTAAAATTCATATAAATCTTTTTTTTATTATTTTGTTTGTATAAATTACTTTAAACATGGTAACTAATGTTTAAGATACTGATAGAGATATATATTATAAGTTTTTAAAAGTAATAAGTTGCATTTTTAGAAAAGGCGATACTCTTCGTTTTATGAATTTGAATTTTTTATGAGAGAATGTGATTATTTATGGTCAAATGTTTATAAAATTGAATAAGGCACTCTATTCATTCAAGGAATGCAGTAATTCCCTCACAAAACAAAATTATCATGAATGTAAATGATGTTACATCAAATATAAAGACAATAATAGAAAAAAAAAATCTGGATACATGGAACTTTTTAAAAACAATGCTTAAAATTCATATAAATCTCTTTTTTTTATTATTTTGTTTGTATAAATTACTTTAAACATGGTAACTAATGTTTAAGATACTGATAGAGATATATATTATAAGTTTTTAAAAGTAATAAGTTGCATTTTTAGAAAAGGCGATACTCTTCGTTTTATGAATTTGAATTTTTATGAGCGAATGTTGTTATTCATCGTCAAATGTTTATAAAATTGAATTATGGCACTCTATTCATTCAAGGAATGCAGTAATTCCCTCACAAAAGAAAATTATCATGAATGTAAATGATGTTACATCAAATATAAAGACAATAATAGAAAGAAAAAAAAAATCTGGATACATGGAACTTTTTAAAAACAATGCTTAAAATTCATATAAATCTCTTTTTTTTTATTATTTTGTTTGTATAAATTACTTTAAACATGGTAACTAATGTTTAAGATACTGATAGAGATATATATTATAAGTTTTTAAAAGCAATAAGTTGCATTTTTAGAAAAGGCGATACTCTTCGTTTTATGAATTTGAATTTTTATGAGAGAATGTGATTATTTATGGTCAAATGTTTATAAAATTGAATAAGGCACTCTATTCATTCAAGGAATGCAGTAATTCCCTCACAAAACAAAATTATCATGAATGTAAATGATGTTACATCAAATATAAAGACAATAATAGATAAAAAAAATCTGGATACATGTAACTTTTTAAAAACAATGCATAAAATTCATATAAATCTCTTTTTTTTTATTATTTTGTTTGTATAAATTACTTTAAACATGGTAACTAATGTTTAAGATACTGATAGAGATATATATTATAAGTTTTTAAAAGCAATAAGTTGCATTTTTAGAAAAAGCGATACTCTTCGTTTTATGAATTTGAATTTTTATGAGAGAATGTGATTATTTATGGTCAAATGTTTATAAAATTGAATAAGGCACTCTATTCATTCAAGGAATGCAGTAATTCCCTCACAAAACAAAATTATCATGAATGTAAATGATGTTACATCAAATATAAAGACAATAATAGAAAGAAAAAAAAATCTGGATACATGCAACTTTTTAAAAACAATGCTTAAAATTCATATAAATCTCTTTTTTTATTATTTTGTTTGTATAAATTACTTTAAACATGGTAACTAATGTTTAAGATACTGATAGAGATATATATTATAAGTTTTTAAAAGCAATAAGTTGCATTTTTAGAAAAAGCGATACTCTTCGTTTTATGAATTTGAATTTTTATGGTCAAATGTGATTATTTATGGTCAAATGTTTATAAAATTGAATAAGGCACTCTATTCATTCAAGGAATGCAGTAATTCCCTCACAAAACAAAATTATCATGAATGTAAATGATGTTACATCAAATATAAAGACAATAATAGAAAGAAAAAAAAATCTGGATACATGGAACTTTTTAAAAACAATGCTTAAAATTCATATAAATCTCTTTTTTTTATTATTTTGTTTGTATAAATTACTTTAAACATGGTAAATAATGTTTAAGATACTGATAGAGATATATATTATAAGTTTTTAAAAGTAATAAGTTGCATTTTTAGAAAAGGCAATACTCTTCGTTTTATGAATTTGAATTTTTTATGAGAGAATGTGATTATTTATGGTCAAATGTTTATAAAATTGAATAAGGCACTCTATTCATTCAAGGAATGCAGTAATTCCCTCACAAAACTAAATTATCATGAATGTAAATGATGTTACATCAAATATAAAGACAATAATAGAAAAAAAAAATCTGGATACATGTAACTTTTTCAAAACAATGCTTAAAATTCATATAAATCTCTTTTTTTATTATTTTGTTTGTATAAATTACTTTAAACATGGTAACTAATGTTTAAGATACTGATAGAGATATATATTATAAGTTTTTAAAAGCAATAAGTTGCATTTTTAGAAAAAGCGATACTCTTCGTTTTATGAATTTGAATTTTTATGAGAGAATGTGATTATTTATGGTCAAATGTTTATAAAATTGAATAAGGCACTCTATTCATTCACGGAATGCAGTAATTCCCTCACAAAACAAAATTATCATGAATGAAAATGATGTTACATCAAATATAAAGACAATAATAGAAAGAAAAAAAAATCTGGATACATGGAACTTTTTAAAAACAATGCTTAAAATTCATATAAATCTCTTTTTTTTATTATTTTGTTTGTATAAATTACTTTAAACATGGTAACTAATGTTTAAGATACTGATAGAGATATATATTATAAGTTTTTAAAAGTAATAAGTTGCATTTTTAGAAAAGGCGATACTCTTCGTTTTATGAATTTGAATTTTTATGAGCGAATGTTGTTATTCATCGTCAAATGTTTATAAAATTAAATTATGGCACTCTATTCATTCAAGGAATGCAGTAATTCCCTCAGAAAACAAAATTATCATGAATGTAAATGATGTTACATCAAATATAAAGACAATAATAGAAAAAAAAAATCTGGATACATGTAACTTTTTCAAAACAATGCTTAAAATTCATATAAATCTCTTTTTTTTATTATTTTGTTTGTATAAATTACTTTAAACATGGTAACTAATGTTTAAGATACTGATAGAGATATATATTATAAGTTTTTAAAAGTAATAAGTTGCATTTTTAGAAAAGGCGATACTCTTCGTTTTATGAATTTGAATTTTTATGAGCGAATGTTGTTATTCATCGTCAAATGTTTATAAAATTAAATTAGGGCACTCTATTCATTCAAGGAATGCAGTAATTCCCTCAGAAAACAAAATTATCATGAATGTAAATGATGTTACATCAAATATAAAGACAATAATAGAAAAAAAAAATCTGGATACATGTAACTTTTTCAAAACAATGCTTAAAATTCATATAAATCTCTTTTTTTTATTATTTTGTTTGTATAAATTACTTTAAACATGGTAACTAATGTTTAAGATACTGATAGAGATATATATTATAAGTTTTTAAAAGTAATAAGTTGCATTTTTAGAAAAGGCGATACTCTTCGTTTTATGAATTTGAATTTTTATGAGCGAATGTTGTTATTCATCGTCAAATGTTTATAAAATTGAATTATGGCACTCTATTCATTCAAGGAATGCAGTAATTCCCTCACAAAAGAAAATTATCATGAATGTAAATGATGTTACATCAAATATAAAGACAATAATAGAAAGAAAAATAAATCTGGATACATGGAACTTTTTAAAAACAATGCTTAAAATTCATATAAATCTCTTTTTTTTTATTATTTTGTTTGTATAAATTACTTTAAACATGGTAACTAATGTTTAAGATACTGATAGAGATATATATTATAAGTTTTTAAAAGCAATAAGTTGCATTTTTAGAAAAGGCGATACTCTTCGTTTTATGAATTTGAATTTTTATGAGAGAATGTGATTATTTATGGTCAAATGTTTATAAAATTGAATAAGGCACTCTATTCATTCAAGGAATGCAGTAATTCCCTCACAAAACAAAATTATCATGAATGTAAATGATGTTACATCAAATATAAAGACAATAATAGAAAAAAAAAATCTGGATACATGTAACTTTTTAAAAACAATGCATAAAATTCATATAAATCTCTTTTTTTTATTATTTTGTTTGTATAAATTACTTTAAACATGGTCACTAATGTTTAATATACTGATAGAGATATATATTATAAGTTTTTAAAAGTAATAAGTTGCATTTTTAGAAAAGGCGATACTCTTCGTTTTATGAATTTGAATTTTTATGAGCGAATGTTGTTATTCATCGTCAAATGTTTATAAAATTGAATAAGGCACTCTATTCATTCAAGGAATGCAGTAATTCCCTCACAAAACAAAATTATCATGAATGTAAATGATGTTACATCAAATATAAAGACAATAATAGAAAGAAAAAAAAATCTGGATACATGGAACTTTTTAAAAACAATGCTTAAAATTCATATAAATCTCTTTTTTTTATTATTTTGTTTGTATAAATTACTTTAAACATGGTCACTAATGTTTAATATACTGATAGAGATATATATTATAAGTTTTTAAAAGTAATAAGTTGCATTTTTAGAAAAGGCAATACTCTTCATTTTATGAATTTGAATTTTTATGAGAGAATGTGATTATTTATGGTCAAATGTTTATAAAATTGAATAAGGCACTCTATTCATTCAAGGAATGCAGTAATTCCCTCACAAAACAAAATTATCATGAATGTAAATGATGTTACATCAAATATAAAGACAATAATAGAAAAAAAAAATCTGGATACATGTAACTTTTTCAAAACAATGCTTAAAATTCATATAAATCTCTTTTTTTATTATTTTGTTTGTATAAATTACTTTAAACATGGTAACTAATGTTTAAGATACTGATAGAGATATATATTATAAGTTTTTAAAAGTAATAAGTTGCATTTTTAGAAAAGGCGATACTCTTCGTTTTATGAATTTGAATTTTTATGAGCGAATGTTGTTATTCATCGTCAAATGTTTATAAAATTGAATTATGGCACTCTATTCATTCAAGGAATGCAGTAATTCCCTCAGAAAACAAAATTATCATGAATGTAAATGATGTTACATCAAATATAAAGACAATAATAGAAAGAAAAAAAAATCTGGATACATGCAACTTTTTAAAAACAATACTTAAAATTCATATAAATCTCTTTTTTTATTATTTTGTTTGTATAAATTACTTTAAACATGGTAACTAATGTTTAAGATACTGATAGAGATATATATTATAAGTTTTTAAAAGTAATAAGTTGCATTTTTAGAAAAGGCGATACTCTTCGTTTTATGAATTTGAATTTTTATGAGCGAATGTTGTTATTCATCGTCAAATGTTTATAAAATTAAATTATGGCACTCTATTCATTCAAGGAATGCAGTAATTCCCTCAGAAAACAAAATTATCATGAATGTAAATGATGTTACATCAAATATAAAGACAATAATAGAAAAAAAAATCTGGATACATGTAACTTTTTCAAAACAATGCTTAAAATTCATATAAATCTCTTTTTTTTTATTATTTTGTTTGTATAAATTACTTTAAACATGGTAACTAATGCTTAAGATACTGATAGAGATATATATTATAAGTTTTTAAAAGTAATAAGTTGCATTTTTAGAAAAGGCGATACTCTTCGTTTTATGAATTTGAATTTTTATGAGCGAATGTTGTTATTCATCGTCAAATGTTTATAAAATTAAATTAGGGCACTCTATTCATTCAAGGAATGCCGTAATTCCCTCAGAAAACAAAATTATCATGAATGTAAATGATGTTACATCAAATATAAAGACAATAATAGAAAAAAAAAATCTGGATACATGTAACTTTTTCAAAACAATGCTTAAAATTCATATAAATCTCTTTTTTTTATTATTTTGTTTGTATAAATTACTTTAAACATGGTAACTAATGTTTAAGATACTGATAGAGATATATATTATAAGTTTTTAAAAGTAATAAGTTGCATTTTTAGAAAAGGCGATACTCTTCGTTTTATGAATTTGAATTTTTATGAGCGAATGTTGTTATTCATCGTCAAATGTTTATAAAATTGAATTATGGCACTCTATTCATTCAAGGAATGCAGTAATTCCCTCACAAAAGAAAATTATCATGAATGTAAATGATGTTACATCAAATATAAAGACAATAATAGAAAGAAAAAAAAATCTGGATACATGGAACTTTTTAAAAACAATGCTTAAAATTCATATAAATCTCTTTTTTTTATTATTTTGTTTGTATAAATTACTTTAAACATGGTAACTAATGTTTAAGATACTGATAGAGATATATATTATAAGTTTTTAAAAGCAATAAGTTGCATTTTTAGAAAAGGCAATACTCTTCGTTTTATGAATTTGAATTTTTATGAGAGAATGTGATTATTTATGGTCAAATGTTTATAAAATTGAATAAGGCACTCTATTCATTCAAGGAATGCAGTAATTCCCACACAAAACAAAATTATCATGAATGTAAATGATGTTACATCAAATATAAAGACAATAATAGAAAAAAAAAAAAATCTGGATACATGTAACTTTTTCAAAACAATGCTTAAAATTCATATAAATCTCTTTTTTTATTATTTTGTTTGTATAAATTACTTTAAACATGGTAACTAATGTTTAAGATACTGATAGAGATATATATTATAAGTTTTTAAAAGTAATAAGTTGCATTTTTAGAAAAGGCGATACTCTTCGTTTTATGAATTTGAATTTTTATGAGCGAATGTTGTTATTCATCGTCAAATGTTTATAAAATTGAATTATGGCACTCTATTCATTCAAGGAATGCAGTAATTCCCTCAGAAAACAAAATTATCATGAATGTAAATGATGTTACATCAAATATAAAGACAATAATAGAAAGAAAAAAAAATCTGGATACATGTAACTTTTTCAAAACAATGCTTAAAATTCATATAAATCTCTTTTTTTATTATTTTGTTTGTATAAATTACTTTAAACATGGTAACTAATGTTTAAGATACTGATAGAGATATATATTATAAGTTTTTAAAAGTAATAAGTTGCATTTTTAGAAAAGGCGATACTCTTCGTTTTATGAATTTGAATTTTTATGAGCGAATGTTGTTATTCATCGTCAAATGTTTATAAAATTGAATTATGGCACTCTATTCATTCAAGGAATGCAGTAATTCCCTCAGAAAACAAAATTATCATGAATGTAAATGATGTTACATCAAATATAAAGACAATAATAGAAAGAAAAAAAAATCTGGATACATGCAACTTTTTAAAAACAATACTTAAAATTCATATAAATCTCTTTTTTTATTATTTTGTTTGTATAAATTACTTTAAACATGGTAACTAATGTTTAAGATACTGATAGAGATATATATTATAAGTTTTTAAAAGTAATAAGTTGCATTTTTAGAAAAGGCGATACTCTTCGTTTTATGAATTTGAATTTTTATGAGCGAATGTTGTTATTCATCGTCAAATGTTTATAAAATTAAATTATGGCACTCTATTCATTCAAGGAATGCAGTAATTCCCTCAGAAAACAAAATTATCATGAATGTAAATGATGTTACATCAAATATAAAGACAATAATAGAAAAAAAAATCTGGATACATGTAACTTTTTCAAAACAATGCTTAAAATTCATATAAATCTCTTTTTTTTATTATTTTGTTTGTATAAATTACTTTAAACATGGTAACTAATGCTTAAGATACTGATAGAGATATATATTATAAGTTTTTAAAAGTAATAAGTTGCATTTTTAGAAAAGGCGATACTCTTCGTTTTATGAATTTGAATTTTTATGAGCGAATGTTGTTATTCATCGTCAAATGTTTATAAAATTAAATTAGGGCACTCTATTCATTCAAGGAATGCAGTAATTCCCTCAGAAAACAAAATTATCATGAATGTAAATGATGTTACATCAAATATAAAGACAATAATAGAAAAAAAAAATCTGGATACATGTAACTTTTTCAAAACAATGCTTAAAATTCATATAAATCTCTTTTTTTTTATTATTTTGTTTGTATAAATTACTTTAAACATGGTAACTAATGTTTAAGATACTGATAGAGATATATATTATAAGTTTTTAAAAGTAATAAGTTGCATTTTTAGAAAAGGCGATACTCTTCGTTTTATGAATTTGAATTTTTATGAGCGAATGTTGTTATTCATCGTCAAATGTTTATAAAATTGAATTATGGCACTCTATTCATTCAAGGAATGCAGTAATTCCCTCACAAAAGAAAATTATCATGAATGTAAATGATGTTACATCAAATATAAAGACAATAATAGAAAGAAAAAAAAATCTGGATACATGGAACTTTTTAAAAACAATGCTTAAAATTCATATAAATCTCTTTTTTTTATTATTTTGTTTGTATAAATTACTTTAAACATGGTAACTAATGTTTAAGATACTGATAGAGATATATATTATAAGTTTTTAAAAGCAATAAGTTGCATTTTTAGAAAAGGCGATACTCTTCGTTTTATGAATTTGAATTTTTATGAGCGAATGTTGTTATTCATCGTCAAATGTTTATAAAATTGAATTATGGCACTCTATTCATTCAAGGAATGCAGTAATTCCCTCAGAAAACAAAATTATCATGAATGTAAATGATGTTACATCAAATATAAAGACAATAATAGAAAGAAAAAAAAATCTGGATACATGCAACTTTTTAAAAACAATACTTAAAATTCATATAAATCTCTTTTTTTATTATTTTGTTTGTATAAATTACTTTAAACATGGTAACTAATGTTTAAGATACTGATAGAGATATATATTATAAGTTTTTAAAAGTAATAAGTTGCATTTTTAGAAAAGGCGATACTCTTCGTTTTATGAATTTGAATTTTTATGAGCGAATGTTGTTATTCATCGTCAAATGTTTATAAAATTAAATTATGGCACTCTATTCATTCAAGGAATGCAGTAATTCCCTCAGAAAACAAAATTATCATGAATGTAAATGATGTTACATCAAATATAAAGACAATAATAGAAAAAAAAATCTGGATACATGTAACTTTTTCAAAACAATGCTTAAAATTCATATAAATCTCTTTTTTTTATTATTTTGTTTGTATAAATTACTTTAAACATGGTAACTAATGCTTAAGATACTGATAGAGATATATATTATAAGTTTTTAAAAGTAATAAGTTGCATTTTTAGAAAAGGCGATACTCTTCGTTTTATGAATTTGAATTTTTATGAGCGAATGTTGTTATTCATCGTCAAATGTTTATAAAATTAAATTAGGGCACTCTATTCATTCAAGGAATGCAGTAATTCCCTCAGAAAACAAAATTATCATGAATGTAAATGATGTTACATCAAATATAAAGACAATAATAGAAAAAAAAAATCTGGATACATGTAACTTTTTCAAAACAATGCTTAAAATTCATATAAATCTCTTTTTTTTATTATTTTGTTTGTATAAATTACTTTAAACATGGTAACTAATGTTTAAGATACTGATAGAGATATATATTATAAGTTTTTAAAAGTAATAAGTTGCATTTTTAGAAAAGGCGATACTCTTCGTTTTATGAATTTGAATTTTTATGAGCGAATGTTGTTATTCATCGTCAAATGTTTATAAAATTGAATTATGGCACTCTATTCATTCAAGGAATGCAGTAATTCCCTCACAAAAGAAAATTATCATGAATGTAAATGATGTTACATCAAATATAAAGACAATAATAGAAAGAAAAAAAAATCTGGATACATGGAACTTTTTAAAAACAATGCTTAAAATTCATATAAATCTCTTTTTTTTATTATTTTGTTTGTATAAATTACTTTAAACATGGTAACTAATGTTTAAGATACTGATAGAGATATATATTATAAGTTTTTAAAAGCAATAAGTTGCATTTTTAGAAAAGGCAATACTCTTCGTTTTATGAATTTGAATTTTTATGAGAGAATGTGATTATTTATGGTCAAATGTTTATAAAATTGAATAAGGCACTCTATTCATTCAAGGAATGCAGTAATTCCCACACAAAACAAAATTATCATGAATGTAAATGATGTTACATCAAATATAAAGACAATAATAGAAAGAAAAAAAAAATCTGGATACATGTAACTTTTTCAAAACAATGCTTAAAATTCATATAAATCTCTTTTTTTATTATTTTGTTTGTATAAATTACTTTAAACATGGTAACTAATGTTTAAGATACTGATAGAGATATATATTATAAGTTTTTAAAAGTAATAAGTTGCATTTTTAGAAAAGGCGATACTCTTCGTTTTATGAATTTGAATTTTTATGAGCGAATATTGTTATTCATCGTCAAATGTTTATAAAATTGAATTATGGCACTCTATTCATTCAAGGAATGCAGTAATTCCCTCAGAAAACAAAATTATCATGAATGTAAATGATGTTACATCAAATATAAAGACAATAATAGAAAGAAAAAAAAATCTGGATACATGCAACTTTTTAAAAACAATGCTTAAAATTCATATAAATCTCTTTTTTTATCATTTTGTTTGTATAAATTACTTTAAACATGGTAACTAATGTTTAAGATACTGATAGAGATATATATTATAAGTTTTTAAAAGCAATAAGTTGCATTTTTAGAAAAAGCGATACTCTTCGTTTTATGAATTTGAATTTTTATGAGAGAATGTGATTATTTATGGTCAATTGTTTATAAAATTGAATAAGGCACTCTATTCATTCACGGAATGCAGTAATTCCCTCACAAAACAAAATTATCATGAATGAAAATGATGTTACATCAAATATACAGACAATAATAGAAAGAAAAAAAAATCTGGATACATGGAACTTTTTAAAAACAATGCTTAAAATTCATATAAATCTCTTTTTTTTATTATTTTGTTTGTATAAATTACTTTAAACATGGTAACTAATGTTTAAGATACTGATAGAGATATATATTATAAGTTTTTAAAAGTAATAAGTTGCATTTTTAGAAAAGGCGATACTCTTCGTTTTATGAATTTGAATTTTTATGAGCGAATGTTGTTATTCATCGTCAAATGTTTATAAAATTAAATTATGGCAGTCTATTCATTCAAGGAATGCAGTAATTCCCTCAGAAAACAAAATTATCATGAATGTAAATGATGTTACATCAAATATAAAGACAATAATAGAAAAAAAAATCTGGATACATGTAACTTTTTCAAAACAATGCTTAAAATTCATATAAATCTCTTTTTTTTATTATTTTGTTTGTATAAATTACTTTAAACATGGTAACTAATGTTTAAGATACTGATAGAGATATATATTATAAGTTTTTAAAAGTAATAAGTTGCATTTTTAGAAAAGGCGATACTCTTCGTTTTATGAATTTGAATTTTTATGAGCGAATGTTGTTATTCATCGTCAAATGTTTATAAAATTGAATTATGGCACTCTATTCATTCAAGGAATGCAGTAATTCCCTCACAAAAGAAAATTATCATGAATGTAAATGATGTTACATCAAATATAAAGACAATAATAGAAAGAAAAAAAAATCCGGATACATGGAACTTTTTAAAAACAATGCTTAAAATTCATATAAATCTCTTTTTTTTATTATTTTGTTTGTATAAATTACTTTAAACATGGTAACTAATGTTTAAGATACTGATAGAGATATATATTATAAGTTTTTAAAAGCAATAAGTTGCATTTTTAGAAAAAGCGATACTCTTCGTTTTATGAATTTGAATTTTTATGAGAGAATGTGATTATTTATGGTCAAATGTTTATAAAATTGAAAAAGGCACTTTATTCATTCAAGGAATGCAGTAATTCCCTCACAAAACAAAATTATCATGAATGTAAATGATGTTACATCAAATATAAAGACAATAGAAAAAAAAAAAATCTGGATACATGTAACTTTTTAAAAACAATGCTTAAAATTCATATAAATCTTTATTATTTTGTTTGTATAAATTACTTTAAACATGGTAACTAATGTTTAAGATACTGATAGAGATATATATTATAAGTTTTTAAAAGTAATAAGTTGCATTTTTAGAAAAGGCGATACTCTTCGTTTTATGAATTTGAATTTTTATGAGCGAATGTTATTATTCATCGTCAAATGTTTATAAAATTGAATTATGGCACTCTATTCATTCAAGGAATGCAGTAATTCCCTCAGAAAACAAAATTATCATGAATGTAAATGATGTTACATCAAATATAAAGACAATAATAGAAAAAAAAAATCTGGATACATGGAACTTTTTAAAAACAATGCTTAAAATTCATATAAATCTCTTTTTTTTATTATTTTGTTTGTATAAATTACTCTAAACATGGTAACTAATGTTTAAGATACTGATAGAGATATATATTATAAGTTTTTAAAAGTAAAAAGTTGCATGTTTAGAAAAGGCGATACTCTTCGTTTTATGAATTTGAATTTTTATGAGAGAATGTTATTATTCATGATCAAATGTTTATAAAATTGAGTTAAGACACTCTATTCATTCAAGGAATGCACTATTTCACTCACAAAATAGAATTTATACCACACATTAAAACAATAATTCAAACGAATTTCGCTTCGGATATAATGCAGATCGGAAATACTTTAGGCTTAAGCAAAATATTCAGCATTTGCCGGTAAAAGAAATACGTTGATACGAAATTTTGTTTACGAGAGTTACAGTAAAACATTATTATGTGTATAACAGTAAAATAAACAATCACTAGTGCACTTACTTCGAGTATTTCATGGATTGACATGGCGAAAAACTAAACCTGGATACCAGTATCCACGTTTCTGCTTGAGATATCCAAGTTTTGATTCGGCATCAGCAGAGCGGAAGACGCCATTAAAGTTTATCGATTGTTGCCACTCAACGATAACAAATGTTGAACCATAATTTCGGATATAGTGCATCTGACATGTAATTATCTTTTCCAGACATTTTTACTTGAACGAAAAACATGGTGAAACCTCCTCCTTAATCCAGTTTTCTGGAGAAAAGTTAAACCTTTATTTTTAACAGTGTATAAGTAGTTTTTATTCTAGTTGCGTAATCTTTTATACCAATTTTCTGCTCGTCAATTGTATGACAGTTCGGAACCCCCTTTAAATGCTAATTCTGCGTCTTGCAATTTTTAAAAAACATGAAATGAAAGAACTTACCTATAACTTTGATCCTAATAAAAATTGTGTTTCAAAATCATACACATTTTAACATATTAAATCTTGAAACTGGTCTTCATCCCCCCCCCCCCCGCCCCCAATTTTAAGAGTCCCGAGACCTTTTAAGTAATATTTATGAAATAGCGACATCGGAGGCTTAAACGTGAACAAGAAGAATTCTTGTATTTAAAATAATATTTCTAGTTAACGTAAGAAAAGACCTGGAAATTAATTTTACGTACTATTTTTTCTTTCCTTTCTTTCTTTCAATAGATACTTTACATATATTGCAACATTTAAAAATACGAATGTTTCTATCTGTGTATACAGGCAGGGCCGAAACTAAGGGGGGGGGGGGCATGTGCCCCGGGCGCCAGAACAAAGGGGCGCCAAATGAAGGATTATACCTTTGGAATGGATAATTTTATTCTGATGGACTGATGGCTTCCGTTATTATGAAACAGCCATTATAAATGAAGTGTTAGGTGAAGATGAAAGAACAGGCGTAAAAAGTTAGAACTCTGATTTTCCCATTCGGACCAGAAAATCAGAGTTCTAACTTTTTACGACTGCTCTTTCATCTAACTCTTTATTTATAATGGCTGTTTCATAATAATGGAAGCCATCAGTCCATCAGAAGAAAATAACTCGGTGAAAGTGGAAACTCGGTTAGGCGGGACTCGGATAATTTGGACTCTACTGAATATGTCATTTTAAAAATGATCTTTAGAATATTTTTGTTGATGTTCAGAGGGACCTCCCCCTTGGATCCGCCACTGTAGATTATGTAGTTCAGTATTACATATTTTATGATTACATATTTTAAATTTTAAAATAAGTCGTCTATTATAAAATTAGTAAAATTCTCTTTGTAAATATTCTTTGTGGAAGATGGGGGGGGGGGGGGGGCGCGCCAAAATCCATGTTTGCCCCGGGTGCAAAAAAGGCTAGTTTCGGCCCTGTATACGGGGCTTAATTTGCGACGAAGCCTACCAGAACTCGGCTCCGGTACTTCTCTGTTTTTAGTAAATATTTAAATATTGGTCGGAATTCAACGAAGCTCATAATTACAGGGCTATGGAGCCCAGTGCAATAGCGCTTCTGAAAAACCGAAGCCTAAATTACTCTTTCCTTTCCATTCTTTTTTACCAAAACACTTATATGTGACGTAATGTGTCGGCACACGTAGGAGATGGAGATAAAACGAACTCAATTTTTATATCAGTATTTGGGCTTTGACTGACTCGAGCTCAATCTGTATTACAATTAAAATTTTATTTATTCATGTATAGAATAAAGAAAAAAACTTTTCCTCTTTAAAATTACGTGTTATATTCTGTATTGTTTTAATGCTATTTTGATCAGAATGAAGGGGAAAAAGAAATCGTGTTTTTCTATTTCAAATTTATGTCGGCGACGACGTGTTTCGCACCGGACTTTTGAATCACCCGGCATAAAGTTATCACTTTAGGGGTGAGGAAGGGGGTCTGATACATGATATCGTAAAATATCTCTGGGTGGGAGGGGTTTGTCTTCTGATATCGTAATCATTTTTTATCCAACCATCGCTTTTCTTTTTTTTTTTTTCTTTTTTACATCAGTATACTGTTAAATCATATCTATTTTTATGAAAATAGAAAGTTATTATTAAAACCATTAAATGATTATAAATCATATCATTCCAAAATATTTAATATCCCAACATTCGCCATTCTTATTCTTCTGCCATATGCGCATATATAATATATTGTTAGAGAAATCAGCTTCGAACTTGCTATGTTTACTAGTAAAAAATGGGAAAGAATACCGTCCACCTGTTTTGTTTATAAGAAGTTCTGCTTAACTCCGTTCAGGGTGCAAGTGGACAACGGTACTGTTAAATGCATTATGTAACAAAAAGCTATTATTAAATATACTTTTAAATAGTAAGTATTTCTTTAAAGTGTTATTTGATATAAAGTTATTTCATATATTACAGTGATATTTTATTGACTCCTTCGCTTCATTTAAATTAGTAAAGTATGCAAATAATAAACGTATAGCCGTACTTGTACATTACTGCAAACGTATAAAAAGAAAAAATACATAAAAATCGAAATAAATTTTAAAAACTGATAACGATATCATTAGGAGAGGAGGAGAGGGGGGGGGGGGGTGGTATTCGAGGAAAGATATCGTAAGGCAGGAGGGGTGTCCGAAATTGCCAAAAAGTTGATAACGTTATATATCAGGAGTCTGTCCAGACTTTTTTGCCAGGGTCCTGTCTTTGTGTAAAGTGAGCAGCTTTTTACATTTTGTGAAAAATCTAGTCATAATTTTGTGAACTTGAAACTGATCGTTATATTTAAGTTCTTGTTTATACATTTTTAAGAAGATACAAGGTGGCCATAATCAAACTGACAGTACTCAGAGTGCTCTGTAGCGCGAGCTAATTGAGAGATTGACGCCAAGTTTTGTAAGAAGATTAAACAAGACGGGAAACGAAGGATTCCTCGAAAAAATAGTTCCAAAAGTCACCGCTAGGGGAAAATGTGGCGCTGTGTAACAAAAAAGAGAGTTTTAAAAAAGGCAGAATCAATACTAAAATTAAATTAAATTACCTTTAATATACAATAATACAATGTGCTTAATAGTATTAAGCACATTGAAATCAGGTTCAATGTGGCCCCCGTTTTCGTGGACCACATATTGCATTCTGTGCACAGCATGCACAACAGCAGAAAGTAACATGTCTGCAGGAAACTCTCGTACAATCGGTGTTATGTTATCCTTGAATAGTGAGGTCTTGGATAACTCCAAGGTAGGTGTTGGACTTTAGGTAACCCCATAGCCAGAAGTTGCATAGTGTAAGATCAGGGGACCTAGGTGGCCATGGAGTTAGAAAGCAGCGGCTAATGACTCTTTCTGTTGTGAACTTATATCGTAGCAGCTGCTGTACCCGCAAAGCGATGTGTGTGTGTGGGGGGGGGGGGGGGGGTGTGCTCCATCTTCCATAACAAATATTTTATCGAGGCATTGTCTTTGCTGAAGTGCCGGAATGACAAAGTTGTTCAACATCTGGCGATATTTTACTTCCGGTAGCAGAACAGGTTATTGGTCCTGTCGGGGTAATATTCTCATCGAAGGGACCTATGATCATTTCCGATGTGAAAGCACACCAAACAGTTACCTTTGGTGAATGTAGGAGAATTTCTTTTAATGCATCTGGTGATTTGTTATCCCAAATTCGGCAATTCTGGCTGTTTACAGTTTCATTCAGGTAAGAGTGGACCTCGTCTCCGCATAAGATTTTCATCGGCCAAGTACCATCCATTTCCATTCTGTCAAGAAAAGTGAGAGCAAAAGTCAATCGTTTATCATGGTCGGTGTGACGTAATTCTTGAACACGACCGATCTTGTACGGATAGAATTGGATAATCTTTCGTAGAACTTTCCATACCGTACTATAAGGCATATCCAGATTCCGAGCTACTCTACGAGCGCTGGAAGTGGCAGCAATATTGTCTTGCACTGTGTCGACAATCGCCGTTGCAACTAATTCGATTGTATCATGTGGTACGGATTTTTGTCCTCTGTCTAACTGAACCTTCAGAGAACCTGCTTTTTCGAACTTCACAATCGTTGCTTTTAAACCATTAACTGACAAAGGACCGTTACCTTTACGCATTTCTTTGTGTTTCTAAAAGCACGAAGGGCAGCTGATGCGTTGCACTGGTTCAGGTAAAAGAATTTCACAAGTAACGCGCGCTCGACTAAAGCAGATATCATTGCACATAACTTCCAATCAAATGATTTCTAAAAGGAACACACTGCATTTAAAAGCTCAAGAAAATGGCACTGTGCCAAAATAACGTGAAATTTGATTAAAGAACTTCTTCTTCTACTGCTGCATCCTTTAGAACTCAGTAAGCGAAATTGCAGATAAAGTGCTTATATAAGTGTTTGTATAAAAGATTTATCTTTTTTAAAAGTGTTGCCATACTGAGCTTGAATTAAATCGTTAAATGTGCTAAATAAAAGGAAATTGTATTTCAGTATTGATTCTTCATTTTTTAACTCTTTTTTTTTTTCTGTTACAAAGCGCCACATATTCCCCTATCGGTGACTTTTGCAACTAACTTTTTTTTTTCGTCGAATCCTTTGTCCCACGTCTTGTTTAATCTTCTTACGAAATTTGGCGTCATTCTCTCAATTAGATCGCGCTACAGAACACTCTGAGTACTGTCAGTTTAATTATGGCCACCTTGTATATAGTATATGTAAAATACATATTTTCTTTATAGATGTGAAAGTGACAGATCAGAATTTAGTTTTAAATGATCAAATTTGTGAAAGGTTCAGTTTAAGAGATTAAAAAAAAGAAAAAAGTTGTAAAAGTTCTCTTTTTAAGACAAAGAATTTTGTGAAAGGTCCTATTTCTCAGATGAAAATTTTTGTGAAGAGTCCTGTTTTGAAATGAAAAATTTAGCCAAGGCTCCTTTAAAGAGCACAATTTCTTTCCAAACAGATCCTTGTATGCACAGCCCTAATTAAATTTTTTTAGCTTATGACTTATTTTAATTTAACAAGTTGGAAATTGCTCGTGAAATGTGGCAAATGAGGTGCGTTCGTACTATAACTAGTTTTATAATTATTTTTTGCACCCCATATTGTACTGAATGTATATTTTTTGCAATTCATAAGTGCATAGTCTGTACAGCATTAAAATGCACTTGCAATAATTTTTTTCCATTCCCCGTAATGTAACGGAAAACTTTTGACTGTCCCTGTTATTAAACTATACATCCGATTTTCATAAAATTTGAAATGGCTCGACAGAATTTTGCAACAATTATATATTTAAAATTTCAGACCATTCGGAAGGCTGTAACATCATTAAAATGCACTTGCAATAATTTTTCCCATTGGCCATAATGTAAAGAAAAACTTTTGACCGTCCCTGTAATTAAACTATACATCCAATTTTTATAAAATTTGAAATGGCTCGACAAAATTTTGTTACAATCATACATTTAAAATTTCAGACCATTCGGTGAAGTAGTTTTTGCTCTGTTATATGCGGACAGACAGACGGACTGAACGACGACTGTAGGTGCTACGTATTTATGTAATTACGAACGCACCTAAAAACTGGATTGGTAAGTATTTTTCCCCAAAAAAAACTTTCATTGTTCCAGCTTGAAAAATTTATTATGTAACGTTATTAAAATATTTACATTTGTAAACGTAACAACTTACGAAAACTTCTTAGTCACCACCTTTAAAAAAAAGAAAAAAAAAATCACACAAAAAAATTAAACCTTTCATTTCGAATTTTAGATGGCTATTACAGTTTTCAGGCACAGCTTCAGCAAGATTACGGAAAAGCTTGATTTAAATAAATGGACCCTTCTGGAATACATCAGAAAGGCACTTATGCAAAATTTGGTAGCAATATCGCAGATTGGACGATCGTTTTATTTCTCAAAATGCAATTCCTCTCCAAGTTCTACAAATCATTTCGAGTAAGATCGTAGAAATATGTAAACGTAAACAAATTTAAGCCTGAACAGCAGTTTTGAATAAAATAGGTTTACAAAGAATGATAAACGTGGTGTCTACAAATGTTACAAGTATTTCCCAAATAAATATGTTAAATAAATTCAGAAAAGAAGGAAAAAACTTTAGTATAATATGGTAGGTGCTATCAGGGAAAAAAGACTTTGAAATAATAAAACTAAAAATCATCTAGTATATACACCGGGATGCAAAATGATAGAACGATCATGTAATTGTCTAAATAAAAAATATAATTATATTAATCCACATATAAAGCATATAAATTTAATTTATCAAACTAAATAGTCAATATAAATAGAAATAAAATATTCTAAAACAATTGTTATAAATATAATACATTTCATTTTTACTCGAAATGCACTAGGAGCAAAACGATAAGAACGGAACAGATTTTTCTAAATTATAGAAATGTCAGTTGGGCTTATTTTGTGTTTTATAATTTCAATACAACATTGTAGCATAGAGCTATGATGAAGCATCATATATTGTTCTTTTAATCTAATATTTAAATTAAATTTTATTTATTTATTTCCGTTTATTTAAAATGCATAACAGTTAGATTCTTTGAAAAGTAATTCCTTTATCATGGAGAAATACTTTTTTCATGTTTATTTCAGCGGTCGTAAATTGTCTTTGCATTAACACGGAAGTAAATAATAAAAACATTAAACGTACTGAATCACTACCTTTTTTTGTTTCTCGATATGCAACATCTGCAATTCAACGAACTTAAATTATATATTAAGATTTATGACTGTAATTTCCCAGCTCAGTTTATAAAATTTAAATCTGATTTTTTTATTAACAAGAGTTATTACCTACTTATACCATTATATTCAAGCAATAAATTTAACGTAATGTATGTATGTCAGCAGTAATGTAAATAGATTCCAACGTTTTGTAGATGTTTCACAGGGTTACTGCAGGGTATTTTCGCGATACTGGTTTTATCATATTTTTCTTCAGTTAATTTAAATCTCTCTGATTGCATTTATATTAACGGATAATTTTAGCGTTTGTTTTTACTCTCAAAATCCTAGTTCGTAAGATGTTGACATGGATTTTTTTCTAATTTTGTCATTCTGCTCCTGTCTGAGCAACTGATAATATTTCTCATGTTCAGCGGACCGCCACATCAATATATGTTGTCATGAAGTTACAATAACTTTAGACGTGTTTGCAGTCGATTTGTGGAATGAGAACTCACTAAAATGGGTTCTACGTATGGATGCGATGTACTGTCACTGGTACAAACATCACCGGCCAAAACTTTAATTTAAAAGTGTGGGGGACAGAGTGGAGGGAGTGGGGGTAAGTGTGGGGGTTAGTTCCTTACAAGAGTTTACAAAGTTTCGAATTTCTCGAGGTGACAAAACACGTCATAACTCCTAAATTCCAGATTTGAATTCTGCTTTCGAGTTACACTGCACGATTTGACCACTTTTCGTTACATATTGTGCCCCCAAACGTTGTTCATGGTATTTAGGTCTGGACCATTGGCTAACCAATATGGACCATTCGGAATATCGAAATTAGACTTCTTTTCAGCACTGAAGATAATTTTAGACCAACTCGTTTGTCGCTTCAGGTGTTTCTCTGCAAACGGAATGCAGGCTTTTTTATTGCCAGATGTTAAACGCGAATGCCGACGTGGTTTTACATTTAAGAGCTCCCGACATTTTTATAGTTCTTAGTACAGTCGATTCTGACGATGGCGTCTTTATCTGGTTTCCAAATTTCTTTGCTGTCATTCTTTTACTTGTAACAGTGCTAACAATCGTGCTAAACGTGCTAACAATCAAACTTTCGGACCGTTTCGAAAGAATTTTCGGACTCCCTGTAGATTGTATAGCAACATTAATAGTTGGATTCTGTAAGAAATTAAAAATGGCAGTCTTTGAACGGTTACTTTTATCAGCAATTCTTTGAAGTTAGATTTCAATGTTGTTTTAAGCTAGAATTTACCATCTTTCGAAGTCACAAAGCATTTTGTCACACATGTTTTGTGAACTAAACGAATGTGCTCAGAATCTCTTTTAAATGCGATTTTAAATGATATGTGGAAATATTCGCCAATCACGTTCCGCGGTTTTAGAAATATTTTCTGCGTTTTGCTCCTGCGTAAATTTAGCAAAATACATATTTTACAATACATTAAATATATATATACAATTTTTGTAAATGATTACTTTAATGTTAATTGGAATATCATGTATTTAATTTTAACAGAAACATTTGCGTATTTGAATAGCAAACGCGAACTAATTTTGTTTTTGTTTCATTCTGCACCCCACTGTATTAAAACGCAAGGGTAAAAATTTAAGTAGGCCAAAATCGGGACATCTGTGCATGCGTCAAATCTTTTTCGATTTTCGAACATATTTAATTCAGAAATAAGTAGGGATGCACCGAATATTCGGTATCTATTCGGTATTCGGCCTATTCGGCCATGTTACCGAATATTCGGCTTGGCCGAATATCAAACTATTCGGCATGCCGAATATTCTGTTTGGCCGAATATCAAAATATTCGGCCGAACCGAATACTTAAAAAAAATTTTAAAACATATTTTTAAAAACCTTATACAACTTCTACGTTTAATAGTCAACTTATAAAGATATTCAGAATAATTAGAAACAGAATCATATTTAAATAAAAGATAATGTTTTTACATTATTTATTTGCTGTTTGTTAAGTATTACTTAAGAAAATTAACCAATCACGAGGATTTTCATAGGAATTAATTATGTGAAAATGCAAGTTCCTGAACATTGTCCAGTAAATAATCTTCAGATGCTTGTTTCTTGCTAACATTTTAAGAACAACATTTACAACTTCTGAAAATGATTGCCCACTCCAGACACCGATCTAGGATGCATTTAAAAACTTGCTTGCTTAATTAAAGGGAGTAGAACAGTTATTCATGCTGAGTTGCCATCATATAAAATTTGAATAGATTGTATTATTTATTTATTTTTACTTTAGTCTCTTCCTGACAAACAGATAATATAGGATCCTGTACAATTTTTCTTCCAATTTTTTCACAATTTCTCTTTGATTTTAAAATGTTTCTTTTAGAATTTAAGAAAATTTTATTCATTTGTTTTAATTCCCAGAAGAAGCCATGAAATTTAAAATTTTATGAATTTAAAAATTTTTATAACTATCCTCTTCTTAAATAACTCAAAGCAGATTTTTCTTCAGCATAAAGTTTACTTGAAAAAAGCTCTTGTATATTAGAATAAAAGTTTCTGTTTTAAACATTATGTGAAATTGTTTTAAAATTTAACATTTTAATGCCTTTAAACTTTGAAATACAAAAGTATTCGACAAGCCGAATATTCGGTATTCGGCCTAGCAGTTACTATTCGGCTAGCCGAATATTCGGTATTCGGTTCGCCTGTTGGCCTAATATTCGGTATTCGGCCAAAATCACTATTTGGTGCATCCCTAGAGATAAGTAGAATACAGTTCCTGGTGGCGGAGCGGTCTAAAGCAGCAGTGTAAAACTCTGAATTTTTGTAGCGCAGGTTCGATCCCAACGCCCGCAAAATGATTTCTGTAATATTTTTGGCGATAATTTATTTCAATAAGGACATATTTTAGTAGGAAGAGAAGTTATGATTTTTATTTTGTTATTATTATTATTTGAATGCAGTATAATTAACCTTTAACTGATGTTACCGGTCTCTCAGACCGCGGCTTTTTTTTTTTTAATTTTTATAGTTTAACTTGCAATTTTCAGTTTAACTACAAACACTACCGATATTTTGTTCCGTTTGGAACTTTGGTACTATAACCAGATACTTTTGAATAGGTGAATTTTAATTATAATAGTCCTGTACAAAAAGTTTAGTACAAAAACACCATCCTATGAGTTAATCGTGCCTTTTATTTATCTTTCGATGGAGCGGTCTCACAGACCGCTTCACACTAGTTATGTGACAATTTCTGTGACATCAGTTAAAGGTTAAATAAAATTTAATACTGAGCAATATTTAAAAAATAATAATAATTTTATGTTTAAAATATTTCGCATGTAATTATCAATTAAATAAATTGAGCTGATCGACAATTTTTATTATATTTTCTAACCATTATCAAGAATATGTATGTGCATGTCAGATAGAAAAGTTTGCCTTTCTTTTCCGTAAAAAAAAAAGAATAAAGAAAGAAAGAAAGACAGAAAAAAGAAATAAAGAAAAATATTCATATAAGAACTATAAAAGAAATTACCTTGATATCTATGGTTTAATAATTAAAGAAATGTACAGAAATGTAAATCAAGTAATAAAAAATATATATATTATAAATCGTTAGCTGCGTCAAGTTTCAAATGTAGGCTTTTAGAGAATGAGATTGATAAAAATAAAATTCATGACAGCTTTTAATGGTCGTGTAGTTAAAAAATAAATAAAATTAAATATTGTTTTTTTTTTTTTTTTTTTTTTTTTCAAAAAAAGAGACCGTAGTAAATAAAAATTAATGTTCTACCCAATATTTTTAGGTAAATTTCTGCTAAAAAGCAAGCATAATTGGTTGTAAATTATAAACTTAAAATTCTTGGACTTCATTGAATAGGTTTGGCTGACAGCACCATCTATCGCCTTAAATAAATAGGAATCACATGCAACATAGAAATTTGCCACGATTTCGATAATTAATTTAAAAGCAACTAATTAAAACTTCAAGAATTTTTCTAATGAAACATTCAAGTTCTTTATCGTCAAATTTTGATGGATATTATCAAGTAGTTATAAAAAATACTTTTGTAAGCATTAAATGCTTATCTTACTGCTAATTGTATGATTGCAATTCATGTTGTTTCAAAAGATTTATGTTACAATACGTTAATTTGGCATGTGTCCCAATTAATAAAATTCACATCTTTAAATTACGCTTGATAGAAATGATAAACGATTGAATTTAGTAAAATATAACAGCAGGAAAGAAAAATAGCATTATTTAAACTATTTAAGACCAAGACTTCCAAATTGTTTTCTGGGTGCATAATCATAATTTAGTCAATATTTAACTTAAATGATAAGAGTATTTTTTAAATTATTACTCTTTATTTTTTTATTTATGATTTCTACTTTTTAGTTGACGTGCAATTTGCTTGCGAATGTATTGGGGTTGAGGATGAAGGGGTTAAAATATTTTGTTGTTGCAGTTTCACAGTTATTTGACTTATTTTGGCGAGAGTGGTTCGGTGCATAATTAACTCCATGGTGTTTAAACTCGTATATATTTGTAGCCATGAAGATTATTTGGCAATTTATCACTTGCGACCAGCTAAAGAAAAAATGCCTTAAAATACATTCTCTTCATTTTCTTATAAATCTCTTCAAAAATCACGGCAGCAACTTTCATGTTTTTACTTAAAATGAGTCTGAAAATGTGTCAGAAAACTTCGTGTAAATATATATTTTTTAATAACCGCCTTAAGGCTTTTCTCAACTGCTCTGCTCAACAAGCGCAAAACATTTACAAATTCATTTTTTAACGGAAAGATATAAAATTGGAAAGCCTGACCATGGAAGCGATCTGTGCTTTACATTTCTTGATATAAATTACCAATTTAGTTAGAAGCGATTTTGATCACGTGACAAACATGTTTTTCACCCTTTCTTGAGTGGCTATTCTTTCGCGCGGAAATTCGCTTCAAAACTCCCACTTTGACACTATTTCCTGAAAGATCTATTGAGTTTGAAAAAAAAAAAAAAAACCGGAAAAACAGCTGGATTACATAGTTCCTGAACAAAAACACCTGTTAGTTTCATGCATTTCTGAACAAAAATAAATTAAAACTTATGTCATAAAGTTGCCCTTTTGGATTTGAGAACAGCCTTAAGGTACATTCTTAAATGATACAACTCACGGAAATTGTTTTCTTAGCCAGCGCTTTTTAAAATGCGCATGAAAGTAAATTTTTTGTGTTTCAATACTCAGATGGATATCTAGTTTTATTTTCCCAGGCACAGCTTACGTTAGATTTCAGAAAATGTAATTCAAATAAATGGATCCCTCTTGAATTGATCAGAAAGGTAAAATATTCAAAAATTTGCTAGCAATGTCACGGATTGGACGTTCAATGTGGTTTACAAAATGGCAATTTCTCTCGCAATTCTAGTAATAATTTTGAATAAGATCGCTGAAATATGTAAATGCGTATAAATTTAAATCGGAACAGAGGTTTTGAATAAAACAGATTTAAAAAAAGTATGCATGCGATGTCTACAAACGTTACAAGTCATTTATCGAATAACGCTGAAAAAAAATTGCAGAGCACGAACAACAACAACAACAAAAATTATTTTTGAAATATTTCATAAAAATGCACATTGTTTTCGTTACTAATGAATTTGAAACTGCGATGCGAGAACCTTATTAACATAACAAAAGTGCTGAAGACAAATTTGACTTTCTGATTTTTTTATGTAATAAAATTCCATCTACTACGATATTTCACGTATCCCTTGGAAAAAAAAAAAAAAAAACTGTACACAATATCATGACTGTTTTTAGAAAAAACGTGCCATATTTACGCATGTATGATGCGCACCCTTTTTTATTGGAAATAATTATGTTTGGTATGTAATTGGCATGATAGTACTTTAATGGCAGAAAATCTAAGAAATTGAAAAAGTACATTCGTAAATGTAACAACTTACGAAAATCGTTTACTTACCGGTTTTAAAAATTAGTACGAAAAATAAACCTTTGTGTTTCAATATTCAGATGGATATTGAGTTTTATTTCCCAGAAACAGCTTACGTGAGATTACAGCAAATTTAATTCAAATAAATGGACCCCTCTTGAATAGATCAGAAAGGTAAAATATTCAAAAATTTGCTAGCAATGTAACGGATTGGACGCTCGATGTGGTTTAGAATATGGCAATTTTTCTCGCAGTTCTATTAATAATTTTGAATAAGATCGCTGAAATATGTAATGTGAATAAATTTAAATTGTAACAGAGGTTTTGAATAAAATAGATTTAAAAGAAGAATGCATACGATGTCTACAAACGTTACTAGTTATTTATCGAATAAATATGCTGAAAAAAAATTGCAGAGCACGCATAACAAAAAACCTTATTAATATAAGAAACGTGCTGCACATAAATTTGACTTGTTTTTTACGTAATAAAATTCGACGCACTACGATATTTGACGCACTCCTTTGGGGGGGGGGGGTACACAGTATCATGACAGTTTTTAGAAAAACGTGCCATATTTACGCATGTATAAGGCGCACTCGCGTATAACGCGCACCCTTTTCTTTCTTTTTTTAAGCAAACATGTTTGGTAAGAAGGAGCACGAAAGAACTTTAATGTCAGAAAATACAAGAAATTGAAAAGATACATTCGTAAATGTAACAACTTATGAAAATTGTTTTCTTACCGGTTTTAAACATTCGCAAAAAAAATTAATTTTTTGTGTTGCAATATTGAGATGGATATACTTTTATTTTCCAGGCACAGCTTATGTGAGATTAGAGAAAATTTGATTCAAATAAATTGACCCTCTTGAATAGATCAGAAAGGTAAAATATTCAAAAATTTACTAGCAATGTCACGGATTGGACGTTCGATGTGGTTTACAAAATGGCAATTTCTCTCGCAATTCTAGTAATATTTTTGAATAAGATCGCTGAAATATGTAAATGCGTATAAATTTAAATCGGAACAGAGGTTTTGAATAAAATAGATTTAAAAGAAGTATGCATGCGATGTCTATAAACGTTACAAGTCATTTATCGAATAACGCTGGAAAAAAATTGCAGAGCACGAACAACAACAAAAATTATTTTTGAAATATTTCATATAAATGCACATTGTTTTCGTTACTAATGAATTTGAAATTGCGATGCGAGAACCTTATTAGCATAAGAAAAGTGCTGAAGACAAATTTGGCTTTGATTTTTTTTTTTTTTTTTTTTTTTATGTAATAAAATTCCATCTACTACGATGTTTCACGTATCCCTTGGAAACAAAAAAACTGTACACAATAAGATGACTGTTTTTAGAAAAAACGTGCCATATTTACGCATGTATGATGCGCACCTTTTTTATTGGAAATCATTATGCTTGGTATATAATTCGCACGATAGTACTTTAATGGCAGAACATCAAGAAATTGAAAAAGTACATTCGTAAATGTAACAACTTACGAAAATTGTTTACTTACCGGTTTTAAAAATTAGTACGAAAAATAAACCTTTGTGTTTCAATATTCAGATGGATATCGAGTTTTATTTCCCAGGCACAGCTTACGTGAGATAAGAGAAAATTTGATTCAAATAAATGGATCCCTCTTGAAATAGATCAGAAAGGTAAAATATGCAAAAATTTGCTAGCAATGTCAAGGATTGGACGTTCGATGTGTTTCACAAAATTGCAATTTCTCTCGCAATTCCATTAATAATTTTGAATAAGATCGCTGAAATATGTAAATGTGAATATATTTAAATCGGAACAGAGGTTTTGAATGAAATAGATTTAAAAGAAGTATGCATACGATGTCTACAAACGTTACCAGTTATTTATCGAATAAATATGATGAAAAAAATTGCAGAGCACGAACAACAAAAAAACATTTGTTTTTGAAATATTTTATAAATATTTCAAATAAATGCATATTGTTTTCGTTACTAATACTAATGAATTTGAAATTGCGATGCGAGAAACTTCTCATAAGAAACGTGCCGCACATAAATTTAACTTTTCTTTTTTTTTTCTTTTTTACGTAATAAAATTCAATGCACTACGATATTTGACGCAGGCCTTGGGGAGGGGGATGTATACAATATGATGACTGTTTTTACAAAAATGTGCCATATTCACGCACATATAACGCGCAATTGCGTATAATGTGCATCCTTTGTTTCTTTCTTGCGCATCCTTTTTTTCTTTCTTTTATTAAACAAATATGTTTGGTAATGCGCGAACTTTTATAGCAAAGAACTTTAATGGCAGAAAATCCAAGAAATTGAAAAGATACATTCGTAAATGTAACAACTTACGAAAATTGTTTTCTTGCCGGTTTTAAAAATTCGCAAGAAAAATAAATTTTTGTTCCAATACTGAGATGGATATTACAATTTCAGTTTCCAGGCACAGCTTACGTGAGATTAGAGAAAATTTGATTCAAATAAATTGACCACTCTTGAATATATCAGAAAGGTAAAATATTCAAAAATTTGCTAGCAATGTCACGGATTGAACGTTCGATGTGGTTTACAAAGCGACAATTTCTCTCGCAATTCTATTAATAATTTTAAATAAGATCGCTCAAATATGTAAATGTGTATAAATTTAAATCGGAACAGAGGTTTTGAATAAAACAGTTTTAAAAGAAGTATGCATGCGATGTCTTCAAACGTTACAAGTCATTTATCGAATAACGCTGAAAAAATTTTTCAGAGTACGAACAACAACAAAAAATTATTTTTGAAATATTTCATATAAATGCATATTGTTTTCGTTACTAATGGATTTGAAATTGCGATGCGAGAAGCTTATTAACATAAGAAAAGTGCTGAAGACAAATTTGACCTGCTGATTTTTTTTTTTTTTTAATGTCAAAATTCCACCTAATACGATATTTGACGTATTCCTTGGAAACAAAAAACTGCACACAATAAGACTGTTTTTAGAAAAATGTACCATATTTATGCATGTATAACGCCCAATCGAGTATAATGCGCACCCCCCCCCCCCACACACACATACTTTTTTTTAACAAATATGTTTGGTACGACGTACAATAGTAGGGGAAGGTGGCCTAAAATGATCCCCTTAAGGGGAAAACTTGTGTAAAATAACATAATTGTTTAAATAAAACTTTGGTCCTATGCTAATATGTTTTACACTATATTTTGCATCAGAAAAATACTTTAATAATATTTTAAACCCAAATTGAGTAATGAAAATAATAGATTTTTGAAAACGTGTCCAAAGGATCATTTTATCCTCACCTAAGGGCAAAATGATCCTTCATTTAAAAATAATTGTAAATTGTTTTTTATCGGCAAAATAAAGGATATAAAAGTAATTATGACAATATATAATGAAATAAAATAAGTTTTACAATCAAATAGCATATATAATTTATTTTATGTAAATTTTAAAATAAAAAAGTGTCACAAATAATTTTGAAAAAAAAATAAAACGGAATATTTGAAAATTATGATCCAAAAGTAATAGTCCATAATAAATGCAGAAATAAGTCAACACTAGAACGCCCGGAAATTTTGCTCAAGTTTCATAAAAATATTTCGCACCATAATTTTGTTTTAAAATTATTTAACTGATTTATTTAACGTAATTCTGCGTTCTTTAAATTTAACTTATTTTATAAAAAAAATTTCTGGCTCCAATTGACATTTAATAATGTGGTCGGAGTCGAATCGACTCCTTCCGGGCGTTCTAGTGTTAAATAATGCCTAGTTCTGCCACATCTGAAAACTCTGAATATTTAAGTACATACCGCAAAGATACACATAATCGTCATTCTTATCTATCCCTGTGCATGTATTTTGCACCCACGTACGACATTTGTGACACTGGATCGAACCTTCACCTGCTGCACAGGAGGTAAATAGTTCATCACAATAAATACACTTGTGTTCATGTTCTAAATCTGTTTCACTATATTCCAAATATTGGTTTTTTGACACCATTTTCCACTTTATGCGATTCAGTGTTGCCAGCGGGCTACTATTTTAAAATTCCGGTTTCTTGATTGGCACCACTTTTTTGAAATAGTAAAATTCGCCTTATTTAATGACATATTAATTAAGGCGAAAACAAGAAAAATTTTACCATTTCAGAAAAGTGGTACCAATCAAGAAATTTGAATTAAAAAAAAAGTAGCCCACTGGCATGCCTTTGCTTTGACTTCATGCTCTTTTCTTTGCTTGTTCTGGCTATTTCGTTTTTAGATTTAGCATATTTTAATTGGATTTTCTTAGTTGCAGCCATTTTTAACTTCTCTTTCTGCTCTTTATTTTTCGTTTCCAAGCACAGTTGATTCTTATAACGACTGCTCGTTAAAATGGGACTTTCCATCGATTTCCTTTTTCTCAAAGTGCTTGATTCCGTTTTCTTTCGAGACGGTAAGATAACACGCGGACTAAAAGAGAAAGATTTGGGGCAGTCACATATTTGGCTCCCATGATGGCTAGGAACCAGTACCGGATTTTCTTCTGCCAATAAAATGGTAGTAAAACGATCCACATAATGGATCATTTTACCCGGCAACAAGACCGTCCATTTTAGGTCATATAACTAGATGACGCTGAGAAACATAACAAACTTACCATGTGCAATTGACATCTAAAAACATACTCTATTAAATAAACCAAGTCATATTTCTGTACATGAAAGGCTGTATATGTAAATAAATATGAAAGTTAGCGCTTATCTAATAACAGATGTTAAAAAAACCACTTTTTCAAAGATTTCTATTCAGATGCGTAATACTGCGATCGTTTGAATACCGCCACAGCTTCTTCTTCACTTGGCACAACTAGTTTATATGTTACTCTGTAGATAGCGCGACCTGTCTGAAAGAAAACCTTTGTGGATCGTTTTGCCCGCTAGGATCATTTTAGGCCACCTTCCCCTACTTTAAGGGTGTTGGTCACTCAGCTCCGGAATTCTCCTCCGTAATGTTACGTTTATGGACTTTTGATGCATTCGTATATTTAAAAGATTTTAACACTTCATATAAAATTAACTCTGTAACTTTAGAAATATTTTGAGAACTAAGAAAAAAGACACTTTTGGGAAGTATACACAAAAAAATGAAGTTAAAATTAGTGGTGCAACGGATATCCGGCGAACATCCGGTATCCGGCCTATCCGGCCAACATGCCGGATATGTGGCAGTAGCCGGATATTATAATTATCCGGCCGAACATCCGGCTTGAAATAAATGTTCCCAATGATGAAAAACGTGATTTTAATAAATGAATAACTAATAATATTATTTAAAAAAAGGATTTTATTATTATTTTTAAACTAAATTTAATTTTTAAGAATATTTATTTCAAACATCTTTTGCTTCGATAACATTTTTTAACAGCTATCAAGGCTCGATCCAGGCAAAATTTGGGTCCTATTTAGGGAACCTTCATAGAAAGCAGCTATTTTTAAAATTTTTGTATTTCATCCTGGTAAATGCAATTTAAAAATTAAATTTGATTAATTAAGTATTCAGTCAAATCCAAAGATTTTATGCACTATGAACATTACTGAAATTACATTTTTAACAATATCTACATGAGGGTGTCCATTACTGGAAATCGACAAATTAAGCATTCCAGTTATGAACACGGCTCTTAAAACCTTAAAAATAAATGAAATTTTGTAAGTAACCAAATTAGTATATAAAATTCAATGTTTTCTATTACTTAATTACTATCAAAACAAAAACATGCAAATTTTGCAAGAAAATAATACATAAATTAATTTATTAAATGTCTCTTTGCATGTTCATTAAGATTTTTCCTGAATAACAGTGGAATTCAAAACATATTCTGCTTGTGCTTTCTGATTGGTTTGATTAAAAGTGTGAACAATAACACAGATTATAAAACATGCAAGGGGGAGTTATGAAAAAATAATAATAATAAAAGCTTAATTTTAATTGATTATTTTTTTTATAAACCAAAAACATTGAAGGATATCTATTACTGTTACATCTACCCTACATGATTTAATTTTTTTTGTTATTTTACTATAATTATTGTTATTTTTTACTATTTAATTAAAATAGTACTAATTAAATAACTAATGATAATGAATTTAATTATCATTATTAAAAAATTAATATTTATGTTTTCTATTAAATAGGAAATTGAAATAATAAGTTTTTAATTGTTTAACTAAAAGTAATAACTTAAAAAAAATGTTTAATCTGATTTGGGACGAAGGGGTAGAAAAGTAAACATACTGCGGCGGGATAGCCGGATATCCGGCTTAAATTGCAGCCGAATATCCGGCATCCGGTATCCGGCCGAATTGACATCCGTTGCATCCCTAGTTAAAATTATAAATTTCTCGAGGAGATATTTTAAATACACGATTGCATCAAATGCCCATAGACTTTACATTAGTCAGGAGAAATCGAAATCTGAGTGACCAGCCCCCTTAAGGACAGAAAATCAAAAAAATTGAAAAGATATATTCGTAAAGGTAACAACTTACGAAAATTGTTTTCTTGCCGGTTTTAAAAATTCGCAAGAAAAATAAATTTTTGTGTTCTAATATTCAGATGGATATTACAATTTTATTTCCCAGGCACAGATTAATTGAGATGAAAGAAAACTTGATTTAAATAAATGGACCCCACTTAAACAGATCAGAAACACACTTACGCAAAACATTGCTAGCAATGTCACGAATTGAACGTTCGGTGTGGTTTGCAAAATCTCTGGCAATTCTATTAATAATTTTGAATAGGATTGCTGAAATATGTAAATGTGAGTAAATTTAAATAGAAACAGTGGTTTTGAATAAAATCGATATTTTTTAAAAGATGCATACGATGTCTACCAATGTTACAAGTTACTTGCTGAATAAATAAGCTGAAAAAAAAATTGCAGAACTCGAACAAAACAAAACAAAACAAAAAATAAACGGTCAAGTGCGAGCATTACTCGCGCATAGAGGGTTCCGTAGAATAAATATATGAATTTGTAAGTGTATTATAAAAAAGAAAAAACGTTGCTAAAAGAATACTAAGACTTTGTAAAAAACTACACAACGTAGGGTTGGGTATAACTTAGAAAAATATTATTATTAGAAATTATATATTATATATTAGAAAAGTGTAAATTTGTATACCATGAAAGTTCAAAGAGATATGGAACCTAAATAATATCAAATATAGCTATAACTCTTTTTTTTTTTAATATTATCCTAATCTGTTTATGGTGAACTTAATTCGGTACTGACAATAAAAGCAGCGCATAGTTAAACTTCATTTGGCATTTCATGAAACTAAATTCAGCGTAGTAATAACCTTCATTTCTACAGTGTAGCTAAAACAAAACCTTTGTTCAAAGTTTAAATTTGGCATTGTGCTAAGCGCGCTTCGAATTGAGATCTCGAAGTTGCAACGCCGCCTTGGTCAGTGCCGCGTTTTTCCAGATAGGTGTTTAATTAACTTTTAAAGTCACTCGAGGCGTATTGAGAGATTCAATCAATGCAAACTATCGCGAATCCCACAGTATTTATGCAATTCATTCTAATTAAATCTTTCGAGGGCGATGTTCTTAAAAAACGGACACCTAATTTTAATTCCAAAACAGACAAACGCCACCAAGAATATTTAATTAAAATTTTCCTTTTATCATGTACGTGAAAATAAGCAAGTTCACATTTTCTAATAAATTCATTTATAAATTCTGGTGTCAGTTCATTTTTTCATAAGATTATAAATAGAATTACTCCGTGTCGGAAAGGAGTAAGTGGTCGCAGGACTCTTAAAGCTTCAAAATTTAAGAAATTTTAATTATTTTAGATGTTAAACTCTTATCTTTTCTGAATATTTTGATATAATTGTTTCCTTGAAATTCCCATTAGAACAGAAGTTTTGGCTTTTAGAATTATACCCGCTCAATAGCTGAAGCGGCTTTTCCAAAACTTTAAAGTCATTATTTTCCAAATGGCGTTTTTTGGGCATAACGCGCAGGATACCTCAAAAACTTCTGAATATTTCTTCATGAAATTTTCAAAACATATATTTCAAGTTAGAATGTATAAACTGAACCTAAAATTTCCTTTTTATTGTTCAAAAAATATTTTTTTAGGTGATTTTACTGTTGAAATTTTCAAAATTTTGTATTAGCTAAATGCAACATTGCATTAAAAATATAAAAATGCTTTAAATACAAATTTATTTAAGTTCAGAGAAATTATTACAATCTGACGTATAAGTAAGCACCAAAATTTTCATTCTAGTTGCAATATTTATTTTGTAATCCTGCGCGTAAACTGTTATGCCAATTTTTTGTTCGACAAATGTCTAACAGTTTAGAGCCCCCTATAAATTCTAATTCTGTATCTTGCATTTTTTAAATACATTAAACGAAAGAACATACTCATATCTTTCATCCCAATTAAAATTGTGTTTTAAAATCATATACATTTTAAGACATTAAATATTGAAAATGTTCTTTTTTTCATTTTTTTCCACTTTTTAGAGTCCCGAGACCCCTTAAATTGGTATGTTTTTAACAATTTGACGTTTATTGCTTTTATACTGTTACTGGACATTACATTACACATATATATCATTAAAAGTTGTTAACTAGGCATAGAGTACCCCGCCCCTGTCCTTGTGTATGTCCAAACTGACCGTACCTTTAAGGGTTAATATCTCGGCTAATTACCGATGATTTTTTTCGAAAATTATTATCAACAATGCTTTTATTCTTCTGCAACGATAGGTATATTCAGCGATGCTGAACAATTTTTCTGAATGCCCGTAAATCGAAATTTGTGTATAACAGAAAAATGCTAATTACTCAAAAACTATGTGCCTAGGGTAATCGCTATAATTTTCCGGCAAGATTTATATTAACATCTACTACCTCTAATTTTTTAATAATTTTAGTTTCAGTACATTCGGAATTAGATGGGGGGGTGGGACATATTTTTGCGCTACATTTTCAACAATATCTTTGAAAATATAATACCTAAAATTAAAAGGAATGTATTTTCGAGTTCAGCGTTACAAAAGCTTTCACAGGATACCCCAGGTGATATACAAAGAAAAGATTTCTTTTTTTCAAGTAGCATAATCAGCCCCTCTACTTTTTTACTAAATATATTTATGAATGTTTATTAATCTGAAAATATGTGGGTGAATGGTTTTTATTAATTCCCCGAATTTGAACTTTGCACGTTCCATAGTTTACGAGTAAAATGGCTGTGACAGACAGACAGATAGACGGACAGACACAAGAATGATCTTATAATGGTTCCGTTTTTACTTTTTAAGTACGGAACCCTAAAAAATTTAAATATTTCAAATAAATGCACTTTTTTTTTCATTACTAATGAATTTGAAATTGTGATACAAGGAGCTTATAACATGAAGAAAAGTGCTGGAAGATAAATTTAAGGCTGTTCTCAAATTCACTGCTTACCAAGCACGAAATTTTCTGACACAATGACGGAGATGGACTCGTTTTTAAACGTAAAGATATAAAACTGACAGACCTGAAAAGCGGAATTTTTTCTGGAATTTACGGGAAAAAATTCCCGTTAAAATACGGAAACAGTACTGGCGTCTCGATTGGCTGTACAATTTCCGTATTTTAGTGCTTTTTTTTTTACAGTGTAGAAGCGATTTGGAATCGAAATGATTTTCCCCTTTTTTGATAAGTAAATTTTCTAATGAATTAAAGCGGTTTTGATCACGTGACAAGACGTTTTTCCTCCTTCTGTGACTGGTTCTTCAACTTTCGTCCGGAAATTCGGTTCAAAACGCCATCTTTGACAGTATTTTCTGAAAGATCTATTGGGTTTACAAAAAAAAAAAAAAAAAAAAAAAAAAAAAAAAAAAAACGGAAAATGTCATTAGGTTACATAGTTTATGAATAACCAAAACACCCGCCAGTTTGATGCGTTTCCGAAAAAAAAAGGAATTAAAATTTACGTCATAAAGTTGCCACTTTGGATTTGAGAACAAACTTAACTTGAAAATTCTTTTTATGTTATAGATTTGTATTTACAGTGAAGCCTCTCTGTGCGATCACCTCCATTAAGCGACCGCCCACTGATCGACCATTTTTTCATGGAACGAAATTTATTCCCATAGGCTCAATAGTAATTTTACCTCCATTCAGAGACCATCCATGAGAGTCCTTCCAGAGAGTCCTTCCATGAGCGACCGATTTCTTTGAAGAAAATAAAACAAATTCCATTTTTCACTGGTCGCTTGAAGAAAGTTTTATTAGAAAAATAATTCCGGAGAGCGCATTATTCATCAAACTTCTAAAAAAAATTTAGAATTTTTTTCCCCCCCAGTAAACTCTCAAAGAAATAGATAAATTCATGAAATCGTCATTATTTGTTTCCATCCAAAAAAAATTGCACTTAATTACTGAACTTCGAAAGGACTTGGAAATAAAAGTTATTACTATAAAACCGTAAAATCAAAGCAAGCGTAAATGCATTCATTTTTAAAACTCTGCAGTAATTAACTTTTATTTTGATACTTAAATTTTTATATTTTGTCCTAATGTGAAAAGTAAATTTTAGTAACGTTAATTGTTACCTTTTTTCAACAATTAAAATCTAGATTTAAACATGACCTCCATTAAAAGACCACCTCTCGGAGCGACCAATTTTTATTGGAACGGAACGTGGTCGCCATCGGGAGGTTTTTACTGTACTACTATATTCAGGGGCGGGGGAATAACATAATTTTACTAGCCACTGCCCAGTGTATTCTCTAACACGGCGAGTGAATTTTTAGACAGTTTTTGTAAACTGCAAGCTATAAAAGATATGACAAACACCAACTTTCCGAATTACCACGATGTAAAGATGATACTAAGTTCCATGCTGAACATTCTTCTGTTGTATATATCTCTTACTTTTATAGAAAAAAATATGAAATGTCTTGTAGTAATAGTAAATAACTGTTTTTGCAGTTAGTTTCAATAGTTAGTCGCGTTTATTTTGTCATAACAATTTTCAACTGTACATTGCATCTTGCTAGTTGGTAAAATAAATCCTAGGCTGGTAAGATTTTCTGAAAATTCCCCACTCCAGAGCATATTTGACGCATCTCTGCAAAAACACTATGCACAATACGGCGATTGTTTTTGTTTAAAGTACCATATATTTACTCGCATATAACGCCATAGTACCATATAACGAGCATTCTCGTAAAATGGACACCCCTTATTGATTTGGAAAAATGAAAAAAAAAAAAAATCATCTCTAGTGTATAATGCGCACCACACTATTACAATAAATTCCGCAAAAATCTTCACTGTCGCCCCCCCCCCCCAAAAAAAAAAGTCAAAAGTTTTCGCATTCTTACGCAAGGGATTTTTATTTTTTGAAAAGGTGGGGGGGAGAGGGCGGTTGACCAACTGCTTTACAAAAATAATAATAATTTAAAATTTTAGTTTTTCAAGAAAAACACCACTAATATAAGCCAAGTCAGCATGTAAAAGCGCAATTTACCATTCATATACCAATTATCAGACATTATTGTATATTTTAAAACAACTTTACTATCTGTAAGACATACAGG
The DNA here is from genome assembly GCA_963932465.1 of Maratus speciosus. NCBI lineage: Eukaryota > Metazoa > Arthropoda > Arachnida > Araneae > Salticidae > Maratus > Maratus speciosus. The sequence continues at coordinate 301,783,014 of OZ010798.1, read as the reverse complement.
TCAGCCTTTATTAAAAAATATATATTAAACTATGTTATATATAAAATAAATTGACGTAACATTTAAAAAGACATATCCAAGAATTCACACATAATATAAAATATACGACAACGACGTATAAGATTATTATAAATTTAAAATGTGGATATCTACTTTTTTTTCTTTTTTAAAGCGCAATTTGAAATTACTAATCTAAACAAAATAGTAGACTAGTAAATCATATAACAACATAATTTTCGTCGATAGTACAAAATGATTTATGTTTAATACATATAAAAATACATATCAAGATATCCTCGGACTGAAACAGCACCAAGCATAGAATTTCCGAATAAAATTGCATCACTTAATCACTTTTCTAAAATTACACCCTTAATATAACGCACTTTTATTTAAGACAATCATTCCGGAACTAATTGATTTTTGAAATGGGTTGTCAAACTGCTTGAGAGGTTATTAATTTGCCATAATCGCAGCCATATATGTCACGGGTGAAATATTGATAGTTATGAAGCGTAGCAGGAAATAAATTTTACGAGTGCAGAAAAATGACTGCTATGGAGAGGTAAAATCATTTTTCATTTAATACTTTTTTTTTTCGAAAAACCCAGAATAATATTCAATAACGTATATTTAACTAACCAACAACAAAAAGAAACATTTAAAAATTTGCTTCTTTAATGAGAATAGTCAATCTTTACTAATTCGAGGTCAAGAAAGCCGAGTATGCCCTCAATATTTATTATTATTATTATTATTATTATATTTTTTTTTTTTTTTTTTTTTTTTTTTTTTAAGTTTGAAGGCTATAGTAATACTGCTGTACGAACTTATACAGAAAAAACTTATACAGTGTTATATGATATTGTAGCTGTAAATCAGTTTTCCCTTTCTGTATTCAATAGTCAATCTCATTCGATTTTATCAACACAAAATTAGTAATGTCTTTAGAATTTTGTTATTAGCTTTAATTTTATAAGATATAATACTATTCGTATACGAATTTAGTAGTAAAAACCTATACGGTTTAGTCCTAATTAGCATATACTAGTCCTAATTAGCATAATTTTTAATCCACTAAATGTACAGGTTAATACTAATTAGTTATAATTATAATATATATTACCTTAATACTCTCCAAAAGTATGTAAAAATGAATAGGAATTTTATTGAAATTTCAACATATTTCATAACCCTTGGTTAACTCAGTATTTTAAATGTCATATTCGTTTTTCCCTTGCCCAGATTATAACGAAACAACTATTTTCGTGTAGAACATAACAGAAGCATTTACACTGTTGCCTAGTGTTCTTAATCATAACACTACAGCCCAGTTTATCATTTTACGTACTAGTTTAAATGCTTATAATTTGAAAACGGTTCCTTATTCACATATCCAGAAGACTGGTGTCTATTTTATAACAGTCTACGAAGATCTGTTTTATACTGTTTAACGTTATATTATCCCCTCAAAACATCAATTAAAAAATCCCTGCCGGCCCGGCCTACAGGCGGAGGTAGATTTCGAAGTTAAGTATATTAATTGCACCATCAAAAACTAAATCATGATTACATATAAATCCACTTTAACAGTTTTATCCGGCCGCTTTTGACGAATTTTTATTTCATTTTTATGTAATAGCTGGTTTTATCAGTATCATGTTAAGGCAGTATTAAAAAAAATACTTTTCCATGCTCAACAACTCGAAATTTTCTGGCACATTTTCAGATTAATTTTTAATAGAAAAAATACGAAACTTGCTGACGTGATTTTTGAAAAGATTTAAAAGCGACCTGTGTTTTTATTTTTCTTTCAATTAATTGAAACTTTATTAATAAACAATTATTTTCTCAGTAGGGCAATATTTTTCGTTTCTAACACAATCGCTTCGGGAAATTCTGTTCAAAATGCCCACTTTGACATCATTTTTTTAAATATATTCTGCCTCTATCAAAAATCGATCATTACGGTACATTATATAGTTTCTGAAGAAGAGAATCTATCAACTGGACGCGTTTGAGAGCAAAAATTAATTAAAAAATTAGTAAGAAAATAAGCAGTTTGGATTTGAATACATTCTTAATAAGATGGTTTTTTTCTTCAACCGCTATGTATTTTTAATTTGTTTTTGCTGTAAGAATTGGTTCTATCAAAAACTTGTCTATATAAATGTTGAAGACAATATTAAGATGATCTATGATAAATTCATGGGGATTTTATATCTTGTGAATTGACGGAGTTATAGAAATTTTTCTTCTTCACCCCCCTTTTTTGTTTTCGTTTTTAATTTTTTTTTTTTTTTTTTTGGTACGAATTGGTCCTATCAAAAACTTGTGAATACAAATGTTGTAGATAATATTAAAGAGATGTGTAATAAAATTAATTGGATTTGATATCTTGAGAATTGACGAAGTTATGAATTTTTTTCTCCCAAAAACCCTATTTTTTGCACCCCTTGAGCCCATTTTTAATTTTATCCAAAATCTGTGATACATAAATTTTTGGTCCTATTTTTAGAAGTAATAAAACTTTAAACTGATTTGATATGTACAAAAATTAAGAAGTTATGGGTTTTTTTCTGTTTTCACAAAACCCCTCCCTATTTCCACCCTCTTGGTCCGATTTTGCCCATTCACGAACTTGACCGAGATTTTATGCCCCTTGATTTTATGTATCAGTTTGGAAGAGATTTGTACAGAATTATGGAAGTTATTGTGTCCAGAATAAAGTGATATATATATAGATAGATAGATACATAGATATATATGTATATATATAGAGAGAGTTTTTTACTGATGGTGGTTTTTGGTTCTAGGGGTCATGATCGGTGTAGATCTGCAAAAATTTTTCAGAAATTCTAACATGGAAAATGTAATAGATAGTATTTCATACGAAATCTACCTAAAATCGGTAAACGGACGTTGTTACGTCAATTATTTCATTGATTTTTTTCTTCCTTTAAACATGCACATGCATACCCACACACAAAAGATCACCGTTGCAAAGTTCTTTATAAATCAAAGGTCTGTACAGACTTTTATGGCAGGAGTTTTCTTTTTACATTTTCTTTAATTTTAATTAATAATAATTTACTGTAATTAATTTTAATTCATAAACAACTGTTCCTATTATATCTTAACTATAACTGCAGTAATTAAACACCTTGTCTGTTCGATTCTTCTCTTATCTGTAACTGTAGTGAAACTGTTGAATTCATCTATAAGTGATTTTCACATGGAAAGAAAATCTGCGAGTACAACCGTTTATTATTACTATTATTGGTTTTATTTTTTTTATTTTCCACATATTTTTATGTGATTTTCTTATTGAATGTTTCATTTCTCTTGTATATACATTGAAAAAAGGTAATATTGGCTACATGATGCGAAATGTCGTGAGGGGGCGATTCCCACAATGTAATACAAAAACGTGAAATTTCTGTCATGAGAGTACCTATTTTAGTCAAATTCCACTACAACTTCCATTGCCTCAAGAAAAAAAAAAAAAAAAAAAAGACAAATGCAATAAAGAAATAATACTAGAAAGATAGAATAGGTAGAATATACTTATAAATATTTGCAAAAGTTTTATTGTATACATCAAAATGCATTAACGAGCTTCAGAAGTATGGGGAAAACAAAGTAACAGTTGGATAGTAAAATTATTTCCACAAGTACAATTTTATTAACCACCGGTACTATTTCTTTCTCTCAGCTAATTTTGCGTCGACTCCAAAAAATAACGTTACCTTACAGAATCCAGCCGTAAAAAAAAGCAGTACGGTTACATACTCTATAGCAATTTTTTAAACTTCTAAGCATCGCACATTTTCAATTTTTATACCGTAGTATTGGAAAAAAAGGTACTTTTAAATGCAATTTGTTTGAAAACTGTATCTCCATTTATTTTTGAAATATTAATTTTTTTGTAGTTTTTAGAACCATTTGTCTAATTTTGGCAACTCAAGTACTCCATTTATGTAGAAAGTAAAAGGAAAATAGTTGAAAAATAGCAATTATATCTTTTTGTTGCCATTTTCTCATAACAACCGAAAGAAAATGTAATTAAAATACGTGCTATTTTGAAAAAATATAAACGAATAATTTCTGTTAAAACATGGAGCTATTATAAACTATATTTAATTTTAAGTATCTATGACGCTTTCAGTCATGACATTTTGGTTGGAAACTGACTCCAAACAAACGGTTGCTATGCGTCATTTCTTTTTAAATATAAATCGTGGAAAATGTTACCAGTACATATCAAGTATTAAAACACTTAGATGTGATATATAGATATAAGATATAGCTGCACCACACAAACAAAATGGAAAATACAACATAGCAACCGTTTGTTTGGAGTCAGGTTCCAACCAAAACGTCATGACTGACGTCACGAATGAAATCGCCTATATTAATGTTACAAACAAATGAAGGGCTATGAATCATTACATAGCCGTTTTTTTCTCGAGTTTCTTTAATGACAGCATCTTTCTGCTGCATTTGTGTATTATTTCGCGATAGTGACATCCTATGTATGCTTTACTGCAGATGTTTAAGGGTGGATCGTAAATGTGGAATTCTTAAGCGGATGCGAATGACGTCATTTTACATAAAATAAAAGCGTGCGCTTTAAGTCTTAAACTTGAAATATGTTTTGTACTATATAAATATACATAGATTTTTTTTCATCGGGGGCAAGATTAAATTCTGAAAAAGCAGAATTTCTGTTTTCTAGTTTTTTTTTTTTAAGGCACTGTTTTAGGGTGAAAAACAATTAAGAAGAATCTTGTTTTAAGATGAAAATATTGTGAGGAATTCTTTAAAGTAAAAAAAAAAAAAAATACTAAAGAGATTCCTATAATCACTAATTTAAATACCTAAACAAATATATCTTCCCCGTGAAAGAGAAAGTGCTTTATCTTTTACTTGTAATTTATCAGACTACGTAATACAATTGTTACAACAAGACTTTTATTAATGTCACACTTTTTCTCCAGGATCTCTTAAGATTTATTTCTTAAAACAGATTAACATCAGAAAGGTGAACATTGTCACTTGATTTATGTCCGGGACTAGCAGTTAAATGCTTTTATATCTGTCGGGTAATAAATCCTTAACTGCAAATGAAAAATCTAATCTTTTAATTATTTAGCCGCATTTCATTCCATATATATTGCGGTATGAGCGATATAGTTCATGATAAATTATTTTCCCGATTGTGGCATTAAGAATAAATGCTTCAAACTCTATCAAGAAGTCAAAAAGTGAGCTTGAATCAAAGAATATGTGGGGAAATATTAAAATCAATGAATATAAAGACAGGAGCTAAAGCTACAGGCAAAGATTACGAAATTTTTTGTCTGTACCGTAGAGTATTCGGTCGTTTTAAAGCTTCGAATAAAATTGGTTCTCGGCGAAGAACAAGCTGTAAAAAATGTATCTTTCTCTTTAAAGATCGAGTGAAACAGATTTTGAATAGCGAAACCGAGTTTCGGTAATCTTCCCATTTTCGGCCAAAAACGAAAACGAAACTGTCCAATTTTTTATAGTAATTAATACATACATAAATATACACAATTATTATTTAATTATACACGTAATTATACGCGTTGTCCAAGTTGGGTCTCTGCGCCACTGACAAAAACTTTTTATTTTGATATAAAATAAAATGTAATTAACCCTTAAACGGAAACGCACGTCTGTGAAATGTTTGCGTCTACATATCTGCCCTTAATATTTTCTCTCTCTGACATTCCAAACTTATTTGTACGCTGTTATATTAAAAAATTGGTCCTGTTAATGCATTACTATTAAAGATTAAATGTTTAAGTTCGCCATTTGATAAGTTATTAAGTGTTCTGTTTGTGCACGGGATTTTCACGTTTCCGGTTAAGGGTTAATTCATGAACGACACAGAATGATTTTATAATTATACGAATTTTAACTAATAAAAAAATGTTTTTAGGATACATACCTCGATTTATCTTTTATGATTTTTGTAAATTATAATCTTTTATACTAAAATTTTGTATAGAATCAACCAGATTCCCAGTCTCTCTCCCCCCCCCCCCCCAAAAAAAGGAGAGAGAGAGAGAAATGAAATAAGTTATATATATAAAAAAAATTAAGTTTTTCAAAAAGTCATAGTCAACAGATCATCATTCGCCGATATAATATGAAACTATTATATTTCCCCCGTAAAATATAAATACTTCATCTTTTACATGTAATTAATGAAATTGGAATTAATACAATAAGATTTCTATTAATATTGCACTTTCCCCCCAAAACTTATTACATTTATTTCTTAAAATAGATTAACATCATAAAGGTGAACATTGTCACTTGATTTATGTTCGCTACTAGAAGTTAAATTCTTTTATATCTGTCGGATAATAAATCCTTTAACTGAAATGAAAAACCCTAATCTATAGTTATTTAACCACACTTCATACAATATATTGCGGAATAAGCGAAATACTTGATGATAAATTGTTTTGCCGATTGTGGGATTAAGAATAAATATTTCAGCCTTTTAATATTAAATTCAAAAAGTGAATCTGAATCAATGGATGTGATACATTAGCGGAGGACAGGCCAAATCGGAAACTATGGACAAAGACCATGAACAACATTGCCCGATGAGCGTCCATTTATTTTAAACCGTCAAATAAATTCCAGCTCCAGAAATAAATTAACCTGAAATATGGAATAGATTAACCTGAGAAGCTAGAAGTTAAATTATTATATATCTGTCGGGTAATAGGGGAAAGTAGAGGAATGGCGCTCACTTACGGGAAAACACGAATAGCTAGCCAAATTTAGACAAAAAAAAAATCAATATTTTATTAACGAAGTATAACTCCAAAGTATAAGGAACAGTTTGCAATCAACTAATTTGCATAAAAGTTTTAGGAATTTTTTTTTTTTTTTTTTTTTTATCGTTTTACTTAAATAACCATCGATTGAGCGGTAATACCCGACATGGTAGGGTAATTGCGCTCAGAGTTTGAATATTACAACATTTAAGTAAGACAAAAGCCACATATGTAGTTGTGTGAGCTGTTCACACCACTGCAGACTTTTTGCGACCACTTTACACATATTGAGTTACACATATAGTAGGCTACTTTTTTTAAGTTTAGGTTTTTTGATTTTCACTACTTTTTTGAAATTGTAAAATTCTCCTTGTTTAATGACATATTAATTAAGCCGAAAACAGGGGAATTTTACCATTTCAAAAAAGTGGTGTTAATCAATAAAATTTGAATTTAAAAAAAGTTGCCCACTGGCAACAAACTTCTGGAATTCCACACGAGCGTCATTAAACGTTATCTCCATGTTGGGTTTTAATGCATTATAATTGGCGTAACAAAGCACTACAAAAATAAATAAAAGCATGAAAGTACGGCTAAATGTATACATTTTGTAGAAATAATGAGTAAATTAATATTTAAAAATAAGAGTGTATACTTACCTTCAAGTTAGATGTTGCAGAATTTTATAATAAAACAACTGAAAACTAATAACGTGAGAACACAAAAATACTTTCATTCCGACGGTCACTATATCCTTACTGGGAACTTACGATGAAGTTCGCTAGGTGCCGGTACCGATCGCACGTTTTCAATTCTATTCTGTTTAGAGATATTGAGTGAGCGGGATTGCCCTTCTGCGTGTCATTACCATGCTTTCCCCTAAATCTCTAGCTGTAAATAAAAAGCCCTAATCTATAATTATTTAACCGCATCCGATACCATATATTCTGTAATAAACGAAATATCTGATGAAAAAAAAATTTTCTCCCGATTATGGAATTTAGAATAAATATTTCAGTCTTTTAATAACAAATTCAAAAAGTGTGTCTGAATTTAAAGAATACATTTGCGGAGGATACGCGAAAGCTGCAAGTGTGGATTATGAACAATTTTACAGGAAGAGTGTCCGTAAATTTTAAACCGTCGAATAAATTCCATTTCCCTTAATAAATTAACTGATAATTGTTACAATTCAGACTCCTATAATAGGAGTACTAGTTACAATCATTGAACTGGTAGGAATCTTCAGTTGATTCTCAAAAAACCGCTCAACTCGAAACTCTGACACATTTACGGGCTCATTTTTAACCCTTTAAGGGGGCTGGTCACTCAGCTTCGGAATTCTCCTCCGTAATGTTAAATCTATGGACTTTTGATACATTCGTATATTTAGAATATCTTCTCGGGAAATTCATATTTTTAACATCTTTTTTCTGTGTACTCTTCTTAAAGGATGTCTCTTTTTTTCTTAGTTTTCAAAATATTTCTAAAATCTATGCTGAATTTAATATTTTATGTGTTAAAAGCGGGCGAACTGTGAGTAAGGTGGTTATGATGGAAGTGATATACACTGGTTATCAAAAATTAAGGAAAAGTCACAAAATGCTAATTTTCAAATACGCGAACACCAGAGGTGCCAAGTTTCAATGAAAATTATCAGTAACCACAGTTGGGGGCTGATTCCGCATACAAAAATAGGGGCGAAATTGGCGTTTTTTATGCGACTCATTGACTAAAATCGCGCTTTTTCCTGAATCTCTTGACATAAATCGCACTTTGTCCGCGATCTTTTGACGAAATTCGGGTTTTTACGTGACTCTGTGACGAAATTCGCGCTTTTTCCAGGATCTTTTGACTAAAATCGCGCTTTTTCCGCGATTTTTCAAAATATAAATCGCGTTTTGTCCGCGAACTTTCGACGAAAGTCACGCTTTTCCCGCAATCTTTTGACTAAAGTCGCTCTTTTCCCACGATCTTTTGACTAAAGTCGCGCTTTTTCCACCACCCTTTGACAAAATTCGCACTTTTTCCGCCACCCTTTGACAAAATTCGCACTTTTTCCGCCACCCTTTGACGAAATGCGCGCTTTTTGCGCAACCCTTTGACGAAATTAGCTTTTTGACGAAAAAGACTTGTTTTTTCTGCGATCCTCTGCCGAAATTCGCGTTTTTTCCGCGATACTCTGTTCGAAATTTGCGTTTTTTCCGCGATACTCTGTTCGAAATTTGCGTTTTTTCCACGATACTCTGTTCGAAATTTGCGTTTTTTCCGCGATACTCTGTTCGAAATTCGCGCTTTTTCAAGCGATCCTTCACAAAATTTGCGTTTTTTCAAGCGATCCTTTGACGAAATTCGCGTTTTTTTTTCGCCGTAATTTTTAACCGGTGTCCGTAACGCCGTAATTTTTAACCGGTGTCCGTAACGCCGTAATTTTTAACCGGTGTCCGTAACGCCGTAATTCTTGTTGCAAATCCGTAATAATTACGGACAAACAACCATAATACTTGGCACCTCTGCGAACACTCAAAAGAAAATAATATAATTCGAGTAATTACTATCTCTACAACACAGCTAGCCCATATAACATCTCATTCATGTCATACATGGTCACAAGTGTCACAGTCACTACGGTGAAACAAAAAAAAATAGGAAATTGCATACATCTCATTATGAGTCTCAAATGACCACTATATGTGACTCCACTGAGAAGTCAATGTGATTGCTGCTTTGTGACGAGTCACCAGGTGACTTTACAATGTAGTTACATTGTGACTCTCATGTGACTGTCATTTTGACAATCAATTTCATAGTCATCATGAACGTTGCATTATGATAAGTCACCAAATAATATCACATTATAGTCGCATGGAAACTTTTCCCAAAAGAGCACAATGTTGACTTCACAGTAGTCTCTCTGTCACCTGAAAGTCACCATGTGACTTTAATGTGACATTATTTGGTAACTTATCACAATGCAGCGTTCACGATGACTTTGAAATTGAGTCTACAAATGACAGTCACATGAGAGTCACAATGTAACTACATTGTAAAGTCACATGGTGACTCGTTCCAAAGCAGCAGTCACAGTGACGTCTCAGTGGAGTTACATATAGCAATCATTTGAGACTCATAATGAGACGTGGAATTTCCTTTTTTTTTTTTTGCTTCACCGTAGTGACTGACATTTGTGACCATGTGTGACATGAATGAGATGTTATATGGACTAGCTGTGTTGTAGAGATAGTAATTACTTGAATTATATTATTTCCTTTTGAGTGTTCGCGTATTTGAAAATTAGCATTTTGTGGCTTTTCCTTAATTTTTGATAACCAGTGTAGTTACACTTCCTATAAAATTAAGTCTATACTTTAGAAATATTTCGAGAACTAAGAAAAAAAGAGACATCTTTTAGGAAGTGTACACAACAAATAGAAGTTAAAAATATTAATTTCCCGAGGAGATATTTTAAATATGCGAAATGTATCCAATGACCATAGACTTTACATTAGCGAGGGGAAATCGGAAGCTGAGTGACCAGCCCCCTAAAGACCTGAAGATTTTTGGTAGAAATTAAAAGTATTGGGTGTTAACACAGAAATATGTCAGAAAGTAGCCAGATCGCATTTGAGGCTATGCGACGACACTCGCAAGCTAATGTTAAATCAAGCTCCCTTTTTTTGGGGGAGGGGGGGGGGGGTAGAGATATGATTTCAGAGATCGATAGGTTTTTTTTTCCCGACTTGGTTTGTTTATTGTCTTACTTTTACATTATTATTGTATGTATATCTCCTAATATGCCTTTATAACATAATATAAAAAGGTTTGTGTATAGTTGTTTTAATTCATAATTTAGAGCTGAAATGGTTAAAAACCAACAAAACATTTCACTTTGAAAAGACATTTTAAACTACTTCATTTGCATCATTTTCCGATGCCTGTAATAGGGGTACAGAGGTCAATCCACATTCCCCCCCCCCCCCCCCCTCAGGTCCATTTTGTAAAAAGTAAAAATTATTTTTGAGAAATTTATTACATTTTTTATGAAAATAACATTTTGTAATGAGAGATGAAATCCAGTTACTCAGATTCGAACCAAGCATAAAAGCTGTAGTTAATCAGCAGCAAAAAAAACAGCAACTTCTTTAACCCTTAAATGCCGGATGTTGTCTTTCGGCAACATACCCAATTTAGGCTTATAAATACTATTAAAATAATATTGAAGCTATAATGCCTAATGTTGCCAATAAAATACATTCTGAAAATATTATTAAATCGATTTTCAACATTTAGGTGGCAACACTTGTGCTGTTTAAGAATAAAGATAGATTTATTCTTTCAATTGTTGATACATGTTCTTTTTCTTTTGTTTGAAAGCTTGCGAAATACCCTATTTTGTTCTGCAATGAGCAAGTAAAATTTATTTTTTATCATAGATCTCATAATTCTTGTGTGTTTAATATTATAGAATTTTATCAAGGAAAATTATTTTTTCAATTAAACACCAGTATTGCCGATTAGTAACAAACAGTTTTTTAGCTGTAAACAGACCTGCCAACTTTTGAAAATGAAAAATCGTAGCACACAAAATTAAAATTAATCTGGAGGTTGGTTGGTTGGTTGGTTTTTCGTGTTTCGCAGCCATCTTTTGACATTCGTAAAAGGAATAAGGTTTCAGTCTTTCAACTCAATATAGTAAATTTTTTCCTCTGAAAATTTTTAGAGTTTCTTTTCGTTTCGCAAAGCGTTTTTTTTTTTTTTTTTCATTTGTAAAAGGAGCCTGGTTCCAATTTTTTAGCTCAGTGCAGTAAATTTTGACGAAATTCGCGATTTTTTCCCCACGATCGTAATTCACATTTTCTATCACGAGTCTTTGTTGAAATCCGCACTTTTTACTATGAACTTTTGAAGAATTTCACTTTTTTTACCGCGATCCTTTGACGAATTTTGCATTTTTTACCACGATCATTTGACGAAATTAGTGTTTTCTTTCTGCGATCTTTCGGTGAAATTTGCGTTTTCTTACTGAACTTTCGATGAAATTTGTATTTTCTTACTGATCTTTTGACGGAATTCGCATTTTCTTTCTGCGATATTTTGACAAAATTCACGTTTTTACCACGATCTTTTGACGAAATTGATTTTTTTTACTCGGTCATTTGTCGAAATGCACGATAGTTTATCGCAAATCGTGCAATTTTGCACACTATTTCAAACTTTGCCCCTCAACTCCCCTTCCCCTCCAGAAATTCTTAAAATGGCCCCCTTGTTTCTGAGGAAGAGAATTGCTGTATAAATATTTACAGAAACATGATTCACCCGTGGTTCATATACATAAAGAGGTTTCTATGTTAAGAAGTTTGTTTTGCAGCCCAGATTTCTTTTCCATGAGCATTTTTTAATGTCCAAATCTTTGGACTAATGGCGAATTTTTTAAAACTTTCGGAAATGAATACTTTGAAATTTTGGAAATTTCGGAACAGATTCACTCCTGAAAAGTATGCTGCGCGGGATAAAAATCACAACTAGAAACAAAAAATGCGTTTCTGTTTTTTGTAAAAAATCGTAGTTTAAGACCGATTTTCGTAACATCGTAGTTTATAGGTCCAAATCGTAGGAACTACGATTTTTTCGTAGCAGTTGGCAGGTCTGTGTAAACCATACTTAAAACAAAATATGATTTTTTTAAGTATTTTTCCCATGATTTATTTAAAAAAAGAAAGCCGAAAAACTTTTTTAAAATGATTTTTGAAAATTCAGGCATTTAAGGGTTAAGTCCCTCTACTAAAAGTTTTCTTTTCTGGTGAACTGTCTTTGTTTGCATATTACACATTTTAAAACCTAACAAAATCAAAATAACTAGCAAAAGCCATGCTTTGTTTGAATTCGAGAAGCATTATTTAATAAGACAAATATTTGAAAGTAGCCAATTTTTTTTTTATTATTTTGGCATCTTTCTGAAGCAAAAATTTTATTTTATGTTTTGGCGCATTTTAATTTTAGAAATGTAAATTCATCCAAATAACTAAGAATTTCCTCGGAATTTTTTATTTATGATATAAAGATTTTAACAATTAATTTTAATTGTTTATAATTCTTTTGTTGCCACTTTACAAAAAAAAAAAAAAAAAAAAAAAAAAAAAAAAAAAAAAAAGAAAAAAGAAAAGAAAGAAAGAAAAAGAAAAATCATAATATTATTCTTTTAAAATGCGTAAGTATCGTCTGCGTAAGTGATTTCACATAATAAGAATAAATTGTGTATTGGAATTCTTAACCCTAAAAAATACTTTTATAATTGAATGTAAATAATTGAATTTTCACAAATTTTAATTCATTAAAAATATGCTATAATTTTCATAAAAAAGGTATTTAAAAAATTTCATAAAAGAAACCGTGAAACTATTTAATTAATCATGATTCTATCTATAATGACTAACTTCATGATTTATTTTTTCTTCTGAAAATAGACGTATTTCATTTTTTATTTGCAAAAATGCGTCCGTAAAGGAAAAACATGTAAAATAAATTAATTAAAATAATAATTTTTTAAAGGTTATTCTGTAAAAAAGTAATATTGTGCAAATCATAATTTATTTTTATGTTTCATTTCAAATCAAAATACTGAATTTTTTTTTTTTTTTTTTGTAAATTGTACGGCAAAATATAATTTGTCTAACCTAGTAGAGGAATCGCTTCGCTCATCCAAATTAATGAAGCGCTTGTTTTTATGGAACGGAATTTGTGAAAGGGGCTTGTTTTATTAAGAGAAATTTTGTGAAGGTGCCTGTTTTATTAATAGGGTTTCTGTGAAGGGGTCTGTTTTATTAAGTGGATTTTTCTGTAGGGGCCTGTTTTATTAATAGGGTTTCTGTGAAGGGGGTCTGTTTTATTAAGTGGATTTTTCTGTAGGGGCCTGTTTTATTAATAGGGTTTCTGTGAAGGGGTCTGTTTTATTAAGTGGATTTTTCTGTAGGGACCTGTTTTATTGAGTGGATTTCTGTGAAGGGGCCTGTTTTATTAAGTGGATTTTTTTGAGGAAATCCTAAATAAGTCACAAATTTTGCTTGAAATAGACCCGTGGAGTATTATACGCATATTAAAAATTTGTATTGAAAAATTGAAATTCGTCTGAAATTAAAACTTGATGACCTTATAAGTTAGGCTGAAATAAAGTGAAGTATATACAAGTATTTCAGCATAACATTAATAGTTAAAAAAATTAACAAAATAATTAAAATTTTAAATTAAATATTATATATTTTTAAAACCACCCAATTTCTTGTATGTATAAGAAAAGAAGAGCTAATGTTACATTTCAAATGTTTAACAAATATATTAGCCTAAAAACAAACATTGGACAAACATTTCATACAAATGATAACATATGGGATTGGAAAATTATAAATAAAATCTATACAAATATTAGAAGTGAATTCGATAAAACACAGATAAAATCACTCTAATTTTGAATGGAGTTATGTTTTATAGGCATCTCGTAATAAAGTTTGGATATTATATTTAATTTTTTCGCACTGTAATGCTGCGATGGTCATACTTTGAATAAAAGTTTTACATTTTTTCAATAAATCAAAAGAAATGTCCGCATTATATAATGAAACAGAAAATCATACCCAGTTATATCTAAATGGGGAAAAGGGCAATATCACTTGCGATTCTTACCTATAAAGAAAAAAAAAGGAAAGTATATTAGAATAATCAGCTAAATAAATAAATACTGCACTATACAAAACAATTCAAAAAGGAAAACGAAAAAAATACTGATATTTTGATTTAGGGCAATTCCGTGCAGAGAGTCACACACGTAACGCATGCTTTAATTTTCATTTATTCAATTATTTATTTAATTTTAATTGTGATTTTAGGTGTTATGGTAAATAAGTTATTACCATATTTTTTAATTTAAATGTGTGGAAATAAAACTCATAGAAATATATCATTTAATTTCATTACTCAAAATTTGCTTTTTTTCAAAGTCACACACGTAATGTTTTTAAAAAGCTATTTAAAAAATAACTGTTATATCAAAATGATAGTTTTTTGCATAAAAGAATACGGTAAAGTGTATATTTTTTAAAGAACTTTTGTTTGGATTTTTAAATAAAAAATATATTGAAAAATCCTTGATTAATTAGAAAATTTTTTGTTCAAAATATCACAAGCGTAACATGGAATGACCTTTTATCTTTATTTCAGCTAATAACAAATTATTACATTAACAAAATAATTCACATTCGGAAGAAATAGGAATAGAATAGCTACTAAAAATGGTTTTTCTATATATCAATAGACAGCAACCATTTTTGAGTATCAATATTGCATGAACAGAACAATCGTTTACAAAAATTATGCAAGACAGTGCCAGTGATTTGAAAAATTGTTCTGAAACAGCATGGAGAATCATCCCAACCATGTTGTTTTAACCATATAAAAACATTAGCATGCATATATGAGTATTTCGTGAAAAATCATATTTTATAAAAACATTAGCATGCATACATGAGTATTTCGTGAAAAATCATATTTAGAAGTTAAGATTTTGAAAAATTGTTCTGAAACACATGGAGAATCATCCCAACCATGTTGTTTTAGCCATATGAAAACATTAGCATGCATATATGAGTATTTCGTGAAAAATCATATTTTATAAAAAACATTAGCATGCATACATGAGTATTTCGTGAAAAATCATATTTAGAAGTTAAGATTTTGAAAAATTATTCTGAAACAGCATGGAGAATCATCCCAACCATGTTTTTTTTTTAACCATATAAAAACATTAGTATGCATACATGAGTTTTTCGTGAAAAATCATATTTAGAAGTTAAGATTTGGAAAAATTGTCCTGAAACAGCATTCATCCTAACCATTTTTTTTTTAACCATATAAAAATATTAGCATGTATACATGAGTATTTCGTGAAAAATCATACTTAGAAGTTAAGATTTAGAAAAACAAATCAAAAACTCCATTACATTCTAAATACAATGAAACTTGATGAACCGAGTCTGAACGCTGGCATTAGAGTATATGAAAACAACATAAATTTTCAAATGCATTTTACATAAATGATTGACACTTTCACACACACTATTCCTACAAATGGGGGGAGGGGGAATCACTGAAATAAAATTCAGTTTCACCAAATCATCTTGATTTGTTCTATATTTCAAGCGACATACTAAAAACTGCATAGTAAATATACAGAAAAGGAGGACATAAGAAATTAAATGAATTGTTATGTAAGAAAATAAATGTTATAGGAAATTAAATTGTTACAGTATAAGAAATTTGGTGAATATCTTAAGGCTGTTATAGTCAGTCAACTTCCGAATTCTCACCGCTAATGTTAAACCTATGAACGTAGAATGCATTCGTGTATTTAAAATAGTTCCTCCGGAAATTAATACTTTTAACTATTTTTTCTATGTACTTTTATTTAAAAAAGATGTTTTCTGTTATCTTTGTTCTCAAAGTTTTTCTAAAATCTATGCTGTCTAATATTCTATGTGTTAAAAGTTCACGAACTTTGAGTAAGATTCCATCACTTCGCATGAAATTAAGTATATATTTTAGAAATATTTTGAAAACTTAAACTAAGGGGGGGGGAGATCCTTTAAGAAGAGTACACAGAAAAAAGATGTTAAAAATATGAATTTGCTGAAGATCTATTGATTCTATTGATTAATTCATACCCTATGCTTAATTTTGACTTATTGAAGATCTAAAGTGCTAGAACTTAGACCTTTTAAC
Organism: Maratus speciosus; assembly: GCA_963932465.1. Classification (NCBI taxonomy): domain Eukaryota; kingdom Metazoa; phylum Arthropoda; class Arachnida; order Araneae; family Salticidae; genus Maratus; species Maratus speciosus. Next base: position 301,766,425 of record OZ010798.1, on the reverse strand, counting down.
CAGTTTTTATGTTAGGGCCCTGCTCTTTACTATCAGTCGGCCCTCTTTGGGCCCTTAAAAACAGTCCGATTCACTAACTTTTTTTTTTTTTTTTTTTTTTTTTTTTTTAACAACTTCCTAAGTCCTCCTGCTACTACACGAATGACAAAAAAATTTCTCAGACTTCAGCTACCACCAATTTTGAATATTAATCTCCTTCTTGGGCCCTTTGTTGCAGCTTCTTTTTTTCTTTAACACAGTTTCAGCGTCCACCAGCTAATTTAAAACTACTAAAATTTTTTCTTATACCCAACTACATTCCAGTTAAGACTCTGGCCCCCAGGGCCTGGTCTTATTTTATACTGCAGCTATCGCTTTTTTCGAACATTAATCTCCTTTTTCAGCATCAACTTACGTTTACTCACTATAGCTGTAAATTAAAAATCGCGTTAATTTAAAGGTAAATTCAGATAATGAATTTCATCAGTTTATTAAATAATGTTAAAAGTAATTCATTAAATTTGCAAGGGGGGAGGTCATCTTTCACCACTTGGGGGCGCATTATTTTCGCCGATTCTAACACTAATTTCAACGGGATTTGGTTCATTCAAAGTAGATTACAGCTACAACTACTTTCTGTATTACGAAATTTTATCTTAGACTTCAGTTACCAAAATATTCTAACATTAATGATGCATTCTTTTTATGGATTCTATGGGCTTGATTACTACAAGGTTTGGCTCACTCAACTTGGTTTTCGATTGTCTCCGGCACGTGCGGAGCACTTCCGGTACATGCTGCATTAGGTAGCGTGGACCCAGGTTACAGGTTCGTTCGGAAAAAGTTTGTTGGGAACACACTAGACGCTGCGCAAGACAATGGGTGCCTCCGAAATTAGGTTCATTTAAAAGAATTTCAAAAGATATAAAATCATACAAACTTCAGTTTTGTTTAATGTTATTATTTATGGACCCCGGGCAACGCCGGGCAGATCTGCTAGTTTTAAATAAACGAATGATTCTACGAATGAAAGGTTTAACGTTAGTGGATAGAATTCAGAAGTAGAGAGAATAACAGGAAAAGCTTTTCAAACACTTTATGCAGGAAATGATTAAAAATTTCCTCCAGAGTCGCTATATAAAGCTTAAACACAATCGTTGTATACAGTAAATTCCTCAGCGATCAATCGAAAAAATATCATTATAAAAAGATAAACACATTTTATTTTTTATTTTTACGCTATTACCTTAAGGGGCTACTTTACTCACGCCAAAACACCCGCCCGATAATGTTAATCCTATTGAAGAATTTATTTAAGACTTCTCGTTTGCATTTTTTTTTTTTTTTTTTTTTTTTTTTTTTTTTTTTTTTTCGCGTTGAATAGCTGAGGTTGATGTCTACAAAAGCAGTTTTTTACTTTTTCGATGTTCTTTGCAGGGTTTTTAAATGGGGATACTTTTTACTTTCAAACCGGTTCCGAAAGTAAAAGTATCCTAATTTAAAAAAAAACTGTAAACAAAATCGATAAAGTAACAAACAGCCTTTGTAGAGGTCGATCTCAGATAGCCTGCGAAAAAAAGAAAAAAAAATTAAAAATATTGAAATGCAAACGAGGTATCTTTAAAAATTTCTTGGGATTAACATTAGTGAACGGGTGCCTTCATGAGAATTAAGTAGCCTTTTAATGCACAATGGATTAAGCTTTCCATGTATTCTTTCCACCTTAAAAGAAAACAAGTGGGTAAGTGTGATCACAGATCGCACAGAGGGTTTCGTTTAATATTTCTTTCAAAACACTATCCTTTTGCAAAATCTGTTAGCTCCCCAATTCGCAAATAGAGAGTGCACTCTATTCTAAACAAACGTCTGCCCGACAAAACTCCATTTTAGAACCTGTTCGCACTTATATTAGTCGAGGAAATTGGACCCATAAAACTTAAAATAGGAAATCCCTCCTGGCCAAGTGGAAATAAAATATGAAAGGCTATTGTGCATAAAATGAAAGAGTGGCCGAAGGGTCGTCAAATGATATATCAGATGAGGTGTTTGGGGAACAATTGACCCCACCCCCTCCCGGAGCCTTCAACTGAAACTAGCTCGCTGTAGCTTAATTAGCTGCTGAATTAGAAAAAAATGCTTAAAAAACACAAGTTAGAGCCCAGAGGAGTCAATAATATAAGACTTTTTGAAAAATTTATCATTTCCGTGTGATCACAAATGTTCAGCTATAAGTATGCAAAATTTCATATCCCCAGCTTAATTAGGGCTCAGTTAGAAATAATTGCTTATGATACAGAAGTTGAAGCCCAAAGGGTTAATTATAAGACTTTCTCAAAAATTCATATTTTGTCTTATGATCTGACGCGTTCAGCTATAAGTATGCAAAATTTCATGCCTCCAATTTAATTAGGGGCTCAGTTAGAAAGAATTGACTAAAAAACACAAGCTGGAGTCCAAAGGGTTAAATATAAAACGTTTTTCGAAGTTTATTATTTGTCGTGTGATCTGAAGTGTTCAGCTATAAGTATGCAAAATTTTATGTCTTCAACTTAATTATGGGGCTCATTTAGAAAGAATTGCTTAAAATATATATGTGGGAGCTCAAAGGGTTAAATGTAAGACTTTTTCAAGATTTTATGATCTGTCGCCTGGCCTCAGTTGTTCTGCTATAAGTATGCAAAATTTCAAATCTCCAATTTAATTATGGGCTCAGTTTGAAAGAATTGCTTAAAATACACAAGCTGGAGTCCAAAGGGTTAAATATGAAACTTTTTTCGAAATTTATTATCTGTCGTGTGATTTGAAGTTTTCAGCTATAAGTATGCAAAATTTCAAGTCTCCAATACAATTAGGGACTCTGTTAAAAAGAATTGATTAAAACACACAAGCTGGAGTCCAAAGGGTTAAATATAAAACTTTTTCGAAATTTATTATTTGGAGTGTCATCTGAGGCGTTCAGCTAAAAGTACGCAAAATTTCAACTCCCCAATTCACTTAGGGACTCTGTTAAAATGAATTGCTTAAAATACACAAGCTGAACTCCAAAGGGTTAAACAAAAAACTTTTTCGAAATTTATTATTTGCCGTGTGATCTGAGGTGTTTAGCTATCAGAATACAAAATTGCATGCCTCCAATTTGATTAGGAATTCTGTTATAAAGGATTGCTGAAAATACACAAATTTGAGCCCAAAGGGTTAAATATAGCACTTTTTCAAAGTTTTATGATTTGTTGTGTGGGCTCATGTGTTTAACTATAATAACTCAAAATTCCACGTCTCTAACTTAATTAGGGGCTCTGTTAGAAAAAATTGCTTAAAAAACACAAGTTGGAGCCCAAAGGGTTAAATATAAAACTTTTTTCAAAATTATATGATTTGTCTTGTTGTCTCAGGTATTCAGCTATAAGTATGCGGAATTTCATGGCTCCAACCTTATTAGGGGCTGACTTAGAAAGAATTGTTTGAAATACACATGTGGGAGCCCAAAGGGTTAAACTTAAGACTTTTTCAAAATTTTAGGATTTGTCGTTTCATATGAGGTGTTCAGCTATAAGTACTCAAAATTTCAAGTCTCCAACATGTATAGTTTCTGAGAACGGGCTCTGTGACGGACAGACAGACGGACGGACAGACAGACAGACAAAGGAGCGAGACGAATAGGGTTTCGTCAGATGAACGAAACCCTAAAAAGAAGATCATTTCACTTCTTAGGGCATATGGCAACTTTCAACCGGTACTTTTTTATTTTTGGCAGGAAAAAAAAAATGTAATGAACTCCTTTTCCTCCAAACTTTTTTTTCTCTCCCACACACATCATTTTTTGTTATAGAGATTCATCATAGAGACATATAAATAGGTCTCTCAGATGCGGCATAAAAGCTGAAGGATTAGGTAGAATTAGGCTTTGAGGCAACAAAATCCGAGAGGCTTCATATTGGCCTTAAGGAGCTATTCAAAATGGGAATATTCCTTAGCAATCCATTCTTCTCTCCCCTGACAATTTTAGAGATTCCCTCTCTTTACATGATCATCATGAGGAAGAAAAATAGTCTTGGGGTTTTTCTTTTTTTCGGCACTATGTATTTTTATAAGGCATTTACTAATCCCACCGCACTATGATTTATAAAACGACAAAAAAAAAAAAAAAAAAGTCCGTACGTCAGTACTTGTAGCAGAAAATAGCAAAGCACTCCTGATGTAAAATAAAATAGAAAAAAATTACCCATATAGTTGCATCATCATTTTAAGATTTCGATTCTTTATAAAGAAAAAAAAAATTGAATCCGGGTTTTTTTTCTTTCTCTTTTAGGGTTCCGTATCTCAAAAGTAAACAAGTTGGAAATTGTACGTAAACGCGGCAAATGAGGTGCGTTCGTACTATAACTAGTTTTATAAGTATTTTTTGCACTGCATATTGTACTGAATGTATATTTTAGTGCACTTCATAAGTGTATATCAATTTTATTCTGTTTGAAAGGCTGTCACATCATTAAAATGCACACTTGAAATAGTTTTCTTCCATTGGCCTGATGTAACGGAAAACTTTTGACTGCCCAGTAATTAAACTATACATCCTATTTTCATAAAAAATTGAAATGATTCGACAAAATTATGCAACAATAATATATTTGAAATTTCAAACGATTCGGTCGGGTAGTTTTTGCGCTGTTATATGCGGACGGAAAAACAGACAGACGGACTGAACGACGACTATAGGTGCTACGTATTTATGTAATTACGAACGCACCTAAATACGGACCCTTTATAGTTCGTGTTTCTTGTCTGTCTGTCCAGACCACTTAGTTATATGCTAAAACTTTTCCTGAAAAATTATCTAACAGTGCAAGTGCAACCCCAACAAGATGCATTCAGCAGGATTCAAGTTGTAAGTAGCCGGAACAAAATTTCCATTTCCATTTTATATTAGGGTGTATTAAAAGTATTTTCGATTTTTGAGTACCTACATATGAAAGGCTATAGACGGTACTATCTCATAATAAATGACCAATGCAGAATTTTACTGTGCTGTCCTCTAAAAAAACCCCACTTTTTTAATTTCTCACTATATAAAATTTAATAAAAAATACAAAACAATTTGAAGTAGCTACATTTTCACAGCCTGTTCTGACTAAGATTTTAATGTATAGTATTTTTTTTTCTATCAATATATTACAAAATGGCAGCCAATTAAACAAGACTTTGAAAAAAACCCACTTTTTCCTAAAAATAACCCACATGTAAAAACACTTCTAGAAATCAAAATATTAAACAGCAAAGTTTTTCTTTCATTATTAATTAGTTTTAAAACACAATTCTGCAAAAAAAAAAGAAAAAAAAATAATAATATTTTAATAATTGTAAATTGAAGGATTTACAAATGAAAAATTATAAATGTAATTTTTTGCTTATTTTTTAAAAAAACTAAATAAACACTTAAGTAATTTTAAATGCTTTTATTATTGTAAATGGCATATAGAAACAGGACAAAAAGAAATTTTGACTTCTGTGATATTTTTGATTAAGTTCTAGGGTGGGTTTTTTTAGGATACATTTTCCTGTGGGTTTTTTTTTAGAGGACAGCACTATATATTAAAGAGTACATGTTATTCCACATCGCATTACACTGATACTTATTCTTTTTTCTATTTCTAGATTATATAATGGATAAGGCTGCGTCTAGAAAGGAAAAGTGCTCACTGTTATTCTACAGCAGTAAAATGTGCATTTTAACAAACGGACGGGGAATTCAACAATGGGTTCAACAATGAAAAAGAGATAAGGAGATTAGATCGAACTTGAAGGAAATCTTCTCCCTCCTGCAGGGTGCCCAGCACTTTTGTAAAACCATTAAAGATGAAAAAAGCCGAGTGACCACAATAAAGCGCCACGTGACCAGAACAAAGAGAGTGCGAGCAGAATGATACGTCTATCTGGAGCTAAATACAAATATTGAAATATTATCCACCTTAAGGCTGCTCTTAACTGCTCTGCTCAACAAGCACAAAACGTTTTGACACATTTACAAATTCATTTTTCAGCGAAAAGATATAAAATTGGAAAGTCTGGGCATGGAAGCGATTTGGAATTGAACTGTTTTTTCCATTTTTTTATCAATAAATTACCTATTGAGTTATAACCGTTTTTGATCACGTGACAAACACGATTTTCGCCCTCCACGGACGGGTTTTTCTGCTTTCTTTGGGAACTTCGGTTCAAAACATCAACTTTGACACGATTTTCTGAAAGATCTATATTGCGTTTGCAAAAAAACGGAAAAAATAGTTCGATTACATAGTTTCTGAACAACAACACCTACTAGTTTCATGCATTTTATAGGTCAAAATTAACATTTTTACCCACTGGCTATTGGCCAGTACACTGATTTTTTTCACTGGCCGGTTTTTTTTAACCACTGGCCAGTAACAAAGTTATGTACGCTCCATACAAAATTGTGTTTTTTCTAATTATCAACATTGTAATTAACTAATGTATATTACTTACCATTCGATATGATTACACTCAACTGAAAAATCATATTTTTACTATTAATTGTAATGAAATAAGTTCACAGGAAATTTTGAGAAAGGTTACAGCACAGGGGGGCACCCCCACCCCCTCGGCACTAACTAATATGCATTTTTCTGCGATCATTTAACGAATTTCATTTTTTTTTCGCGATCTTTTGATGAAATCAGCGTTTTCTCCGGGATCTTTTTACAAAATTGCGTTTTTGTTTTTTTTTAATCTTTTAACGAAATTTGTGGGTTTTATCGCAATTCTTTGAAAATATTTGCCTTTTTTTTTTTTTCAAGATTTTTGCGAAATTTGCGTTTATAGGCGATCTTTTGACGAAATTTGCGTTTTATCCGCGATCTTTTGGTGAAATTTGTGTTTTTTCCGCAATCTTTTCGTGAAATTTGCGTTTTTTTCACGATCTTTTGACGAAAGTTGCATTTATTCCGCGACATTTTTATGAAATTTGTGTTTTTTCTACGATCTTTTGACGAAATTTGCGTTTTTCCGCGATCTTTTCACGAAACTTGCGTTTTTTTCGCGATCTTTTCTCGAAATTTGTGTTTTTCCGCGATCTTTTCACGAAATTTGCGTTTTTGCCGCGATCTTTTCACGAAATTTGCGTTTTTGCCGCGATCTTTTCACGAAATTTGCGTTTTTCCGCGATACTTTGAAGAATTTTGTGATTCTTTTTCGCGATTTTTTGTCGAAATTTGTGTTTTTCCGCGATCTTTTGACGACATTTAATTTTTTTCCGCGATTTTGTCACGAAAGTTGCGTTTTTTCCCGCGATCTTTTCACGAAAGTTGCGTTTTTCTCGCGATCTCTTAACGAATTTTGCGTTTATTCAGCGATCTTTTCACGAATTTTGCGTTTTTCCGCGATCTTTTCACGAATTTTGCGTTTATTCAGCGATCTTTTCACGAATTTTGCGTTTTTCCGCGATCTTTTCACGAATTTTGCGTTTTTCCGCAATCTCTTCACGAATTTTGCGTTTTTCCGCAATCTCTTCACGAATTTTGCGTTCTTCCGCGATCTTTTCACAAAATTTGCGTTTTCCGCGATACTTTGAAGAATTTTGGTAATCTTTGACGAAATTTGCGTTTTTTTACGATCTTGTCACGAAAGTTGCGTTTTTTCTGCGATCTTTTCGCGAAATTCTTGTTTTTTCCCCGATGTTTTGACGTAATTCGCGTTTTTACGTGGTCCTTGCGCGAAATTCACGTTTTTTCGCGATTCTTTGACGGAATTGGTGATTTTTTTTTCTAGGAACGATTGACGAAATTGAATTTTTTCGGCGACCATATGGAAATTAGCGATATTTTTATGTCCAAATTTTAGGACTGATGACCGTTTTTTTTTTCGTTTTTTTTCTTCCGGAAACGAATGCCTTAAATTTTCGGAAAATTCGAGACAGAAACACCCCTTTTTTTCTTACGTTCGGGAGAATCGCCGATTTGGACGCCGTAAATTCCGAACGAATTTCACCCCTTTCCTTCCTGGCATTGATCTTTCTACCATCGCGTTTGGCGAGTGGTGCCCATTGAGTTTGGCGAGTAAGGACAATAAAGTTAATCGCCACGTTTTAAGTGTTACTCGACGCCTGGCGAGTGGCGAGTGCTAATTTTGTGCTATAATGCATTTCCGAACAAAAATAAATTAAAGCTTATGTCAGAAAGTTGCCCTTTTGGATTTGAGAACAGCCTTAAAAACAATGTCTTAAGTAATAATCCGAATTATCGGAATTTTACTGTATTTAACATTTTATTTATTTATTTATTTATTTTTTTATTTTATTTTATTTATTTTTTTTTTTTTTTGAACAACAGTCATAAAATTATGCGTGGTTTTTAAAATAAATATTGAAAGTTTATAAAAAAGTGTTTTAAAAAACCCTTATTTTTACTTTGATATTCCCCTTTAGCACGAAAAAGTGAACCAAAATTAACTTCACTAAAAAAACCTTGACAACGTACAAGAGAAACATTACACGAAATTTGGAATGAATATATTCAATATTCGATGAAACATGAATGTGCTTTTATAAAATATTGCTCATGTGCGAAAAGTACTCTTTACCTCCCTTATTTGCTATTCAACTGTGTAAATAATTCAATTTAATACAAAAATATTTTTTTATTCAACAGATAAATAAAAAAGAATGGCGTAATTCACCATGGATTTCAGTCATCTGTATTCAACGCAAATATTTTATATTAAAATCCATAATAAATATTTTTGTAATCCGTATTTTCGAAGTATCCTTTCCTATGAACTAATATAAATCTTTTTTATAAATTGCACTTTCATTTATTCATCCAACAAACTTTTACGCAGACGATAAAAAAGAAAAGATTCAAAATTAATGTTGACAGAAGAAAGCAATTGCTATAGCAACGAAACATTCACAGACGAAACACAGAGCTTATTTTTTTTTTTAAGTTTTTCTTCAACTACTAGTTTTTTAGAAAATTGTGTAAAGAATGTGAAAGATTTCACTTAACCTTTTGTTGATTTAAAAGAGAAATGAATGACATAAAATTCTATGTTAGTTTTTAAAACAGAAAAAAATGGATAATTATAAACGCTATTCAAAGCAACAAAAATTGAAGTGAAAAATACATTATGCAGAAGATTTTGTAATTTGTATTTTACAAAATAGGACAAAATAAAAACAAGAAAGTAAATTTTGCACACTATACTGTAAAATTTTGGAGGAAGAAAAATGTTTGTTTTAAAAAAAAATGCACCAGCGTTCGAAATCCTTGGTGGTTCACGACCACCAAAAATTCAGTTGGACCACTAATCGGGGAAATTTAATGGTCCGCAAGACCAGTAACCCCCCCCCCCCCTCCGTGACAGGTAAACGTAACCTTTCCCGTCCATGAGAAAACCGCAACTAAACACAAATCAGATAATTTTATTTTATTTTAAAAAATAAAAAAATTTTAAATTGCATTAAACATTTGTCAGTTGAAATAAGTAATCTGAAATGAAATATTTAATTTATAATTTTATAGTTTTTCTTTATGTACTGTTTAATTTTTAGCAAATTATAATTACATTTTATGATGCTGAAAATTTTGGATAACTGCAAAGGAAGTTTGGTTTATATTCTAAGAGGTGGGGGGGGGGGGGAGGGGCAGTCAAAGGGTTAAAGGGACTTAATAAAATTTTACGTAGCAGGTCAGTGATGATTACTGCGGACCAGTAAATTCTTATGCTTTTTGGTCTTTGGGACCAGTGACTTTTTTGTATAATTCTACAGCTGCATTAACATATGGAAAATCTTCTAATTTATAAATAATATATGCATCTGAAATAATAAAAGTTCAGCATCAGTAAAGCAGAATAGGGGGAAAACTTCAAACGTTTCTACTATTTTTAGCGGAAAAAGCAAAATAACAAAATTACATATCGCTACTCTATATTACGATTGCACGAAATTCGAGATAACTGATAAGAATTGTTTATTTTAATAGCTATTCATGGAGAAATACCAGAACTTTTCCTATTTATGAATAATATTGCAACGAAAAAGAAATCAGTTCAACATCTGCATATTTATAAGTGAATGACACCTGACATTTCGTTTAGTATTCCTGATGTGGTCTTTGAGAACTATACATTACGCAGGTCAGATAAAAGGAACTCCCCAAAGCGTCCACAGAAATTATGAGGGGCAGTATTAGTGTTGCCAGATATCCCGATTTTCAGGGATAGTGAGACCCACGCCGTGGGACACCAAAAGTCCCAATTTTTCATGATGCCCAAATTCTTTTAAATTTTTTTTTTACATATTATGCTATTCGTTAGTCTGCACAGAGTGGAAATTAATGGAGCAAAATCCATGTAAACAGAGCCTGTCTAAAACGGAAATTATTTATCATTCCGTAGAAAGGAATACTGTATAAATCTACCCGGTAAAACAATTGTTTGAACAGCATACAGAAAAATCGTGGAGGAAAAAAAGTTTGCTTAAAAAATATGCCTTAAATACGGATAAATAATATGCATTTGAAATAATAATCAGTTTAGCATCAGTAAAGAAGAAGAGAGGGGAGGGGAAATGCCAACGTTTCTATTATTTTTAGCGCAAAAAGCAAAATAACTAAATTACATATCGCCTCTCTATATTACGAATGCACGGAAGTTCAAAATAACTGATAAGAAATGTTTATTTTAATAAAAAAATTTTGGGGAAATACCAGAACTCTTCCAGTTTATGAATGATATGCAAAAAAAAAAAAAAAAAAAAAATGTAATCAGATCAACAGCTGCATATTCATAAGTGAATGACACCTGACATTTCGTTTAGCATTCCTTATGTGGTCTTTTAGATTGTGCATGTCAGATAAAAGGAACTCCCCAATATAAATGCTACTTAATGCCAGGAGCGTTCACAGAAATTATGAGGGATAGTATTGGTGTTGCCAGATATCCCGATTTTCAGGGATACGAAGACCCGCCCCGCGGGACACCAAAAGTACCAATTTTTCATGATTCCCAAATTCTTTTAAATTTTAAAAAAATATTATGCTATTCGTTAGTCTGCAACAGAGTGGAAATTAATGGGGCAAAATCCATGTAAACAGAGTCTGTCTAAAACGGAAATTGTTCATCATTCCGTAGAAAAGAATACTGTATAAATCTACCCGCTAAAACAATTGTTTGAACAGCATACAGAAAAATCGTGGAGGAAAAAAAGTTTGCTTAAAAAATATGCCTTAAATACGGATAAATAATATGCTTTGAAATAATAATCAGTTTAGCATCAGTAAAGGCTATCATTCGTAAAAAACATCATTCAGGTTGTTTCAATATTAATTAAATTATGATTATATTTTGAGAAAACAATTTAGAAATCCTGATTATATAATTTAAATGATTTTTTTCTATTGCCATATATATTTTTTAAATAGCAAAGATTTTTTTAATAAATTCACTAGTTCGCGCTTTCAAGTGTAAAGTCAAATCAGAGAATTTTCCATAATCAATGCCCGCACCAAATTAATGTATTGTAAAGTAATTTTTTTTAATAACAGTCATAAAATTTTGCGGGGTTTTTAAGATACCTAAACATTGAAAATTTATAAAAAAGTATAAAAATAAAAAATAAAGGGTTTAAAAACTTTATTTTTAATTTTATATTCCCCTTATAGCACGAAATATTGAATCAAAATTAACGAAACTAAGAAAACCTTGACAACATGCAAGAAAAACATTAACGCGAAATTTGAAATGAATACTAGTATATTCAATATTCGATGAAATATGAATGCGCATTTATAAAAAAAAAGGGGGGGGGAACTGCGCATGCGGAAACATAGAATAATTTTCCTTCATTATTTGCTATTCAACTACGTAAATAATTCAAGTTAATACAATTTTTTTTTTTTTATTTAACAGACTAGAAAACAGATAAATAATAATAAAAAAAGATCGGCGTAATTCACCACGGATTTCAGTCACCAGTATTCAAAGCAAATGTTTTAATACTAAAATCCATAATAAATATTTTTGTAATCCATATTTTCGAAGTATATTTTTCTAAGAAATAATATAATAAATTTTTTTTTATAAATTGCACTTTCATTTATTCATTCAACAAACTTTTATGCAGACGATAAAAAAAGAAAAGATACGAAATTAATGTTGACAGAAGAAAGCAATTGCTATAGCAACGTAACATTCACAGACGAAACACAGAGCTTATTTATTTTTTTAAGTTTTTTTTTCAACTACTAGTTTTTTAGAAAATTGTGTAAAGAATGTGAGAGATTTCACTTAACCTTTTGTTGATTTAAAAGAGAAATGAATGACATATAAAATTTTATGTTAGTTTTTAAAACAGAAAGAAATGGATGGTAATTATAAACGCTATTCAAAGTAACAAAAATGAAAGTGAAAAATACATTATGCAGAAGATTTTGTAATTTGTATTTTACAACATAGGACAAAATAAAAACAAGGGAGTAAATTTTGCACAGACGTATTCCTGATGCAGATTTTGAGAACTAATAGATTATTATGCATGTCAAATAAAAATCGACTCCCAACGTAAATGCTATAAATTGCCAGGAGCGTCCACTGACGTTCTGAGGGGCGGCACTAGTATTGCCCAGTGTCCGATTTTCAGGGGTTCTAAGACCCGTCCCACTGAACCATTGCGCGCTAAACAAAAAGACCCAATTTTTCATAACGCACAAATTCTTTAAATTTTTTTTAGATCCATGTTCAGGGCCTGGCTAATGTAGGAGCATGCGGGGCAGCTGCCCAGGACCGCACATTTGAAGGACCCCCTTATGGCCATAAACAGGAATTTTGCTAAAGGGATGAGAAATGGTTAAAATGGCCAAAAGGAACCAAATTCCTTCCATTTGCAAAGATTAATAGGGTAAGTGCGGCCGTCTTCGTCTCCAAGTTTTAACGACTAAAGATCTGTATTTAGACTTTAAAGAAGGCTCACACGAACCCTTATATTCCTATTTAAAAAAATAAATAAATAAATAAATAAGAGTGTATTTTATCGTCTCTTAAAGTTGTGACCATCTTTCTTGTGATACCCTGGTATATAGATGTGAATGATACCTGGTAAGAAATTTAAGCATACATACAATAGGCATGAAATATAGTACTAGTCATTTCGGTCTGGTAAACGAACAATTTGAATAGTAGATAGCTAGAAGTGGGGAGGCCCCCATAATGATGCTTGCACCGGTGCCCTAGATAGTTCAGCCCTAGCCACGCTACTTGTTAGCCTGCAAAGTGAGACATAATGCAGCAAAACCGGTGAAAACAGAACCTGTCTATGACGGAATATTTTTAGGAATCCGCAGAAAGGAATACTCTGCATATGTACCGGCGAAAACAACTATTTGAACAGTATAAAGTAAAATATTTGAGTAAAAAAAAATGTATGTTTAAAAAAAGCCTTTAAAATCTGAAAAACTTCCAATTCATAAATAATAGACATTTAAAATAATAATCAGTAAAGAAGAGCGGAAAAAAATTGGCCAACGTTTCTACCATTTTTAGCACGAGAAACAAAATAACAAAATTACACACCGCCACTCTATTTTACGAATGCACGAAGTTCCAAATAACTGATAAGCAGGGGCGTAGCTACAGATATTTTTTCGGGGGGGGGGGGGGGGGGGAGAATTTGAAAATTTCCCAACTTGAAACAAATTGTTCTAATTTTCAACTAAAGTGGTATGCATAATGTGTGTAATAGTGATAAGGAAACTTATGCATAAAAAATTTCTTTCCAAAGAAAATTTTTTAAACTAGAAACATAAAAATTCCAATTATTGTTTTTTTAATAAGAAAACCAGCCAGCTTTTTACTTTCTTCTATCTTTACAAGAAGAAAGTATTGAATTCGTAAAAAAAAAATCGACTTCCGGCTTTCGACGGATTGATATTGGTGCAGATTCACGATCGCCAGTCGCCACGTGGCGACTTAAGTTTTTGCTTTGGATACTAATTTTCGACATCTAAGTCGTCATCCTTTGGCAAATTTCGCGTTTTTTTTTTTCCAGCGATCCTTTGACAAAAATCACGTTTTTTTTTTCGCGATCCTTTTACGAAAATCACGGGTTTTTTCGCGATGCTTTGACGAAATTCGCGGGGTTTTTTGCAATCCTTTGATAAAATTCGCATTTTTTGTGCAATCTGTTGATGAAATTCGCGTTTTTTCTGCTATCTGTTGACGAAATTCATGTTTTTCTGCAATCTTTTGCCGAAATTCACGTTGTCTGTTTTGCGACCCTTTGACAAAATTATCGTTTTTTCCGTGATCCTTACAGAATTGGTGAAGTTTATTTTTGTTATCCTTTGACAAAGTTGATGATTTTTCTGCAAAGAATGGCAAAAGTCGCATTTTCCCCTCAATTCTTTGACAAAGAGACGCCTGTTTTTTGGGATTCTTTGACGAAATTATCATTTTTTTCCTGATCCTTTGACGGAATTCGCGCTTTTTCTTGCTAACGATTGACAAAATTGATTTTTTCGACGTCCACTTGTCAAAATTCTTCATAATTTTCCTCACCCCTGTAATAATCTGTGACGAGATTGTTTTTTAAGATAAGTTTTCTTCTGTATTCTTGAAAAACAAATACTTGAATTCTGTTTTGACTTTTATAGTGCAAAATAATCTTACACACTCTTATTTTTTTCTTTTATGAACTCTTGTATGGCAAAATGAAAATAAGAAATATTGTTTTCCTAATATTCCCCACTACCATGATTCCTTAGCTTATTCTTATAGATATATATTTTTTCACCTCTGTCTTGCCCAACTTTATCTTCTGACAGTACATAGCTTAAGATTTATATTATACTTAATTTAAATCCAAATTAAAAGAATTGGGTGATTAAATGAACTATACAAATTTGATGTAATTAGTCTGTTTCTTTTGTACATTTGTAGATTATTTTTCACTTTGATTTCCTGAAGTGTTTTCTCATATAATTGTTATTGCTTTTATGCATTTCTTTCACAATGTGGCCACTGAATTATTTGGGTTTAGGAGTCACTGGCTCCTTAAAAACTTTGGAAATGTGCACCTATAATTGATACGTTTTAGAACGATTTGACTGTTTTTAGAAAATGTCTGTCTGTGTGTATGCGACACAAATTTTGTGGGCGCTCTATCCCAAGAACTAATGCGTGGAATTTATTAAAACTTTAGATTCAGTTATACTTTGATAAAAATTAATGCTGATTAGTTTTGTGTAAATCACCCAAAAGGTGGCGCTGCTATGCTGCATTTTTCACGATTTACATGATTTTAGCGATAGTTATATCTCAAAAACTGTTGCACGGAATTTGATCAAACTTCATATTCTGTTAAACCTTGACATAATTTGGTGCTTATTAGGCTTTTGTGCATATCACATAACAGGTGACACTGCTGTGAAACATTTTTCACGATTTTTCCGTTAGCTATATCTGAAAAACTAATGCACGGAATTTGCCAAATTTCATATTCGGTTGCAATTCCTTATTGGGCTTGGGTGTATACTGTCCAAAGGTATCGCTTTTGTGCTCTTCGGGTTTGGAATTTTGGTTACAGACATCTAACAGGGTGTGCGCCCAAATTCAATGATTTGTTGAAAAAGGCGATGCTTCTATCTCCTTTTTAAATTCACACAATTAAACGGATCTATTTTTTTATAATTCTTTTTGCATTGTGATCGCAAATTTTGAGGTATTAACATGTATTAGATAGAATACAGTTTTGGGATTGGCACATCGACTAGTTTTCATTTAACATTAATTCTTCTGGTCTTCAAAGAAGCCAACCTGGTGATAACATCGTCCAGTTTAATAAAATCCACAATTGTACTTTCGCATTTTAAAATCATTAGGCTGTCAAGTCTGTCATCCCTCTTTGTAGTTTGCAATATATATATTTTTAATTTTTACTTGACTAAAGATTCTTTCATTAGATGCAATGCTATAAAGATAAGCTGCTGTGGATGTTAAGATACGAGTATATAGTTTGACGGCGTGTTCAAATCGTCTTTGAATTTCAAGGCATGAGAAAAAGGTTTTTTAAGTGAGTTGGGATTTGTTTTATTTCTATTTGACTCTGCAAGTCATGTACAATTGTACATCCGGTTTCTCATATCCAGGTGGAAACATTATTAACATAATTAAAAACTCTTATGATACTCATCAGCGTACATATAAATAAAAACTATATTAAAAATACATAAAAAATTAATCCCAACGTTTTATGCTCTTTCTAATGAGCCATCATCAGGGGAGAGGGTTCTTGACCTCTACGAAGCAAAGTTACAAACAGCACAGTCAAACTAGCATGAAAGGTTGGGATTAATTTTTAATGTGTTTTTAATATAGTTTTTATTTATATGTATGCTGATGAGTATCATTAGAGTTTTTAATTATTAAATTTTGACAGACAACAAAGTCCAAGTTTTTCTTATTAACATTATTAACTTTCCTAAGATAATGATACTCAAATTTGCCTTGCACAATTGTAATTTAAATATGAAATGTATTGGTGCAATATTCTCCTGATATAGGGAACACTGTCATTTAAGCCCATTACTAAGTTTTTTTATATTTCTTATAATTCTTTCCTGTAAAACTTGTGTGTATCAATGTTCACTGCTGTACTATTATTTTTATCTATTCCCTTTGGTGAAACCATTTTTCTACGGTGCTTTCGGAAGTCAGCTTCTTCAGTTACATTCTAATATTCATAACTGTTTGTGAACTTGTCTATAGGGAAATCTTCATTGATTCAAACTTTTATTCAAGTGCAACGTGTCAGTGTTACAATGCATGTCGATTTTTTCTTCAGTTGATGATGGAGTGCTTTCATAGTCATATTTCTGTTCCAAATTCAAATGGTCCACTCTTTACCTTTTTCATCCTCGAATGGATTTTTAGATGCTCCAAAACCTTGCACGAAAAATCTTTTCCTTATTATGGAGGGTTCTTTCATGCTGAGATTTATAGTCATTTTTTAGTACAGTTTTAAAGACACAACACTGGATTTTTGGTTTAAAATTTCATAAACACCTATAAATATAAACGAACAGGACTGATATATATTTCCGCTCACAAATAAATGTAACAAATTTATCTAAACTAGCGACTTCTTATATTCATATTTGCTCATATAACGCTTTTTTCTTGACAGCGAAGGGTTAACTAATTTTTGCTGAAAAAATCATGAAAATGAGTAAAGGATTGTCCAAAAATCACGCAATTAGCTCAAAAATTAGTGCAATTTGTGAAAACTCATCAAATCTTCTCTCCCAGCTGTGTTTTCAAGCAAGTAACTACATTCCTTTTTGTTGTGCTACAAGTGGTCTCCAATTTTCAAAAGAAGATGCAATCCCTTTGGATTAAAATAGCTGGATTCTCTTTCGGGACGAGAAGGGGACGGAGGGTAAAATTTTTGAGAAAGGAACAAAGTTTTGGAGGAAATAAAGGTACTGGATAGTCAGCTATTGATGGTTAGGAGTAGAGAATTTTTGGTCTGGTAGATGTATAATATTTTTTGTAGAACTGAAAAACACAATGATAGACTGAATGTGGCTGATTTCTTTTTGTATTTCTTTTGATAATTTAACATGTTTACTGTTACAGTACTCAGAAACATAATCACCAAAACAAAATTTTCGTAATTTTTTTTACTAAAACAGGAAATGTCTCAAAAATCTAGAATTTCCCAACTCTAAGCTCAAATTTCCCAACTTTCCATATATTGGGGGGGAGGTTCCCTCCTAACCCCCCCCCCCCCATGGCGACGCCCCTGCTGATAAGAATTGTTTATTTTAATAATTATTCATAGGGAAATACCAGATCTCTTCAAATTTATGAATGATATATTGCAACGAAAAAGAAATGTAATCAGTTCAACATCTGCATATTTATAAGCAAATGACACCTAACATTTCGTTTAGTGCGTTCTTGGTGTGGTTTCTGAGAACTAATAGATTACGCATGTCAGATGAAAAGCAACTCACCAATGTTAATTCCAAATATAACCGGAAGCGCCTACAGAAATTATGAGGGACGGTACCTAGTGTTGCCAGGTGTCCGATTTTCTGGGATTTTATAACCCGTCCCGCGGAACCACAACGCGGGAAACAAAAAGACCCGTTTTTTTATGATGCACAAATTTTATAAAGTTCTTTTAGTACCATGCTCAGGGCCTCACTAATGCAGGGGCATGCGGAGCAGCTGCCCAATAGTTAAAAAAGGCCAAAAGGGACCAAATATCTTCCATTTTCAAAGATTTAGAAAAGTGCAGCCAACCTCGTCCCAAAGAGGAACTGAAAGACCTGTATTTACACTTCAAAGGCTCACACGTGTCCTTAATTCCCCACCTTTTTTAGGTAGATTTCGTAAGAAATACTACCTATTGCAGTCGTTACCATGGTGCGACTTTTTAAAAATTCCTTCATAACTTTTCATTACAAGACCCCAGGAACCCAAAACCACCCCCACCTAAAAAGTTTATGTATGATATATATATATAACCATTAATTAAACATAACCTACCACCATCAAATATTATGAATTAAAGCTGTAAGTACAAAAAAAAAAAAAAATATTATAAGAATTATTATGGAAGAAAAAGAAAAAAGTGAACACCGACAAAAAATGGAAAAGCTTATATATTGAATTACGTTGTCAAGGGCACAGAATTCAATGATATAAGCAATATGGTTGTTTTCTGTGAGAAAAATAAGCTAAAGCTAAAAATTATTTTCCCCTGTGCCCAAACTACCATTAAAATCAAGTGAATTGATTAAAAATGAAAACAGAATAGAAACAAATAATATGAAATGGAAGAATCAATAAAACCCATTTAAATATTTATAGAATAGAAATAATAAACACCATACCTATTAATATTTCAGTATTTTACAAATATCCACGCGCACATGGCTACCATATATATATATATATATATGTATGTATGTATGTATGTATGTATGTACTAAATTTTGTCCGCACGATAAAAATCGCAATTATGCACGGATCGTCTTCAAACTCGCCAACAACTTTAAGATGGCTAATATCTCGGCGGGGATTAAAAATGAGCAAAATCGGTCCAAGGGAATGGGAATTGGGAAGGTTAAAAATTTTGAGTACCGTCTTAACATGATTCTGATAAAACCAGCTTTTACACAACAATGGCAGGAAAAAATAAATATTTTTCGTTATAGCTGTTGCCAACAATTAAAAAAAAAGCAATAAAATTCTCACCACAACAATTGCTTTCCTAATGCAATGTTTTCACGTGAAAAATTAAATTAGATAAACAGTTTGACGAATTGAAAACAAAATGAATATTACGTCATAAGTTTTCTAGAGCAAGATTTCTGCATGAAAATTCAAAATGAAATAAATAGTTTGACGAATTGAAAACAAATTGAATATTACGTCATAAGTTTTCTAGAGCAAGATTTCTGCATGAAAATTCAAAATGAAATAAATAGTTTGACGAATTAAAACAACAAGAAAAAAAATATATATATTGCGTCATATTGAAATTATAATGGACCACAGCAGGTGAATATGTAACGTCATGTGAGTTTGAAGAAACGTATTAAAACATGCTATAACCCGAGTATGGAAATATTAACATAACACTTTGAGGTTCTCTGAATTTGCTTTAGCCATTTTTAAACCTATTCCATATACTTGCGTGTGTGTATTTGTGTATATTAGAATTTTCACAAAATGTTTAGCTCCCTAGAGCTCATTCTTAGCGAAGGAACTGGGTTTATCTTTAATCTTGATTTAAGTTTTGTTGGTGAATTTAGTACTTAACTTCGAAATCTACCTCCGCCTGTAGGCCCGAGCCGGCAGGGATTTTTTTTTTCTATAAAAGAGTAGTGAATTTTATTTTTATCGTCCCCATAAGTTGCGACTAACTTTCTTGTGACACCCCTGTATATAGATGTGAATAATTCCTGGTACGAAATTTATGTATATACATACAACAGGTATGAAATTTAGTACTAGTCATTTCAGCCTGATAAACGAACAATTTGTATGGATAGAGAGAAGGGAGACTCCAGAATGATGCTCTTGCACTGGGATCCTACAACGTCTAAGTCGGGAACTGACAATGCTATTTGTTAGCCTACAGAGAGTGGAACTTAATGCAGCAAGACCCAATGAAAACAGAACTTGTCTATAAACGAATATTTTTAGCAATCCACAGAAAGTTTTACAAATATACCTGCACAATACCTGCTACAACTATACCTGCAAATGTATAAATATACCTGCTAAAACAATTGTTTGAACACTGTACAGCCAAATTTTCGTGGAAAAAATATTTGTTTTTAAAAAAATGCATTTACATGTGCAAAAAAACTTCTAACTTATAAATAATATGCATCTAAAATAATAATCATTTTAGCATCTTTAAAGAAGAAGGTTAAAAAATTTGCAAACGTTTCTACTATTTTTAGCGCAAGAAGTAAAATAACAAAATTACATATCGCACTCTATATCACGATTGCACGAAGTTCGAAATAAATAACTGATAAGAAATGCTTATTTTAATAACAAATTTATGGGGAAATACCAGAAATCTTGCAGTTTATGAATGATATGCAACGAAAAAGAAACGTAATCAGTTCAACATCTGCATATTTAAGTGAATGACACTTGACATTTTGTTTAGTATTCTTGATGTGTTTTTTGAGAACTAATAGGTTATGCATGTGAGATAAAAAGTAACTCCCCAATGTAAATTCTACATATTGCCAGGAGAGTCCAGAGAAATTACGAAGGACAGTTTTAGTGTTGCCAGATGTCCCGATTAAGGGGACACAGTACCTTTTAAACTACCTTTTCAATTTTGAATAATACTGTAAAATACTTAAATATAATGTCACTACAGATATCAGTTACTATAAAAGCAAGTATAATTTCATATAATTAAAAAAAAAATCTTGTAGAACAGCCTATTTAACTGAAATTTAAATTTAAAAAAAATAAAAAAATAAATTTAAAATCCCTACTACTTTTTTAAATATGAATATTTTTGCTTTAAAATTTTTTTCCATAATCTTAAAAACATACTACATAAAACTGTGCATGGATTTAACATTCAAGGATATAGTTATTTTTTTTTTTAATTTTCAATTATTTTTCCTTGATTTTTTACTATACAAAAGAGAAAAAGATTGATATTAAATGTAATATCCCATACATCTAATAATCCATGCACAGTTTTGTGTAGTATAATCTAAGGAATATGGAAAAAAAATTTGAAGCAAAAATATTCATATTTACAAAACTAGTAGGGATTTTAAATTTATTTATTTTTTTTTTTTTAATTTAAATTTTAGTTAGTTAAATAGGTTGTTCTACAAGATTTTTTTTTTTTTTTTTTTTTTTTTTTGAAATTATGTGAAATTATATTTGCTTTATAGTACCTAATATCTGTAGTGACATTATATTTAAGTATATTACAGTATTATTTAAAATAGAAAAAGTAGTTTAAAAGGTACTGTGTCCCCTTAACGCGTGAGGTGGCGATTTTCAGGGACTCCAAGACCCGTTCCTGCGCGGGGCACCAAAAATCCCAATTTTCCATGATGCCCAAATTCTTTTAGTGCCACGCTATTCATCAGTATTTACGGGTTGGAGCTTAATGCAGTAAAACCCGCGAAAACAAAACCTGTCTATAGTGGAATTTTTTTATGATTCTGCTTGAAAGAATGCTTTACAAATCTACCTGCTAAAACGAAATATCTTTCTGGTCTCTAATTATTCTGTTTTTTACAGGTATTAATGTACTTTGTATGATAAGACTTGTGACAACGAAACCAGTTTATAACGGAATCCTGTCTTAAACGTAAAAACTTCATAATCACTATGAAAGAAATATCATACAATAACTGCTAAAGCGGAAATATCTCTAAAAAGGAATTTTGTTTCGGTCCTTACCGATTCCATTTTCACAGATTTCATTATAAACTATTGTGTTTATTCAGAAATATAAAACCGAAAATGGAAAGTTTCTGTTTTATACAAGTTTTCGTCTTAAGGGGTATAATTGTAAGGTATTCCGTCCGCAGAGACCATGAATTAGTAACGTTTCACATAGGTTGGTTGGTTGGTTGTGTTTATGACGGCCAATTATCAACACGAGGGATATGGGCCCTAAGGGGGGAATGCCCTTTGTGGGGGTCTTTCTAAGGGAACCTAACCCATATTAACGCTTGGAAATCCAAGGTTCGAAGAAAACCACGAAAATTCCGAACGATTAGGCCGACGGCCGCGATTGGGTTCGAACCCAGCACCACCCGTCTACCAGCTTCGAGAGCAGAACCTCTCGGCCACTGGTGAGGCCGTTTCACATAGGATTCTGTTATAATCAAGTTCCGTTTTCATAGGATTTTTCTCAGGATTTATTGTACCTTTATGTCCCGACTCAGAAGCAACTGTCCCGCCTTTTTTTTTTATTTCCTTGTCCCGCTTTGTTATGACAATGGACCTGAAGGGGGACTGTCGTCCTATAGATTACATTTATGTTACCTCTGCATGACTTGTTTAATTCATATATTAAATACGAAGCCGGTTTATCACGATACCCTTTTCAGCTTAGGGCCAGGGCCTGGTTAAAGCGTGGGCCTACTGGGCCGCGGCCCTGGGGCCCACGAATTTGATATGCAATTTTTATGTAGTTGATATTTTAAATCTTTGAACGTGTACTTATTTTGTCGATATTTTGCAATTTCAAAGAAAATTTAAAAATATATATTATATATATATTCTTTTAAATATTTATTTGTACATTCCAAAGCATCGAAAATGTTTAGTATTTTTTAGGGGGAAGGGGAGATAGTATAGGAAAGGGTGCCCCTGAACCTCCCCTTGGTTTGGTCGGGCCCACAAAATTATGCCCCACCCCTGCCCTGTGATATCCTTGTATGATGTAGCAGAGACTCCAACTATCTATACCAAAATTCTAATAGTAAAATACTGTACATAGCGATATAAAATTGCAGGTGTCCAGTTTTAGCGAAAACTAAGTTTTAACTAATTATGCAAAACGCGTGTTTTATTTTCATGTGAAGGAAGATATTGTAAAAACGAATGGACATATTCAATGAGTTATTTGAACAACAAAATACCCAATTTCTATCTTTTTAATACACTGGGTCTGAATGGCTAGAAATTATGAAAGTCTACTTTATTTTTAGCACTAACATTTCTAATATTTAAAACGCGAGAAGCAAGATAAAACTATACAGCCTCGCTTCATCACATTACCATGAAATTCCAAGAAATAACAGATACGAATGGTTTATTTTATTAACTATTTGTGAAAATACCAGAACACTTCCAGTTTATGAATGATATGCAACAGAAGAGAAATACAATCAGTTCAACATCTGCATATTTATGAACCAACGACGTCTGACATTTCGTTAAGTAGCGTGGTTTTATGGTAACCAATAGATTATGCATGCCATATATAAAACAACTCCCACTGTAAATGTCAGATATACTTTATATCATATAAACAGAGATTCAAGAAAAAGTCCATCCCCATAAAACATTTCAGTAATAAAATGATCTATTTCTGTTGTATAGAAATATGATTTATAAAGCAGTAAACATTTCCAAAACTTGCGCTTGTTTAACATCTTTTTTACTTACAAGAGGAAGGTACTAGCCAGTCTAGAGTAGAGACCTGCATTGGGTCAGGTTACGCGCTTTTACACCAGGTCTGGGGAGTCTGAGTCAGGCCCATTTTTGAGCGAAAGAGTCGGAGTCGGATCTGTTAAAATTCCCGGAGTCTGAGTCGTCCATTTTGCCCCACCGACTCCGCAGCCCTGTTTTAAACAAATCCGACCCGCGGGTTGACGCTATATCTTTCCGTTGCGCGTCGTGTTGATATCCACTGTTTCGGGTTCGGGTTAGTTACGGGTTGGGTTTTGACTCTTGCGGTTCGGGTTCAGGTTGATCCGATTTTGCAAAATAACGTCCAAAATATTTTTTTCACGTTAAAAATTTATATACAATAAGACCTCTATAATGGATACTCCAGAGACATCTCTATTTAGCAATCATTTTTCAATCCGTAACACACATATATTTGTACGCTTTTACCTCTGAATAGTCTTCATTTCCCAACCTACACACGCGTAATATGGATATGTGAACATAAAATAACATAAATAGGATGTTGGTAATATTTTTCCTATTCCGAGAGAAGAAAAACTCCCTGCCGGCTCGGCCTACAGGCGCAGGTAACATTTGAAGTTAAGTACCAATTTCAACAACAAAAACTAAATCATGATTAGAGATAAACCCTATCCGGCCGCTTTTGACAACTTTTTAATTTCATTTTTATATTTTATCAAAATCATGTTAAGACAGTATTAAAAAGAAAATGCTTTTCCATGCTCAACAATTCGAAACTTTCCGATACATTTTCAGATTCATTTTTTAAGGAAAAAACATGAAACTTGCTGAGGTAATTTTTGAAGAGATTTATAAGCGATCTGTTTTTTTTTTTTTTTTTTTTTTTTTTTTTTTTTTTTTTTGTTTGTTGAATTAATTAGAACTGGATTTATAAACAATTATTTTTTCAGTGGGACAGTATTTTGCGTTTCCAACACAATCGCTTCGGGAAATTCTGTTCAAAATGCCCACTTTGACATTTTTTGAAATATATTCAGTCTCTATCAAAAAATCGACCATTATGGTACATTATATAGTTTCTGAATAGGAAAACCTACCAAGTGGATGCGTTTGAGAGGAAAAATGAATTTAAAAATGAGTCAGAAAATAAGCAGCTTGGATTTGAATACATCCTAAATACGATGATTTTTTCTTCAACCGCTATGTATTTTTAACTAGCAAAATTACCCGGCTTCGCCCGTGTCAATATTAAGGAGCCCTCCAGGTAAAATAAATTAAAACGAAATAATACGGTATTCAGAATAACTGGAATTTGTACATTCCCATTCACAAATCATTAAAAAGACAATCAGAAAACATGACGTTATTGTCTCGCAACCATAGTAAAATCCCTGAGCTTTAATAACAGTATACGCGTTGCATGAGAAAAATATGAGAAAAAATAAATAAAATAAAATAAAAACAAAAAAATCCACCAAATCGCGCAGCATATAGTGAAATTCTCATTTGTATAGTATATATACACATTATAAAGTTAAAACACTATGTCAGTGCCCATAAATTGTGCCCCACAAATTGTAACCCATAAATTGTGCCTTTACTGACTTCTAAACACAACACAATTTCATTTTTTACAGTGTCGAATTGAAAAAAGTTCTTTCAAATAAAATTTGTTTGAAAATCGTATCTCAATTTTCTGATTTTAATAGTTTAAAGTAATTTTCAAGCATGGATATTTTTAAAGGTGCGTGCAACTCGATTATGAAAGATGAACCCATTTACTCTTAATGCAATAGTATAAAGAAAAGACATGTCTATGAGTAACGCTGGTATCATATTTTCGGTGGCAACAACCTAACACAACAATAAATTTCCTTTTTACTGCAATTTAACCTCTAAACATCGCACATTCGATTGTCCCACCCGTTTTATAGAAAATAAAAGTACCTTCAGTAATATTTATCTAAATTTTTTATGGATTAACAGATTTTTTATGGATTTTAAAGTAATTTTCAAGCATGAATATTTTTTAAATATGCTTGAAACCCAATTACAAATTATTTACTTAATTATTCAAAAACATTGTAAATAATTCAGAATTTGTTTGTTTTCGTGTAATATTCAATAACCGAATTGGCAAACGAAAATAAAACACCAAATATAAAATAAAAAAAACACGAATTTAACAGATATCAAATCAAACTACTCAAAATAATCTAAAAAGTATATTTTTTTAACTTTTAAAATTAAAATACATGTTTTCTTTGACACGCGTAACAGAAATATACGATTTCTCACAATACGGGGGAAAATACAATACATGCATCAATTATAAGCTTTGGTTAAAGTATTAGATCAAGCTAAAATTTCCACTCTAAATAAAACATCACTCTTAAACGTAAACTTAAATTTTTCATTAAAAGAAATTAAATCTGCAATGATTAGATGAAATGATGTCATTTACCATAAATTTTAAATCGTGACATCAGCCAAGATTTTTTTTGAAAAGAGAACTAACTTTTATCTTTTTACTATAAATCACAGAACAGGTAACTACTGAATCTAAATCAATACAGCACTTAGCTATAACGTACAGCTATAAGATATGACTGTAGTATACAATTGAAGTAGTAAACAAAATGTAGGAGCCATTTATTTTTACAGTGATTTTGATTACTCGTTGAAGAGATTTAATAGAATGTGACGCATATCTAGCCTTTACCTTCTTTTTCCTTAATTGTTTTCATGAAATTTTACTGTCGGTATTAAAAATAGATGTTTTAATCTAAAAAAACATTCAAATTAAGGTGCTACGTTATTTTACCGCTCTTATATTTAAAGTTTTTATTTTATATCTATAAAAAAAATGCATTTCCTGTTAAGAACGACGTCGATTTCAAAAATGCAAAAATATAGCAAGAAAATCTGAATTTTTATTGGCAAATAAAAAAAAAAAATACACGCATTATCGTTAATTTTTTCACATTTTTGTGTCATGGGTATGGCAACAGGAAAGAAACGATTTAATTAGAAATTTTAAAAAGAGATATATCTATAATGTTAAATTATGTAAGTTGATAGAAAAAAGGGATAAATAGTGGTCTGATGATTTTTTAAAGTTGACAGTGATCTTTTTCACATTCTAAAACGTATGTACATGAAGTTTCGCGCAAATTGGTCAAAAATTGAAGATTTGTATACCGGACATACACACAGAGAACGGCTTTTATATATAGAGATTTATTTTTGCTGTGTAAGAATTGGTCCTATCAAAAACTTGTCAATATAAAAGTTGTAGATAATATTAAAAAGATATTAAATTCATGTGGATTTTATATCTTGTGTATTGGCGAAGTTATGGATTTTTTTTCTTCCTCAACCCCACCCTCCTTTTTTTTTTTTTTTTTTTTTTTTTTTTTTGCGGTACGAATTGGTCCTATCAAATCAGATTTTGCCCATTAACGAACTTGACAGAGATTTTATGCCCCTTGATTTTATGTATAAGTTTGGAAGAGATTTGTGCAGAATTAATGAAGTTATTGTGTCCATAAAAAAGTGATATAGATAAATAGAAGATAGATAATTTTTTGACTCAGAGTTTTGGGTTCTAGAGGTCATGATCGGTGTAGATCTGCAAAATGTTTTCAGAAATTCCAACATAGGGGAGATCGCAATAGATAGTATTTCATACGAAATCTACCTAACAATGGTTCTTAACTGTACCGTAAAGAATAATAATCTATGATTATACATCTTTATATATATCTTATTTCTCAAGCATTCATACTCAAATACGTAGTTATTTCCGTCTGGAGCATAGTTCTGCTTTTTGGTGAAAATCCCAACTTCCAAAACATCTAAATCTGACCCAAACGAATTATTCTAGGGCGAACCCAACATACAGGAAGAAAATTAGGGACACTTTCGAGTTGGAAAATGAAATTAAGGAGCAACCCGACCCGATAAAAGACTCCATTCAACGATCCAGTTCCGCTAGAAAGGGTTTTACTATATTTGAATATTAAAGAATATAGATAGGTTCAATTTTCTATCTGGTAGATTTACTTTCCTTTCGGGTTCGGGTCAGTTTACAGGTCGTTGAAAATTATTTTGTCGGGTTCTAGTCGGGGTGCTGGACAAGGAAATTTTTTTTTTCCGGGTCGGATTGGTGGTTTACTTCAGATGGAATTTTCGGGTTCGCGTGGTGTGCAAACCGACACACGCAGAACTCTAGGTTTGAGTAGAGTCCTACATATGATCGAAACCGGATTTTGTATGAATCTGAGGCCAGGCATTACCTTCACAATTGTTATACACTGGAGACGGTAATGGGTCGGCCCGGGTTGGTAACTATAAATATGTATTTATATGTGTATGTGTGCGCATGTGTGTTTTCCTTTTTCAAAATAAGACATAAAATCGCCAAATCGTTATAACTGTATACGACTTACAATATTGATGGTGTTAATTATGAGCCAAATAACGCTCGCTAAAATAGCCAAACTGGCTGTGAAACTGCGAAAATTAAATATTTTAAATACTGAGTTATAAGGTTTTAAATACTAAGTTATAGAAAATTACATAAAGATGAGGAGTAATATATTTTTTAAAGTTTTTACTTCCTGCTCTTAATTGAGGGACATTTAAAAATCTGAATACAAATTCGGGGTCATTATATTTAGTGGATGATATACAAACATTAAATAGATTATCATCATAAACAAAGCATCAAAGAAGGCCGCCAAGTTATTATCTTAAAACAAATGGGGAATAAAAGAAGACCAGCCAATGAAAACATTTCCCACTATGTATAAGCGAAGTTGCAGTAACGTTAATCATTTTAAATTAAAAGTCCATCATGCATCCGACACAATAGTTCTTGATCTTATCGGTCATAAATTACCAATTATACTGCATTACATAAATCTGATTATAAACGATTAAGTGAGAGTGGAAAGTAATAAATTACAAACGGAAATATCATGAGAATTAAGCTTACTTTTGATCAAAGGAAGGACCAATGCGCACTCGCCTGGCATAACAACCACTTATATACACTTCACAAGAGCTTCAATTACTGTCCTAAGAGTCGAACAATGAACTCTAAAACTTTACTTTTTTCATTTTCGATTCGACAACAGTTAGTGACAACGCCTTCCTTCCTTGCATACGTTTGAAATTACAGTGGGTGAACATATTACTACAGCCGCCTCCAATAATTGACAATTTCTTTTTTTCTTTCTTTCTTTATGAAAGAATAATGCTTACAGTTTAAGAACACATAGTGAGCAGCGCTGTTGATGTAGCCACATACGAGTATGATCCCTCATGAAGTTATTTTATATTAGTACTAGGGATGCACCGAATAGTGATTTTCGCCAAATACCGAATGCCGAATATTCGGCAAGCAGGTAAATCGAATACTGATTATTCGGCTAGCCGAATAGTGACTATCAAATCGAATACCGAATATTCGGCTTGCCAATTACTTTTAAATTTCAGAATTTGTTAAACAATTATTTTCATTAAATAAATCACAACAAAATAAAAAATAAAACAAAAACCTTTATTTATAGCTGTTCTGAAATTCAAAAGGGCAACTTTATGACGTAAGTTTTAATTTATTTTTGTTCGGAGATGCATGAAACTAGCAGTTGCTGTTGTTCAGAAACTATGTTGTCGAACTGTGTTTTCCGTTTTTTTGCAAACGCAATAGATCTTTCAAAAAACAGTAGGAAATTGGGCGTTTTAAACCGAATTCCCGCGCGAAAGAAGACTAACCACTGAAGGATGGGTGAAAAACGTCTTTGTTACAAGATCAAAATCGCATGTAATTCAATAGGAAATTTATTTATCAAAAATTGGAAAACACAGTTCGATTCCAAATCGCTTCCATAGTCAGGCCTTCCAAATTTATATCTTTCTGTTAAAAAATGAACTTGTAAATGTGTCAAAACGTTTTGAACTTGTTGAGCAGAGCAGTTATGGAAACATACAATTTAAGAAGAAATTATAACTTTCTTAACTATTGAATATTTTAGTTAATGTGGGCTACTTTATTAACTTAGGTTTTCCTTTATTCTGCACATAGGCATGAGCTAAGATTCAGTTATAAAGCTTCTTGGCTCTAGACCATTTTTGTTTCAACAATTTTGTTTTTTCACTTCTTTCTTGAATACTGCCGCTGGAAATTCCGAACTTTGGGTGTCCGAACTTTAGACTTTGTACTGTATTAAAAGTTAAATTTTAAAACAGTTTTGCATAATATTTAACACGCATACTTCCATATTGATAAACAAGATCTTTTTACAAGTAAATTCTACACTAAAAAAAAAAAAAAAAAAAATTACGCTTTGAATTGTTATTTATAAAGAGGATAGTTTTAAAGCTTCTTTAATTGATAAAATTTTAAATTTCATGCATTCTCCTCTAAATTAAAACAAATGAATAAAATTTTCTTATATTCTAAAACAAATATTTTAAAATCAAAGTGAAATTTTGACGGATTTGGATGAAAAATTGTACAGTCATAAACTGTTTATTTATCAGGAAGGGACTAGAATCGACATTATTGATTAATTTTTTTACGGGATACTTTTCAAATAGCAAATAAAAAATGTAAAAGCCTTCTCTTTTGTTTAAATATAATACTATTTTTAATTATTAAATAACTTTATTAATTGACAGTTAAAAAAGTAGTTGTTTTAAAGTTTTTAAAAATATTTTTTTTTAAAAGGTCTTGTAAGTGTTCGGTCTGGCCGAATATTTCAATATTCGGCTAAACCGGATATTCGCACACCGAATAGTTTGATATCCGGTCTAGTGGTGTACCGAGTAGTACTTTGGCTGAGTAGCCGAGTACTCGGCCACTGACTACTCGGTAGAGTACCGAATACCGAGTAACGAGTAGTTGTGTAACAAGAAAAAAAAAAACCACTGATGTGCACATAATGCGAGCTTGTGTGTACATATATATAAATATACCTGTGTACATGTATATATACCTGTGTACATATATATATATACCTGTGTGTACATATATACAATATACATATATAGTATATATAAATTAACTAATTAAATTTGAAATTTATTTGTGCACCGTTTACAGACAATTTTTGACAATTTAAAATAGTAGCAAAAAAAAAAAAAAAAAAAAGAGAATTGGCACATAACAAATACAATTATTAACCAATATAAAATTAAAACATTCTTCAACCCTCCAATTTATTCTGATACCTGAAATCTGTCTACCAAAAATAAAAATGTTTATTGGTTACTGTAACAATTCATTGAATAATGCAATACATTCGATATTTATTTTGTAACTGTACCTTATTTTCTTTTGATTAAAAATAAAAAGAGGGATGCAAAATGAGATACAGGCTTTCTTAACAGAACACTTATGTAAAACTGACACTCCATTTGCATGGTGTGTGTGTGTGTGGGGGGGGGGGGGGTATTTCCGATTATGTGCAACCTTGCAAAAAAATTCTTATCACCTTCAACTACTGTTTATTCTGAACGTATATTTTCAGAGGCAGGCCAAATTTACAGTAGCAAAAGAAATGCCCTGTTTACTGATAATGTAGAACGTTTGGTGTTTTTGCATCATAATTTGAAATATAATAAATTTAATTATTAATTTTTTTATTGCATTTTCAGTTCCTTTATCCAAAATAAGTCTTTTCTGTTTTCCTATATATTTAAAAAGAACTTATTTTTATTTGTATAAATGTGAAACTAAATTTTAATCTGGAATTATTTTATGAGGGTTTTTGTTCTTAACTTTTTCGATATTTTGTAGACATATTGTTAAATACCGAGTAAATAGTTTTATGAATTATTGCATATATTATACATTGATATTCGAATAACTTTTTACAGATCAGTTATAAAGTTCATATGCTTAAAAAAGGAAATTATTACAACTACTCGGTATTGGCCGAGTACTCGGCCAAAATTTCACCGAGTACCGAGTATTTACAGAGTACTCGGTACGGCTCTAATTCGGTCTAACCAAATACCGAATAGATACCGAATATTCGGTGCATCCCTACTTAGTACTTTCAAATACCGCGTAACAACTACCGTTGTTTTTTAATTTCTTCTATCATTACAAGAAGAAAGTACTGGATTCACGAAAGATTTTAACTTCCGTTTTTCGACGGATTTATACGTTTTAGAATCTCCTGAACGCAATTTGAATGATTTTATAAAATGTCGGCCTGTGAGCTGTCTGTACACATTTTGTGGATGCTCTATCTCAAAAACTAATGCACGGAATTTAATAAAACTTTAGTTTCATTTAGAACTTGATATAAATCGGAGCTGATTAATTTTTGGTGGAAATCGCCCAGCAGATGGTGCTGCTATCTGCATTTTTCACGATTTCAGGCTATTCTTTAAAATCCCATAATCTCGTTTAAAATGCATGCATCATTACGATTTTTTTTAAAATCCTAGTCTAGTAAGAACTTTATAAATATGTTAAGACAAAAAAAATTTATTTGGGTTTTAAAGATAAATTTAACCCTATCACTATTTCCTGGGGTCCACGCGGACCCCAAGCACTTTCAACAAGCTGTCAAGAATATGTTAAAATTAATGTAAATTTAATATTTTTGGGTATAAATAATAATATTTATTATGAAAACATCAGAATAAGAGTTAATTATTTTTAACCTAACTAAATAAATGAAAAAAAGTAATTTATTAGATATTTAAACCATATTAACATGTCTATTATAGTATGGGGTCCGAGAGGATCCCAGGTCACAACAGAGCATGTTTCGACAGGACATAGTGATAGGGTTAAAATAACAATTTAAAATGAATCGCTGCTGAAAATTGCAGCGTAACATGTTATACACTGTAAAATACACTTAGGCACTGTAAAATTTAACACAACATATATTTTTTTTTGTTTTAATATAATTCATCAATCACAAATCAGCCTCATGGGTGATAAACTCATGTGCCATATTATTTAATACAATCTTTATTCTCGTAGTTTAGTGCTGGAAGAAGGAAAAAACAAAAATAGGTAAGAACTTTAACTTACCTATAATATTTGTAGTTTGATATTTTAAGATATTGGTCAGGATACATTACGTTAAGCATTCTTCTTTTATCTAAATGTGAGCCCGCGAAACTCACTGCATAATAGATGCGGCATTTTTGCCAACATATATTAACCGAATTTCCAATTATCCGAACAGCCTATTTCTTTCTCTCTCTCTCTTTTTTTTAAACCTTATTTCCAATTATCAAAACACCCTGTTTCTCTCATCCCCCCCCCCCCCTTGCAGATTTAGCATACAAAATCGATTCCCCGATTAGTGTATCGTTGGGTGCAGTAACAACGAAAAAGAAATTGAAGAAAAGGAAAACAAATGCTCTGAAACTTACACAGGTCCATCACATAACGATGACTTTGAATGTTTGGAAACAGATATGAAACGGCCCGAACGGCAGAAGAACGCTGATCCTATCCAACTAATATATTTAAGAAGAATTCGAGATATGGCAGCATTGGAAAAAATGTCTTCTTTGAAGCAAGCAAGAATCGAAAGTTTTTTGCTTAAATTATAATCTATGGAGTTCAAAAGGTGATAAAAAAAGAAAAAAAAAGAAAAGAAAAAGAAAATATTAAATGATAAAAAAGTTAATAAAAAAGTTAAAAAGACAAAAATAAAAACAATTTTTAAACACGACAGTGCTAACTCGTGCAGGCAGTCTTAAGCCTGGATAAAGTGTGACGGTTTTTTAGTAAAGTCAGGAACATCCCCTTAAGTTGTGTGACCATTTATCCGAACTAGGGTCGGTCCCAACTTGTTCGGATAATCGGCGCTCTACTGTATTTCCTTTATGCTATGTATTAAAAAAAATTAACCCTATTACATTTGCCCTCATACAACGGATTTTGCAGGTGGCGGTAAAGAGACACAGAACAACTATGCATGAACACCGGCTCTCACAATCTCTCTCTCCTCTTGCATCTCGAGTTCATCCGAAGTGGGCAGATGTTCAATCTCTCTGGAGGGGGAGCATTCATCTAGCAGGTACCTCGTCAGGTAGAAGCGATAACGCTTCGAGTGTTATGGCATATAGAACACTTCTCCGTCCCAAAAGGGGATATTCGAATCTATCTGACTTTCATATCTGCCAGGTGTAGATCCCACAACTTTACATCCCCTTTCTTCCACACACAATTCACCAGTTTTAGATACTAATAATAAATAAAATATATATATTTTTTTAATAACAGAGTTGCCAAGTCTCCGGCTTTTTGCACACCAGTATTATCTTAGAGAAAATGTTGTTCATTGAAATCCGTAGAATGTTCCAATTAAATAAAACAAGATTTTCTGTATTAAAATACGTGTATCCAAAAAGCCGGAGACTTGACAGCTCTGTAATAATATTCTTATTCTGGAAATATTGCTTAGTTTTTGTTTTTATAGAAAAAAAAAAGTGTATTGATATAAAGCACGTTATACCGTTAGAGATTAATATAGTGTACATGTAGTTCATACCTTTCAATAGCGAATTATAAAAACAAAATGCCATCAGTAATAATCTTCTCTATGATTATTATGTAACAATGCTAAATATTTTATATTTATCATAGCTTTCTACAAACCTCAACTTAACTATAGTTAAATAGATCTAAATTAATACTTTAGACACATTTTCTATCAGTTTTCATAATCGCCCTGAAATATAGTGTTTAAATATGTTCATTCTCATTCATTCATTCATTCATTCATTCATTCATTCATTCTTTTAAGGGAAAAAAATTACATTCAGCACATGAATTAACCACAGACTACTTAACGTAATAACACGTGACACATATAAGTAAAATCCATATATCATCTGCTGTCCCTCAACAGTATTTCGATAGCCGAAAATGATCCCCAAAACGAAAAAAACCTACAATTTTGTCACTATCTTCCAAGAAACAAGATAATAAGACTCCACAAATATCCTGCAGAAAATTCCTCTTACTAAACGATTACATCTAACGATATCTATACTCCGTCCTCTGATTTGGGGGACAAATCGGAGAGTGGTTTCATTTCTTCGAAATCAATCTGATAGATGACATAATGAAAGAATTGGTGGCAAGCAACAGCATCTATTGCAAAGAACACATTGTTCAGATGAACAATATATTCGATATGTTTGCATTCGATATAATACAATCTACATAATACATTAGAGGTTGTAATGCGAACTGTTTCGAAAAGAAAACTCGATTTTTCTGTAATGATTTAAGTAAAACTTTTGTAATACTTAAAAATAAAAACACAAACTAGGTTATTAGAATAACTGAAATCACTGTAGAAAAATATGGATAACTCACAATTCGTTTCCATTACATGTACATGAAGTTCCCACATTTTAACAACGAATAATAAAAAACAACCATTATTAATATTCTCCAATATGATTATGATGTAGCAATACTAAATATTTTATACTTATCTCCGCTTCAACAAAACTCAACTTAACTATACTTAAATATCTCTAAAATTAATACTTTGGACACATTTTCTATCAGTTTTCATTAATTTCTTTTTTAAAACTTTTAACGAAAAAAAAAAATTACATTCAGAGCATAAATTAATCATAGAATTGATGTAATTTTTCACTATATCACAAGAAAGTTTAATATTTCTATAATCAATCACTATTGGCAGTACTTAATGTAATAACACATGTCTAATATAAGTAAAATCAAATCTATCATCTACTGTCCCTCAACAATTTCTATAGCCGAAAATAATCCTAAAATTGGAAAAACTACAACTTCGTCACTATCTTCCAAGAAATAAGATAATAAGCCTCCACAAATATACCCTGCAGAAAACTCCTCTTACTAAGCGATTACGTCTAGCAATATCCAGGGTTCATACAGAGTTGGGAAGAAAAAATCCAAGGAGTACCCAAAAAATCCAAGGAGTCCAAAAAATTTTAAGGATTTGCCATTTTTTTTTTTTTTTTTTTTTGTTGTCAATGTTTTTATGTGCTGCATCGTTATGTGGTATGCACACTCCAATTTTTAATGCCCAATTTGGAAAGATAAACATTTCAAAAACAAATTTTACTCTATTAGAATCTAATTGTAAGTGTTAAAATTGCACAGTATTCACAATAGTATATTGCTTATTGATTTCGTAAGTTTAAATACAAAATTGACAATCTACTTTTTTATACAGTGACCAATGGTCATGTAACAGAGGTGATTCTGAGTAAAAAAAAAATTCTGAAATTCACAGCAAATCTTCTGAAAAGTTACACCAAAGAGGGGGGGGGGGGAGAGATTCCACTCCCAACACTAGCTATGCGTTTTCTCCGTGGCTATTTTCGCGATCTTTTGACGAAGTTTGTGGGTTTTTCGCGATCTTTTGACGAAATTTGTAGTTTTTTCGCGATTTTTCTACTAAATTTGTGTTTTTTTCGCGCTCTTTCGACGAAATTTGTCGATTTTTCGCGATCTTTTGACGAAATTTGTCAATTTTTCGCGATCTTTTGAAAAAATATGCCGATTTTTCGCTATCTTTCAACGAAATTTTTGGGTTTTCGCGATCTTTCGACGAAATTTGTGGAGTTTTTCGCCATCTTTTGACGAAATTTGTGGAGTTTTTCGCCATCTTTTGACGAAATTTGTGGGTTTTTTCGCGATCTTTTGACGAAATTTGTGGGGTTTTATGCGCTCTTTTGACGAAATTTGTGTTTTTTTTTCGCGATCTTTTGACGAAATTTGCCGATTTTTCGCGCTCTTTCGACGAAATTTGCCGATTTTTTGCGATCTTTCGACGAAATTTTTGGGTTTTTCTCGATCTTTCGACGGAATTTGTGGAGTTTTTCGCGATATTTTGACGAAATTTGTGGGTTTTTCGCGATTTTTTGACGAAATTTGTGGGTTTCTTCGCAATTTTTTAACGAGCTTTGCGGGGTTTTTCGGGATTCTTTGACGAAATTTGCGTTTTTTCGCGATTTTTGACGAAATTTGCGATTTCCCCGCGATCCTTTGACGAAAGTGGCGATTTTTCTGCAAACGATTGACAAAATTTATTTTTTTCGGCGACCATATGTTCGAATTTTCGGATTGGTGACCGATTTTTTTTTAATTTTCGGAAATGAATGTCTAACATTTTCGGAAAATTCGGACTAGAATCCTGGTAGCAGAAAGTTCGAGACGGGAGACGGGCGTCGCAGATTTTCTTTTCTCTTTTGCAGATTCTTTTTCACCGAATCTTTATTTTGCTTCGTATTATTTTTAGCTCTTTATTACTTAATACAAAAAGTTAAGATTATTATTAATAAAAATTTATAAAATGCCTAAAAACGCTACAGGTAAGTGATTGTTCGATTAATTAACGCTTCAGTTATAAAAATATTTTACCTGCAGATTATTTTTTGCCCCTGAATTATCTGTTGCAGACACTTGGAGAAATTTCTACTACTGGGACTAGAATCACCCCTAGGTCATATAAATAGAGATTAGTCAAACCCCAAACACTTATTATGTATATCACATACATGATACATCTTAAAGAAAATTTTAAAAGGCAAAAAAAAAAAAGAACGCTAAATGCAACATACAAGAAAAAATATAACAAGTTTTGAATTTATTCTTTTAGAACAGCGGTAATCGCTTTCTTTGAACGTGAAATTTTGACGAATTCGCCTTTTTTTGCGATCTTCTGGGGGAAATTCACGTTTTTTTTTTTTCGCGACCTTCCGGGAAAATTCGATTTTTTCACGTTTTAATGGAATTCGCGTTTTATTTCGATTGTTTAACGAATCTGACTTTTTTTTCACGATCTTTTGATGGAAACCGCGTGTTTTCCGCGATCCTTTGTCGAAATTCGCGTGTTTTTCGCGATCTTCTGCGAAAATTCGCGTTTTTCGCGATCTGCTGCGGAAATTCGCGATCTTCTAATGGAATTCGCGTTTTATTTCGATAGTTTGACGAAACTAACGTTTTCTTCGCGATCTTTTGATGGAAACCGTGTGTTTTTCGCGATCCTTTGAGGAAATTCGCGTGTTTTTCGAGATCTTTTGAGGAAATTCGCATTTTTTTACGTTTTTTTGAGGAAATTCGTGTTTTATGCGATCTTTTGAGGAAATCTGCTTTTTTTCTCGATCTTTAACGAAATTCGCGTTTTTTCGTGATCCTTTGAGTAAATTCATGTTTTTTCGCTGTCTTTTAAGAAATTCGCGTCTTTTTAAGAAATCCGAGTTTTCCCACGATATGTTGGAGAAATTCGCGTTTTTCACGATCCTTTGACAAAATTTACGAATTTTTTCCGCGATCGATTGACGAAATTTGACCGTATTTTTTTTAAATTTATTTGTGAAAAACGCGATTTTTCCGAGATTCTTGGCTAAATGCCAAACATCGATAAAAATTTTAAATAAAGGTCGGTTAACAGTGTCGAAAAACGGACTTTACGGACCTAATAACTGAAAAACAGACTTAGTGGGAGCCCTGCTATTAAGATTACCCTACCCAATCAATGTTGTGCTTCAGATGAATGACGTGCATACAGGATTTAGCGTGCGTTTTTCAATTACGATTTTTTTTTTCTCGGCAGCAATATCGCTTGCGTCCGAAGCCGCAATAGAATATAAGGAGTTTCTAAGTAGTGGTTTGCTTATCTAAGTAGTTCTAAGTACTACTTGGGAATGTTTTTATTTCTAAGGAGTTTCCAAGGAGTCTAAGGAGTCTGTGCGAACCCTGAATATCTACTCCGTCCTCTGATTTAGGAGAGCAGTAATCGTATCGGAGAGTGGTTTCATTTCTTCGAAATCAATCTGATAGATGACGTAATGAAAGAACTGGTGACAAGCAACAGCATCTATTACGAAGAACACATTGTTCCGAAGAACAATATATTCGATATGTTTATACTCTTGGGTCATTCGAGGTTGTGGTGCTGGTTATCTCGAAAAGAAAGTTTTGTTCTTCATAAGATAGATTTGAAGTATAGAGCTTCATCTTTCATCATCAAGTAACTAATTTTTAATATATATGTATATATATATATATATATACATACAGACATATGTCGTAGGCTAATTGCAAAATCCGGCTCTTTGCAAACAGCCTAGGCTCTTTGAAAAGAGCCAGGCTAATTGGAGAATCCATCTCCCTTTTTCCAATTAGCCTGATATTTTTCAGGCTTATTGCAAAGAGTCTAGAAAGCGTTAGGCTAATTGAAATATGACCACTTATTATCCGATCAGGGTGATATTTTTAGCTCACAAGCTATCAAAGCCTGAGAGCTTATGTGCCCGCCGATTCTGTAGGTACGTGTGTACGTACGTACGTATCGCGATAACTCTTGATAGAAATATCCGATTTGCTTCAATTTTTTTTTCTTGGTTCATTCTGATAAGGTGCTTCCCTGATTAGTTTTTGGGGTTCATTGGTTAAGGATAAAGCGGGAAAAGGGGGGCTAGTCCCCCTCTTAATTTATATAAATGGGTTTTTCATGCAGAAATATTCGATTTGCTCCAAATTTGGTATACCGGTTTATTGTGTTAAGGAGCTTCCCTGATTAGATTTGGAAACTCATTATTTAAGTATAAAGGGGAAAGGAGGGCTACCCCCCTTAATTTAGATAAATCGGTTTTTCATGATGAATTATTCGATTTGCTCCTAATTTGGTATACCGGTTTATTAAGTTAAGGAGCTGCCTTGATTAGATTTGGAGGTTCATTAGTTACATATAAAGGGAGGAAAGGGGGGGGGCTATCCCCCCGTAATTTAGATAAATGGGTTTTTCATGCAGATATATGCGATTTGCAATAAATTTCGTATACCTGTTAATTTATGTTAAGCAGCGTCCCCGATTACATTTGGAAGATCATTATTATGTATAAAGGGGGGAAAGGGGGGGGGGCAATTGCCTCTCCCCTTAATTTAGATAAATGCGTTTTTCATGTAGAATTATTCGATTAGCTCAAATTTGGTATACTGGTTTATTATGTTAAGGAGATGGCTTGATTAGGTTTGGAGGTTCATTAGTTAAATATAAAGGGAGGAAAGGGGGGGTAGCCCCACCTTAATTTAGGTAAAATGGTTTTTAATGCAAAGTTATTCGATTTGCTCCAAATTTGGTATACCGGTTTATTATGTTAAGGAACTTCCCTGATTAGATTTGGAAGTTCATTAGTTAAGTATAAAGGGAGGAAAGGGGGGGCTAGACCCCCTCCTTAATTTAGATAAATGGGTTTTTCATGCAGAGTTATTCGATCTGCTCCAAATTTCGTATACCGGTTATTATGTTAAGGAGCTAAAGAACGTCCCTGATTAGATTTGGAGGTTCATTAGTTAAGTATAAAGGGAGAAAAGAGGGGGCTAGACCCCCCCCCTTAATTTAGATAAATGGGTTTTTCATGCAGAGTTATTCGATTTGCTCCAAATTTCGTATACCGGTTTATTATGTTAAGGAGCTGCTTTGATTAGATTTGGAGATTTATTGGTTAAGTATAAAGGAGGGACAGGGGCTAGTGTCCCCTTAATTTAGAAAAATGGGTTTTTCATACAGAATTATTCGATTTGCTTCAAATTTGATATACCAGTTTATTACGATATGGCTTTCTTCATTTGATTTGGAGGTTCATTGGTTAAGTATAAAAGGGGGAAAGGGGGACAATTGCCCCTCCCCTTAATTTAGATAAATGGGTTTTCATGCAGAATTATCTAATTTAGTTTAATTTTTTTCAACCGGATCCGAACTTGAAGGTTCCATTTGAAGTCAGCCCGAAAACCGACCACAACCAGGTTTCGGATTGAGTTCAATTAGAAATTTCAAGTTCGAATCGAGTTGCCGGTGGACGGAGATTATTTTGTCTGGCTTGCATCGGGTTATAGTTCTTTGGAATATTTTTGTCGGTTAAGATTTGGTTCGGGACGGGTTTCAGGTTGACTTCGAATGGAATTTTTAGGTTCTGGTAGCGTTGCGTGTCCACGGAAACTAATTTGTCTTGTTCGGATCCGGTTATGGATCTTTGGAATATTTTTGTCGGTTATCAGATTTTGTTCGGGATTTCGGGTTTTTTCAAATGGAACTCACAGGTTCGGGTCGGGTTGCATGTAGACTGGAATTATTTTGTCTTGCTGGGATCGGGGTACGGTCTGTTGTAATTTATTTTTCGGGTTTGGGTAGGGTTATGCGTTAATAAACCTAATAAAAAGAAAATTGCCCAGTTAAACTGATGGCATTGAGCTCACAGGCTATTCCCACTAATTGTATATTATACTCTTATTTCAAAGAATAATGCCCCTCGAAAAATAAATGAAGGTATTAGTCCCCGTTGCCCCCCTTTCTACTTAACCAAAGAACCTCCAAATCTAATCAGGGAAGCTACTTAACATAATAAACTGGTATACCAAATTTGAAGCAAATCAGATAATTTTGCATGAAAAAACCATTTCACTAAATTAAGGGGGCTATTAGCTCCCCCATTTCTCCGTTTATGCTGAACCAATGAACTTTCAAATCTAATCAGAAAAGCTTCTTATTAGAATGAACCTAGAAAAAAAATTAAACTAAATTAGATAATTCTGCATGAAAACGCATTTATCTAAATTAAGGGGAGGGGCAATTGCCCCCCTTCCCCCCTTTTATACTTAACCAATGAACCTCCAAATCAAATGAAGGAAGCCATATCGTAATAAACTAGTATATCAAATTTGAAGCAAATCGAATAATTCTGTATGAATATCATATGTTATCATCCCTCGACCCCTCCCCCTCCCTCCCCGTAATGATATCGTTATCAATGTCTAAAAAAATATTTGTTTTTGGAATTTTTTTCTTTTCTTTGGAATGATATACAAATATGGTTACATTTATTTTTTGCAAACTTTATGGATTCAAATGAAGAGAAGTCGATAAAATATCACTTTATGTATGAAATAATTTTAAATCAAATAACAGTTAAAATAAAAAGTTACTAATTAAAAGTTTTTAGTTATAACTTTTTATTACATAATGCCTTCAACAGTAATAATGTCTTCTAGCACTTACCACCGCACGGGACGGGGCAGACAGAACTTCTTATCAAAAAAACAAGTGGACAACATTCTTTCTCTTTTATTTACTAGTAAAAACAGGTATAATTTCAAATATACTTCGCATATAGTTTGTCGAACAGCGGATTATATATGCATTCACGTATGACAGAAGAATAGGAATGCCAAACGTAGGGGGTATTCCTTATTTTGGAATGAAATAATTTTATAATCATTTAATAATTTTAATAATATCTTTGTATTTCCATAAGAATAGATAACAGACTAAAAAAAAAGATAACACTCTTTTGATGTAAAGACCAAGTAGCAAATAAAAAGTGAAAATTTTGTTGGGATAAAAAATGATAACGATATCAAAAGACATATCTCCCCTCCCCCCAGAGATATCTTACGATATCATGTGCCAGATCCCCCCTCCCCCCTAAAATGATAACGTTATATTTGCATAGCCCCTAACCGGTATACCAAATTTATAGCAAATCGCATATTTCTGCATGAAAAACCCATTTATCTAAATTACGGAGGGGGATAGCCCCCCCC
Source organism: Maratus speciosus (assembly GCA_963932465.1). NCBI lineage: Eukaryota > Metazoa > Arthropoda > Arachnida > Araneae > Salticidae > Maratus > Maratus speciosus. Next base: position 301,724,163 of record OZ010798.1, on the reverse strand, counting down.
CCTTTTCCTCCCTTTATATGTAACTAATGAACCTCCAAATCTAATCAAGGCAGCTTCTTAACTTAATAAACCAGTATACCAAATTTGGAGCAAATCGAATAATTCATCATGAAAAACCGATTTATCTAAATTAAGGGGGGTAGCCCCCCTTTCCCCCTTTATACTTAAGTAATGAGCTTTCAAATCTAATCAGGGAAGCTCCTTAACACAATAAACCGGTATACCAAATTTGGAGCAAATCGAATATTTTTGCATGAAAAACCCATTTATATAAATTAAGAGGGGGCGGGGTACTAGCCCTTTTTCCCCCTTTATCCTTAACGAATAAACCCCAAAAAATAATCAGGGAAGCACCTTATCAGAATGAACCTAGAAAAAAAAATTGAAGCAAATCGGATATTTCTATCAAGAGTTATCGCGTTACGTATATACGTACGTACACACGTACATACAGAATCGGCGGGCACATAAACTCTCAGGATTTGATAGCCTGTGAGCTAAAAATATCACCCTGATAGGATAATAAGTGGTCATTTTTCAATAAGCCTAACGCTTTCTAGGCTCTTTGCAATAAGCCTGAAAAATATCAGGCTAATTGGAAAAAGGGAAATGGATTCTCCAATTAGCCCGGCTCTTTGCAAAGAGCCTAGGCTGTTTGCAAAGAGCCGGATTTCTCAATTAGCCTACGACATATATATTAATTAAAATGAAATCACAATGTAGGAAAAAGTTGATAAAATGCTGAAGATGACCAAAATATGAACAGTGGAAACTGGAAATGTATAACAAGAAACTACGAATAACCTACAGAATTATCAGAAGAGCTTGCAGGTTTAATTCATAGTGAAGATACGTTATTTCATACAATTTTGTCAGCATTGGGTCTAAGATGACAAAATTTAGCTCCTTATGAACATATCAAGACATTTCCAAAATAAACCAAAAAATTACACATAAGATATGAAAAGATAAACAAATGAAGTTAAGAAAACACTTCAATTATAGATAAAAATCTATAATACAAGAAGTTTGACTTACTAATAAGGAATGTTCAAAGATGTAAATGGATTTGCGATATAGATAACCATGTGGCTGTAATTTAATTACTATAAAAGCACATAAAGCTGCCCTCTGGTAAGAAAAATAATACTGTAAAAGAAGTTTTTAACAAAATTTGGCGCTGCCACCTACTGATAAGAATTAACTAATAAACTCTAATTGATAATTATCAAAAATGAAATTAAAAATATGAAATAACTTAAAATGCATAGGAAAAGCTTAAAATAAACAACTAAGTAAGAATTTTAAACAGTATTGATTAAATTGATTATTTTAAAACACTTATAAAAAAATAATAAAAAATGAGCAAATGGAACATATTTAAAAATAATAATGATCATTTTAAGATAGTAAAATATAACCTTGTATTAAGTGCAAATATGTGAAATATTTATAAAAAATGATAATGTAAAATGCATGAAACTCACCACCTTTTTTAAAATATATAATATGTAAGTATATATATATATATATATATGTGTGTGTGTATGTATGAGGTTTACAATATATGTATATCGGACAAAAAAAAAAAAAAAAAAAAAAAAAAAATAATTAATGAAGCACATTCAATGTATTTGCCAGATAAGGGAAAAAGTCGGAAATTGAATGTCAAACGTAGCAAATGAGGAGCGTTCGTACTATAACAGGTTTTATAAATATTCAGATATTGATGCTATAGCTGTTGCACTCTTACGCAAAAATGCATGAATACAAAATTTATTAAGATTACATATATTAAATTCAGTAATACGGAAGTAATAGGACTCCATTACCTATCATGGGATATCATTGAATTCATTACCTATGATAGGATTTAACAGAATGAAGAAAACTTTTGTTAATATCTTTTTAAGTTTTGATTCGATTTTCATAAAATTTGAAATGACCCGATAAAATTCTGCAACGATTATCTATATTAAATTTCAAACCATTCTGTTGGGTAGTTTTTGCGCCGTTATATGTGGACAGATGGACGGTATGGGTCAAAACTGAGAAATTTCATTAGTGGCCACTGGTCAGTAGGACTAGTTTTTTAAGTGGCCACTTTCTTTAAACTAGTGGCCACTTTTTTATTTAAAAATACTAAAAAATAAAATTTCTATAAGTATTAATCTAAAACTGAATAGCCCAAATAAATATGTTAATATATGTTATATTGGAACCAAAAAAGTAGAATCATCGATGAAATTCAAGTAAAATTTTATTCTCTCTTTGTAAAAAAGTGGCCGGAAGGTGGCCACTGATAGACAATTTTTCACTAGCCACTTTTTCTCATTCACTGGCCCTGTGGCCGGTGGCCAGTGCTAATTTTGACCTTTAATGGACGGACCAGATGGCGACTGTAGATGATATATATTTATATAATTACGAACGCACCTAAAAAAAAAAAAAATCTAGTGAAGCACATTCAGTGTACTTACCAGAAAAGCGATAAAAGAAACAAATCATTTCATATACATTAAGACTAAATTTTTAGACTCCTTATGATATCTTGATCCCGCCAAATTCACTATATTTAATGTTAAATATACCAGTAATTTAATCAAGTTTTACAAAAATATTTCATATCAGAATTTTTATTTAAAACTATTTAACTTTTTTATTCAACTTATTTCTGCGTGGTTTATATTTTATTTATTTTACGAAGAAATTTCTGGTTCGAATTGACATATTTTTATTTGGTACAGGTCAAGTGATCAGTCGTTCATGTATATAATGTTAAACCGCTCGCTGCTAAATATAATTAAAAATAAAATTTTAAATTACGTAAAAAAATTTAAATTTAATACTTATGTAAATCAGACATTTAAAATGACCATTTTCGAATTAGCCACACAAGTTTTTCAGTTTCAAGTTTTATAAGTTAAAAACAAAAAGTACATTTAGATTAAACTAATTTCTCAAAGGGAATAAATTCAGATTGAATTGTTCTATATATAAGCTCGATATATATAATATCTAATAAAGATAATTGAGTATATGAGGATTAGGGATGCACCGAACATTCGGTATTCGACCATACTACCAAATATTCAGTTAGGCCGAATATCAAACTTCGGTACGCGGAATATCAAACTATTTGTTATGCGAATATTCGGTTTGGGCGAATATCGAAATACTCGATCAGTCCGAATACTTAAAAAACCTTTTTAAAACTTATTTCAACAACCTTAAAACAACTTCTATTTCTAACTATCAATTAATAAAGATATTTAGAAAAATTAGAAAAAAGAATTATATTTAAATAAAAGAGAATTTTTTATTTCCTATTTGAAAAGTATCACGTAAGAAAATTAAGCAATAAGGACGATTTTCGTCCCTTCCTCACAAATAAATAGTATACGTATAAATAGTATATTTCCAATTCCTTCAAAATTTCACTTTGCTTTTAAAATATTTCTTTTAGAATATAAGAAAATTTTATTCATTTGTTTTAATATAGAGAGGAATACATGAAATTTAAAATTTTATCAAATAAAGAAGCTTTAAAAATTTTCCTCTTCTTAACACGTTCACGCCGGCGCGATGGGTCACACTCGACTGTCTCAGCTGTCCAGTCTCCGGCTTTTTGGATACCAGTATTTTAATACAGAAAATGTTGTTTTATATCTGACTACGTTAAAAATGCAATTATCGACCAAAATTGTGAATTTTATTTTATTTTATTTTATTTTATTAAAGACAAACTTTTTACCTTTCCAAAACTGTATTTGTTTTTATTGTACAATAAATAGATCCGGAGTTATAGCGGTTTTAAAACTACTCAACAGCTGCCACTCAAGCCTGAAGTGCTGTTTAAAGGGCTTTAAATTTTAAAATTTTTAAATTGCTTTTAAAGGGTCGTATGTTTGGAGGAATTTCGCGATTTTGGATGCATTTGTTTAATAATAATAAATGTAAATAATATGCTCCATGAAATTTAAATGTATATTACTGTAAATTCCTGTAGTAAAACATAAATCTAAACTTTAAATGCATTTTTTGAAAATGTAATTTTCGGTGAAAATTCCATACGCAAAACATGATTTCTCAAAAAGTTATTGGAATATCACTATGAAATTTAAAATATATATTATTTATACTATTGTGAAGGCAATGAACTAAAGATTTAAATTTAGAATAAATATTTTTTGTTTTATGGATGTTTTTGTGGAATGACATCGACGAATTTTATGAAAATTAACATGTAAACAAGTGCGATATGCTATAAGTTTTGAAATACTTAAAGAATCTCTTAGATTTTAGTTCATTGCCTTCACCGTTGTCATAAATATGAAGTGTAAAAAGGAAATTAAGATACATGCAGTAGAATTTCCTTTAGAGCGTTTTGCGTTTCGGGCCAAATTTCACTAAATTTTTCTATAAATCCCTCCATTTACCAAAATTTTATCAATGAATGAAATATTTTTTACTTTTTTTTCACATTTTCTAGTCCTAATCTTAGTAAAAACAAGTTTAAAAAATAATTAAATAGCTTTTTTGGAAAAAATTGCTCCGTACGTAGGCAGGCACCTTAGAACAATTGGGTGATTTAAAGGAACAACATTTAAAAAAAAGTGGTGTGCAAAAAGCCGGAGACTTGAAAACTCTGAGACAGTCGAGTGTGACCCACCGCGCTCGCGTGAACGTGTTAAATAGCAATTCAATGCATAGATTCTTTTTTTTTTTAAGTGCAAAGTTTACTTGTAAAAAGATCTTGTTTATCAATATGGAAGTATGTGTGTCAAATATTATGTAAAATTGTTTTAAAATTTAACTTTTTAATACTTTCAAACTCTGAAATTTAAAAGTATTCGGCAAGCCGAATATTCAGTAATTCGGCCGAATGGTTACTATTCAGCTGGCCGAATATTCGGTATTCCGCATGATAGTCACTATTCGACTAGCCGAATACTCGGTATTCTGTTTACCTATTGACCGAATATTCGGTACTCGGTATTTGGACAAAATCCCTATTAGGTGCATCCCTAATGAGGATAGTGTTAGAAGAAAATGTCACTTTCTTCAAATTTTATGTTTCAATGTTTTGTTAAGGAGCTACTTCAGACGAGAAAACACTGGTTCGCCAATGTTAATTAGCGGACAGTTAGTTTAAAATATCTTGTTTGCATTTCAATATTTTTAAAAGATTTCCTTCCACTGGGTTTCGAAAGTGAAAGTAATCCCCATATTTAAAAATACCTTCACGCAATTGGTGGCTTGTGGAGAACAACCTCAGCTATCACGATGAAAAAAATCATTTAAAAATATTTATTGAAATACAAACGAGATATTTCAACAGAACTGCACCAAAAGATAAACATTAGTGAGTGGGTGTTTTCGCATGAGTGAAGTAGCCTCTTAGTACAACAAAATGACTAATACTCGTATTCTAAAAGCATGGCTGCAAATGGCGACTATTTTTTATACTATTCGCACCAATATTTAAAAAAATAATAAATTTTGTAGTATATTTCTCTTGCACATTCTGTCAAAATGTATGAGAAGTTTTGCTTTTGTGGTGAGAGATAGAATAAAAAACACGCGCCAGTGGCAGACCTGTACATGTAAAGCCGAACATTTCAAAAGTCAATTTACATATGTCAAAACTTTAAACATGCTAAAAAAAATCACAAAAAGAAAAATAAATTTATTAGAAACAACTTTTACACTAATGTTTGTGTAAATTGCAACACCACGAACGAATGACGCGATTGAGCTAAAAATTTCAGAGAATGCAAAGTATAGTGTGTCATGCAAATGATTCTATTTTCAGAGTCACCACATATGCGTGGGCTGAGCAGCGCCCTCTGGACTGCTGCTGAAACCGTATAAATAGAGGGCTGTAACGAGACCTTGAAATTTGTCTATGGTTATCTGCTAGTGGTAAACGTTAGGCGAGACGTAACTGTGCCTCTTCGACGAAAAAGGACGACATTTCGACTGGCGGAGTTTGAACGGGGTAGAATCATCCACCATCGTGAAGAAGGATTTTCTTATCGTGTTGCTCGTGTGCAGCGTAACAGCAACAGACTGATCCGAGTTTGGAAGCAGTGGACCAACGAGGATCGGACAACTCGGAAATATGGGAGTGAACCCCGAACGGTGACGTCAACGTGCGATGATAGATACATGGTTCGCATGGCGTTGACGAACCGTACAGCTTCATGTAGACAGTTGGCAGCACATTGGTCAACTGCTACACGTGTAACAGTATCTGCATCGTCAATTCGCCGACGCCTGTTGCACCGTGGACTACGTGACAAGAACTCCTTTATACAGGATCCCCCTCACTCAAAACCAACAACGCCTGCGGTTGCAACGGGCTCATGAACATAGAGACAGATTGGCAACAAGTGATCTTTTCTGACGAATCCCGCTTTAATTTGTGATACCAAGATGGCCGCATTCGTGTTAGACGCTAAGCCGATGAACGCACCTTCCGGGGTGCATTAGCGAACGTCATAGAGGACGAACACACGGAGTTGTGGCCTGGGACTGCTGCATATCATGGACGATCCCAGTTGGTACGAATTTTGGATATTCTGAACAACAACAGGTGCATTAGTGAAGTGCTGGTACCCGAAGCCTTTCCTTTCCTTCAAGGCATTCCTGGAGATATCTTTCAACAGGATAATGCACGCCCACGTGTTGCAAGGAATGTTCAAGACTTTTTGTCAGCAGAAAACATACAGCTTCTACCGTGGCCTGCATGTTCGCCGGATATGTTGCCTATTGAAAATGTGTGGAATTTTGTTAATCGGCGTCTCGCTCATGATCCTCGTCCTATAGCTTCTACGGATTAACTTCGGTTACGCGTACAAACAATAAGGAGAGCAGACATTCAAACTCTGTTAGAGTCCATGCCACGCCGTATAGCAGCACTTATTGTGGTGGCTACACCAAATACTGACTTCGAACATTTATTTTTTATTTATTTTTTATTATTTATTTATTTATTTATTTATTTTTTTTATTTTTTTTTTTTTTGAGTTGAAAATGAGATCATTTGTTAGTACCAATACCAGTAGTCGTTTGTGCATTAAATTTCATTCATTTCTGCTGATTTATTCAAGGTGTTACAATTTTCACAAACATGAGAATATAATACTATCTGTTATCTAAAAACTGTTCCTATCAGTTTTTTTTTTTAAATAATACACGCTAAAAAATATGCAATAATTGCAATAGTACTGCATCGAAAAGAAAGAAAATAGCGGGGAAAAAAAAGAAAAAAAAAGAATGAAATTAAAGTAAAACGTCGATAACTAAAGAACATTTTCATTTGAAAATCGATTCCAAAGAACAGTAAAGAATGCCGTAACGAATACAAAAGGAGAAAAATCTCATAGCAAATCGTAATCAAATTCAAATAACCCTATGAAATACAATGCGACGGCAGAAATCCGATTGGCATTTGTTTCATGAATATGTTGAACGACATTTGCTATATTCTTATGGCAATAAAAGCCTAGATTTGACTGTTGTTTACAGCTTGTCTTTTTCTGCCGAAAATGCCTTTTTTACTGCAAAACAAACACACGATATTTTTAAAACATTCGCTTTTAAGGCAGTTAAATCTAATATATTTTCTGGTAATAATCTAAGAAATCTCTTGAATTTCTACATTGAAAAACTTTCTAATTTCTTTATTGGCATTTTATAGAATTAAGTATCTTATTTTAAATTTCTGAATAAATTTAAGCATTCTGTAAGTACTTCCAATAAATCGCATATTAAAATACAAATTTCTTTAATGAAATAGGTATTTGAAAAGATTTTTTTTTGTGTGTGTTTTAAATTTTGAAATAAAATATGAATTTTAACAGGGTAAAACTGAAGTTTGAATTAGCAAAGTTAAATTAAAGATTAATTTCTTTAATTATGTTTTAAAGAATCAAATATCTTATTTCAATTTAAATTGAATTGATTAATTTAAACTGAACTTTGAATTACTAAGGTTAAATAAAAGATTTTTAGCTAAATGAAAGATTAATTTCTTTATATACGTTTTAAAGAATCAAATGTCTTATTTTAATTTTGGGGCTGTGCATATGTAACATTATTACTTTATGGGGGGGGGTGTCTGGCGCATGATATCGTGAGATATCTCTAGGGGGAGGGGGGTTGTCTTTTGATATCGTTATCATTTTTTATCTAACCAAAATATTCTCTTTTTGTTTGTAATTTGTTCTTTACATTAAAATTTTCTCTTTTTATTTCTAAGTTGTTCTTTACATCAAAAAAAGTCTGCAATCCTTTTTAGCCCTGTTATCAATTTTTATGAAAATAGAAAGTTATCATTAAAATCATTACATGATTATAAAATTATTTAATTCCAAAATATGGAATACCTCAACGTTTGGGCATTATTAATCTATTGTCATATGTGTATGCATGTATAATCCGCTGTTCCGAGAAACCAATTGCGAAGTATGTTTTTAAATAGTAACTATTTCTTTTTTTAAATTTTCGTTGATATAAAATTATTTCATATATAGTAGTGCTATTTCATTGACTTCTCTTCATTTGAATCAATAAAGTATGCAACTAATAAATGTATAACCATATCTGTATATCACTGCAAACAAAAGAAAAAAAATTGCAACAATCAAAAGAATTTTTCTGACATTGATAACGATATCATTAGGGCGGAGAAGGGGGTTCAAGCAATGATAATGTATGATAAGAAACCTCTTTAATTTAACCATTTCAGTAATAATTGCTGGAAGTGCGTTTTAAAATTAGGTATGCATTTTAAATTGTAAATAATTTTTTTTTTTTGCAGGTTAGTCGTTTTGTGTAAATTCAATGCCTCATATATAGGGCTTCACAAAACAATTCACGTAACACAGTTTCCCCCAGGCAGTTTCAGGAGGATGCTGCGCTTTCGCCTGCCCTTTGGTTTACAAAATAGCACCCTTCTTGCCCCTCATACAAAGAATTAACACCCTTCTTGCCTCTCCATTAAAAAAGGTGCCTTTTTTCTTTTTTCCATTAAAAAATTTACTTACATATTAAAATCTGACTCAATGTTGTTTTGAAAAGAGATATCTAAGTTTTAAATATTAAAAGTGACTTTAAAAATAAAAAAAAGTGGTCTTAAAAATCCAAAACATGCCCTTAAGAATAAAAGAAGTGCCCTTTTCTCACCGGTAGCACCCTGCCCTTTTTTAAATCAAGGAAACTCTGCGTAACATTCTCAGACCTGCCAACCTTTGAAAATGAGAAATCGTAGCACACAAAATTTAAATTAATCTGAAGGTTGGTTGGTTGGTTTTTCGTGTTTCGCAGCCATCTTTTAACATTCGTAAAAGGAAATACGGTTTCAGTCTTTCAGTATAGTAAATTTTTTCCTCTGAAAATTTGTATACGATTTTTAGTTTCTTCTCGTTTAGAATCGTTTTTCTTTTGACATTTATTTGTAAAAGGAGCCTGGTTCCAATTTTTTAGCCCAGTGCAACAAATTTTGATGAAATTCGCGATTTTTTTCCCGCGATCATTTCAGGATATTCACAATTTTCCCCCTCACAATCCTAATTCACATTTTTCTATCACGATTCTTTGTTGAAATCTGCACTTTTTACCACGAACTTTTGACGAAATTCGCATTTTTTACCGCGATCCTTTGACGATTTTTTTTTTACTACAATCCTTTGACGAAATTAGTGTTTTCCTTCCGCGATCTTTCGGTGAAATTTGCATTTTCTTACTGATCTTTCGATGAAATTTGCATTTTCTTACTGATCTTTTGACGAAATTTGCGTTTAATATCATAGGCACCCTGTTTTTAAGGAAGGGGATTCCTGTATAAATATTTACAGAAACTCGATTCACTCGTGGTTAATATACACGAAGAGGGCTTTATGTTAAGAAGTTTGTTTTGCGGTCCAGATTTCTTTTTCCCCATGAACATTTTTTAAATGTCCGAATTTTCGGACTTATAACCAATTTTTTTTTTTTTTTTTTTTTTTACTTTCGGGAATGAATACTGTGAAATTTTCGAACAGAATCACTCCTGAAAAATATGCTGCGCAGGATAAAAATCGCAACTTGATACAAAAAATGCGTTTGTGTTTTTTGCAAAAAATCGTAATTTAAGACCGATTTTCGTATCGTCGTAGTTTATAGGTCCAAATCGTAGTAACTACGATTTTTTAGTAGCAGTTGGCAGGTATGCATTCTCCTTATTAGCGGAAATGGCTGAAAGGGAATTTTCAACTGAGGTATATAAATATTTCTTTAGTGAACTAAATTTCGACATGCATGTAGTTAATAAATACAAATCTATATATCCTATACAGGGCTGCTGAATCAATTCGGATAATTTTCCGATTGTAGGTGGGGACAGCTTAAATTGGGATTTCAAATGTGTTACGCATTGCCATATGGTTGAATTAGACTTAAACGGTGAAGTTTTGTTATATTATTCTGAATGTGTTGGAAAGTGTTTCATATTCTATGCTTGACACATGATTTTTTTCTTTCTTGTTTTAAATCTGATTTAAGTGGTTTATCTCGCATGATGACTAAAGATTAGTATTTGCGTGGGAGCGTTTAACGACAGAAATATCTTGATTAGTTCTTTGATTTATTTAGAAGGGGAAAAAAGATTTTAAATAAAATTTAATGTAAATTAAGGAATTGCACAAGGAAAAAAAAAATAGATTTTTAATAAAGGGAAAAGTAATAGCGTATTAATATATGTAATTTCACATCACATCATGTATATCAAAAATCTAACAAAAACTCCAAGAACCCTCGAAAAGAAAACTAACTAATCAAAAGCAACTTCTGTAATATATTAAAAAAATCATTTCTTAACTAAAAACATTTAAAAATTAAGTCCTGTTGATTTTTCTGTTCTTTTCGGTTAGCCGGGCGCCAGTGTTTATATATACATACGCATATGTATGCATATATAACACTGGCGCCCGGCTAACCGAAAAGTAGCGATTTTTCTTAATAACAAAAACAAACAAATTTTCAAAAACTGCAGCCGCATTGGAAAAAAAAAAAAAAAAAAAAAAAGATAAGATTAAAAAGAAAAAAAAAAATAAAGTAAAGTAAAATAAAACATCGATGACAACTGAAGAAAATTTTCATTTGTCCCATATTCCCATGCACGGTAAAGAATGCCGGAGCGAAGGAGAAAAATCTTATAGCAAAACCGTAATCAAATTCAAATAACCCAAAGAAACACAATGCGACAGCACAAATCCGATTGTCATTTGTTTTAGGAATATGTTGACGTTGAGCGACATTTGTGATATTCGTATGTTAATAAAAGTCTGGATATTACTTCCGCTTCCCTCAGCTTGTTTTTTACTACTAACTAGTTGGATGTGCCAATCCCAAAACTTTCTTCTATCTCATTTATTTTAATATTTCAAAATGTTGTTACAAATGTCAATATTTCATTTTTATTAGTTCAATACTATATCAACTTCAAAAGAAAATTATACAAAAATTACTATTATAGTGCCCCCTTTCGGCGGAATATTTCCAAATTCAGGGAGGACTTTCATGCTATGGCCAAAAACATACGCAAAAAATTTGATTCAATTCTATGCATAACTTCATACACTTTTCGATGGTACAATATTCAGAAAGCCACAAAAACGCACAAAGATCGCTATCACAGCGCCCCCTACCGGCGGATTTTTTCCAAATTAAGACAGAACCTGCTTGCCATAGCCAAAATCTTATTTAAAAAATTTGGTTCAATTCTATGAATAATTTCATACACTTTTCGATGGTACAATATTCAAAATGCCACAAAAATTGATATTAAAGCGCCCCCAACCGGTGGATTTTTCCCAAATTAATAGAGGACCTACTTGCCATAGCCACAAACTTAAAAAAAAAAAAAATGGTTCAATTCTATGCATAACTTCATATACTTTTCGATGGTACAATATTCAAAATGCCACAAAAATCTCTATTACAGCGCCCCTTAGAGGCGGAATTTTTCCAAATTAATGGAGGACCTACTTGCCATAGCTACAAACTTAAAATAAAAATTTGGTTCAATTCTATGCATAACTTCATACACTTTTCGATGGTACAATGGCAACATACGGACACAGACATTTTCTATAAACATGTTTTTTGGGATCTCTGACCCCTAAAACGTGTAAATGCGTCGAAAACCGGAAGTCGAAAAAAATTTCGATTACAATACTTTCTTCTATTGAAGATAGAAGAAAGTAAAAATGGTCTGTCTTACAACACACACACACACACACACACCAAAAAAAAATACTATACTTTTTAAGAATTTCCTTGTAAGGCAGTTTAATATAAACTCGTTATTTTCTCATAATCACAAAATTATTTACAAAAAAATAGTATTAAAACAATAATTAAAGAAGCTTTATAATTGTCCTATTTAGGCTCTGAATAATCTAATATCTTATTTTCGTTTTCCGACAAAATTAAGCATCCTCTATTATATCTTCATTTAATCTGCATATACTGTATCTCTTATATTATACTGTATCTCTTCTTAAAAATGCCATATATTAAAATACAACATCTTCCACTTATCAAATAAATGTATCAAAATTTAAAGTTAGATTTATTTATGTATTTGGATGTGTTTAAAATATGACTTGCAGAGTTGCCAAATCTCCGGCTTTTTGCACACCACTATTATCTTAGAGAAAATCTGGTTCTTTTAAATCGCCCAAATGTTCCAATTAAATAAAACAACATTTTTTGTATTGAAATATTCGTATAAAAAAGCCGGAGACTTGGCAGCTCTGAACTGGAAGTCCAAATGGCCGAATATTTTGAATTGTTAAAGCTCAAAATCCAAACTCGATATTCTTTGACACATTTTTTAATTCATTTTTGTCGCAAACATATCAAAATGGCAGGTAATTAGAAATTATGTAACCAAACTGCTTTTTCCCTTTTTCGGTAAAATCAGAAGATTTTTTAGAAAATGTTGTTCAAGTTGGCGTTTTAAAGTGAACTTCGAAATGCAACGGCGCAGGAAAGAAAAAAACTGCGGTCCTGAGACAACACTAAGTGTATTAACTCAAAATGCAATACATTTATATGAAAATTCAAAAAGCAATTCGATTACAAATCACTTTTAAATATTGTGCTTTTATGTTTAAAAGTGAGACAGAAAATGTGTCAGGCAGTTTTGATTTGTTGAGCGAGAAAAATATATTTTCGAGAACCGTCTTAAGGCTGTTCTCAAATCCAAAGGCTCAATTTTCTGACATAAGTTTTAATTCATTTTTATTCGGAAGCGCCTGAAACTAGAAGGTGTTGTTATTCAGAAACTATGTCATCAAGCTGTTTTTCCGATTTCTTGTAAACGCAATAGATCTTTCAGAAAATACTGTCAAAGTTGGCATTTTGAACCGAACTTCCGAACGAAAGAAGAAAATCCAGTCAATAAGCGGAGAAAAATGCCGTGTCACGTGATCAAAATCGCTTATAACTCAATAGCTAATTTATTGATTAAAAAATGAAAAAACAGTTAGATTCCAAATCGTTTCCATGGTCAGGATTTCCAATTTTATATATTTCCGTTAAAAAATGAATTTGTAAATGTGTCAAAACGTTTGCCCTTGTTGAGCAGAGCAGTTGAGAACAGCCTTAAGGGGATTTATCTGGTGGGGAAAAAAAAAGTCCTTTATCCCTCTGTAAGACCCAAAGTTTTATATATTTTTCCAGTCATAAATTACAAACGAGTAAACAATACTTTTTACATTTTTCGGAATTTATAAATTTTAGCACAAATTTTAAAAAAACACATAAATATCTTAAGCTTTTTAAGCTCAAAGAGGGATAAAAAACCTTCCTATCTACGTGCTGAAAAAAGAAATATATTGTTGAAACTTCCAAATTTGAATGAACAAGAAGGACAAGTATTTTCCCCATAGGATAACGTGGGGATTCCCCATTTTTTTTCTTTCCCATCAGATAAGTCGCCTATAAGGCTCAAATCCAAAAGGGCAACTTTCTGACATAAGTTTTAATTTATTTTTGTTCGAAAATGCATGAAACTAGCTGGTGCTGTTGTTCTGAAACTATGTAATTGAGCTTTTTTTCCATTTTCTTGCAAACGCAATAGATCTTTCAGAAAAGAGTGTCAAAGTGGACGTTTTGAACCGAATTTCCGAGCGAAGGAAGAAAGAGTACTCAAGAACGGACGAAAAACGTGTTTGCCACGTGATCAAAATCGCTTATAACTCAATAGGTAATTGATAGATAAAAAAATGGAAAAAACAGTTCAATTCCAAATCGCTTCCATGGCCAGGCTTTCCAATTTTATACATTTCCATTAAAAATGAATTTGTAAATGTGTTAAAACGATTTACGCTTGTTGAAGGAAGAAAGAGCTAGGCTCTCAAGAACGGGCGAAAAAAACGTGTTTGTCACGTGATCAAAATCGCTTATAAGTCAATAGGTAATTGATAGATCAAAAAATGGAAAAAACAGTTCACTTCCAAATCGCGCCCATGGCCAGGCTTTCCAATTTTATACCTTTCCATTAAAAAATGAATTTGTAAATGTGTTAAAACGATTTGCGCTTGTTGGGGGAAGAAAGAGCTCTCAAGAACGGGCAAAAAACGTGTTTGTCACGTGATCGAAATCGCTTATAACTCAATAGGTAATTGATAGATCAAAAAATGGAAAAAACAGTTCACTTCCAAATCGCTTCCATGGCCAGGCTTTCCAATTTTATACCTTTCCATTAAAAAATGAATTTGTAAATGTGTTAAAACGATTTGCGCTTGTTGAGGGAAGAAAGAGCTCTCAAAAACGGGTGAAAAACGTGTTTGTCACGTGATCAAAATCGCTTATAACTCAATAGGTAATTGATAGATCAAAAAATGGAAAAAACAGTTCACTTCCAAATCGCGCCCATGGCCAGGCTTTCCAATTTTATACCTTTCCATTAAAAAATGAATTTGTAAATGTGTTAAAACGATTTGCGCTTGTTGAGGGAAGAAAGAGCTCTCAAGAACGGGTGAAAAACGTGTTTGTCACGTGATCAAAATCGCTTATAACTCAATAGGTAATTGATAGATCAAAAAATGGAAAAAACAGTTCACTTCCAAATCGCTTCCATGGCCAGGCTTTCGAATTTTATACCTTTCCATTAAAAAATGAATTTGTAAATGTGTTAAAACGATTTGCGCTTGTTGAGGGAAGAAAGAGCTCTCAAGAACGGGTGAAAAACGTGTTTGTCACGTGATCAAAATCGCTTATAACTCAATAGGTAATTGATAGATCAAAAAATGGAAAAAACAGTTCACTTCCAAATCGCGCCCATGGCCAGGCTTTCCAATTTTATACCTTTCCATTAAAAAATGAATTTGTAAATGTGTTAAAACGATTTGCGCTTGTTGAGGGAAGAAAGAGCTCTCAAGAACGGGTGAAAAACGTGTTTGTCACGTGATCAAAATCGCTTATAACTCAATAGGTAATTGATAGATCAAAAAATGGAAAAAACAGTTCACTTCCAAATCGCGCCCATGGCCAGGCTTTCCAATTTTATACCTTTCCATTAAAAAATGAATTTGTAAATGTGTTAAAACGATTTGCGCTTGTTGAGGGAAGAAAGAGCTCTCAAGAACGGGTGAAAAACGTGTTTGTCACGTGATAAAAATCGCTTATAACTCAATAGGTAATTGATAGATCAAAAAATGGAAAAAACAGTTCACTTCCAAATCGCGCCCATGGCCAGGCTTTCCAATTTTATACCTTTGCATTAAAAAATGAATTTGTAAATGTGTTAAAACGATTTGCGCTTGTTGAGGGAAGAAAGAGCTCTCAAGAACGGGTGAAAAACGTGTTTGTCACGTGATCAAAATCGCTTATAACTCAATAGGTAATTGATAGATCAAAAAATGGAAAAAACAGTTCACTTCCAAATCGCGCCCATGGCCAGGCTTTCCAATTTTATACCTTTGCATTAAAAAATGAATTTGTAAATGTGTTAAAACGATTTGCGCTTGTTGAGGGAAGAAAGAGCTCTCAAGAACGGGTGAAAAACGTGTTTGTCACGTGATCAAAATCGCTTATAACTCAATAGGTAATTGATAGATCAAAAAATGGAAAAAACAGTTCACTTCCAAATCGCGCCCATGGCCAGGCTTTCCAATTTTATACCTTTCCATTAAAAAATGAATTTGTAAATGGGTCAAAACGTTTTGTGCTTGATGAGCAGAGCAGTTAAGAACAGCCTTAAGGGGACTCAGGACTCTTAAAGCTACGGAATTTTAATTTTTTTAGATGTTAAACTCTTATCTTTTATGAATATTTTGATACAATAGTTCCCTTGAAATTCCCATTAGAACAGAAATCATGGCTTTTATAATTATACCTGCCAGTAGCTGAAGCAGCATTCCTGAAACTTTGAAGTCATTTTTCTCCAAACGACGTTTTTGGGCATAACGCGCAGAATATCTCAAAAACTAATATAACAAACAAACCAAAAACTAATTTTTTTTCATGAAATTTTCAAAATATATGATTCATGTTAGTCTGTATATACTAAAATTTCATTTTTATTGTTCGGAAAAACATTTTTTAGTACTGTTGAAATTTTCAAAATTTTGTATTAGCTAAATAGTTTGTATTACAAAACTTTGTATTACAAATATAAAAATGCTTTAAATACAATTTTCTTTTAGGTTCAGGATAATTACTATATTCTGAAGTACAATTAGGCACGAAAAATTTCATTCTAGTGACAAAATTTATTTTGCAATCCTGCGCGTAAGATGTTATACCAATTTTCTGCTCGACAAATATCTGACAGTTTGGAGCGCCCTATAAATACTTAATTCTGTATCTTGCAATTTTTTAAGTGCATGAAATGAAAGAACATAATTATATCTTTCATCCTCATAAAAATTGTGTTTTTAAATCATATATATTTTAAGATATTGAATATTGAAAATGGTCTTTTTTCATTTTTTCCAATTTTATAAGTCTTGAGACCTCTTTAAGAAATCATGTATAAAGTATTGTTAGAAGACGAACGAACATTTTCCGTTATAAAGTGTCAACCCCCCCCCCCCCTCTTTCTTTTTTTTATGTTTCGTGTCTTATTAATACGTGAAAATACAGAATATTCTGATAGTTAAATCAATAATTATGAAGCCAACATATAAAGCTTTTAAACTTCAATTTCACGTAGATCAAAGCTTTAAGGTAGACTCAACAAGCTCAAAACGTTTTGACACATTTACAAATTCGTTTTTTAACGGAAAGATATAAAAATTGGACAGCCTGACTATGGAAGCGATTTCGAATCAAACTGTGATTTCCATTTTTTGATAAATAAATTATCTATTGAGCTAGTTATAATCGATTTTGATCATATGACAAAGACGTTTTTCTCCCTTCTCTGACTGGTTATTCTTCTTTCGCGCGGAAATTCGGTTCAAAACGCCCACTTTGCCACTATTTTCTAAAAGATCTATTGTATTTGCAAAAAACAGTTCGATTACATAGTTTCTGAACAACACTTGCTAGTTCCATACATTCCCCGAAAAAAAAAAAAAAAAAAAAAAAAACTTATGTCATAAAGTTGCTCTTTTGGATTTGGGAACAGCCTTAAAGATACTTGAAGCACTCAGAAAAATAAAAATAAATTAATGAAAAACAACTTCTGCAAAATATTTACGTCACTTCTGAACTAAAACCGTCCAATAAATAATTCGCGTTAGTTTCCATGATTAGTGCACTCTAACAAATCTACAAGTTCTTGGAAAAGAAAAAAAAAGGATACCATGAAACGAAGAAAAGTAAAGAATTACGTGGTCGATAACGAAAGAACATTTTCATTTGTAAATCGATTCTCAAGCACAGTTTGGGATGCCAGCGCGAAAACAAAAGGAGAAAAACCTCATGGCAAATCGTAATCAAATTTAAATAACCCTACGAAATAGAATGTAACTGCTGAAATCCGATGGCATTAGTTTTAGGAATAAGTTGAGAGACATATATTTATTTATTTTTAGTATGGTAATAAAGTTTTAGAGATTACTTTCAGCTTGTCTTTTACTGGTAAAATACATTCCTGTGCATAAAATAAACATGCAGAAAACAAAAACAAAATAAAGAAAAAACATATAAAGTTTTAAACTTTAATTTCACGTAGATCAAAGTTTAAAAGATGCTTAAAGCACCCAGAAAAATAAAAATAAATTAATGAAAAACAACTTCTGCAAAATACTTACGTCACTTCTGAACTAAAACCGTCCAATAAATAATTCGCGTTAATTTCCACGATTAGTTCACTCTAACAAATCTGCAAGCGCTTGGAAAATAAAATAAAAGGATAACACGAAACGAAGAAAAGTAAAGAATTACGTGGTCGACAACGAAAGAACATTTTCATTTGTAAATCGATTCTCAAGCACAGTTTGGGATGCCAGCGCGAATACAAAAGGAGAAAAACCTCATGGCAAATCGTAATCAAATTTAAATAACCCTACGAAATAGAATGTGGCTGCTGAAATCCGATGGCATTAGTTTTAGGGATAAATTGAGCGACATATATTTATTTATTTTAGTATGGTAATAAAAGTTCGGATATTACTTTCAAGCTAGTCTTTTACTGGTAAAATACATTTCTGTGCATAAAATAAACATGCAGAAAACAAAAACAAAATAAAGAAAAAACATATAAAGTTTTAAACTTTAATTTCACGTAGATCAAAGCTTTACAGATGCTTGAAGCACTGAGAAAAATAAATTAATGAAAAAGAACTTCTGCAAAATATTTACGTCACTTCTGAACTAAAACCGTCCAATAAATAATTCGCGTTAGTTTCCATGATTGGTGCGCTCTAACAAATCTACAAGCGATTGGAAAAGAAAAAAAAAACAGGAAACGAAGAAAAGTAAAGAATAACGTGATCGACAGAGAAAGAACATTTGCATTTGTAAATCGATTCTCAAGCACAGTTCGGAATGCCAGCGCGAATACAAAAGGAGAAAAACCTCATGGCAAATCGTAATCAAATTTAAATAACCCTACAAAATAGAATGCGACTGCTGAAATCCGATTACATTAGTTTTAGGAATAAGTTGAGCAACATATATTTATTTATTTTTAGTATGGTAATAAAAGTTTGGATATTACTTTCAGCTTGTCTTTTACTGGTAAAATACATTTCTGTGCATAAAATAAAATGCAGAAAACAAAATAAAGAAAAAAACATATAAAGTTTTAAACTTTAATTTCACGTAGATCAAAGCTTTGAAGATGCTTGAAGCACTCAGAAAAATAAATTAATGAAAAACAACTTCTGGAAAAAATTTACGTCACTTCTGAACCAAAACCGTCCAATAAATAATTCGCGTTAGTTTCCATGATTAGTGCATTCTAACAAATCTACAAGCGATTGGAAAAGAAAAAAAAAGGATACCATGAAACGAAGAAAAGTAAAGAATTACGTGGTCGATAACGAAAGAACATTTTCATTTGTAAATCGATTCTCAAGCACAGTTTGGGATGCCAGCGCGAATACAAAAGGAGAAAAACCTCATGGCAAATCGTAATCAAATTTAAATAACCCTACAAAATAGAATGTGACTGGTGAAATCCGATGGCATTAGTTTTAGGAATAAGTTGAGTGACATATATTTATATTTATTTTTAGTATGGTAATAAAAGTTTGGATATTACTTTCAGCTTGTCTTTTACTGGTAAAATTGTCTTCATTTAGAATAATGATGACAAACATGATATTTTTTTTAAAGCATTCCTTTTAAAGTGTGTTATATCTAAACCCATTTTCTAAAAATCAGGTAACCTTTTTTATTTTATGTGTGCAAAAACTTTGTAATTTTCGTATCTAAGTTCTAAAGAATCGACCATCGTAGTATAATTTTCCGAAAACGTGAATATCTTTAAGTATAACATAAACTAGGAATTAAAACACAAAATCTGCCAGTTATCAAACAAGTACAGCGCCGATTATCCGAACAAGTCGGGGCCGACTACTTCGGATAAGCAAAAGTTCGCATAAATGCACCGACAATTTAAGGGATGTTCATGACTATACTAAAACCTTCACACTTTATTCAGGCTTAGGAATGGCAGCACCAGCTAGCGCTGACGTGTTTATATATATATATATATATATATATATATATATATATATATGTCTTTTTATTTTTATTTTATTTTTGTTTATTTTTGTTGTTGTTTACTTTTTTTATTATTTAAAATTTTCTTTTTCTCTTTTCATCATTTTCTGAACTCTAGAGATTATAATTTAAACAAAAATAAATTGGAAGTTCGATTTTTTTTTTTTTTTTTTGTGAGAAATAGGCTGTTCAGATAATTGGAAGCTCGGTTAAAAAAATGTTTTGTGAGAAATAGGCTGTTCGGATAATTGTAAGTTCGGTTAATTGGAGTTCCGATAATCGGCGCTCCACTGTATTTCAAATGGTCTAGTTTATTATTATTATTATTATTATTATTATTTAATTTACTTTAACATATATAAAATCAGACTTTAAAAGAGAAAATCGGAAGTTACAAAGGTCTAATATTTTGCATAATCAAAGCTCGTGTTAAACAGAATGGAAAGCACATTAAAATTAGCGGACACGTCGGGATCTCGGTATTGGTCCGCTTTTCAGAGGTAAACGTATATAAATATACGCATGCACAGAATTGAAAAAGTGTCCATTAAAGTGCCCCCCCCCCCCCCCCACAAAAAAATCACGTACGTGAAAGTTTTATAGGTACTTAACGATCTCACAAAAAGAAAATTAAATTAATCAAAAACAACTTCTGTAATATAATTGATTCATTTCTGAAAACGCATCCAAAAAATAATTCTAGTCAGTTTCTCTGATTAGTGCAGAGTAACAAATCAGCAATCTCTTTGAAATGAAAGAAAAATAATAAGACGGAAAGTTAAAAACATCGACGACAACTGAAGAACGTTTTCATTTGTAAATCGATTCTAAAAGCACAGTGAGAAATGCCAGCGCGAATACAAAAGGAGAAAAATCTCATAGCAAATCGCAATCAAATTTAAATAACCCTACGAAATACAATGCGGCGCAGGGCAGAAATCCGATGGCATTTGTTTCCGGAATAAATTGAGCGACATTTATTTTTATTTCTTTTTTCGTACGGTAATAAAATTATGGAATTTTTTTCTTAGCTTGCCTTTTACAGCTAAAACTTATTTTTTTTTTTTACAAACACTTTTTTATTTAATCATTCTTTTTAAAGAGTGTTAATATTTAAACTTGCTATTTTCTGATAATCTCTTTAATTCTGGTAATCTTTTTAATTTCTAAGTGCAAAAACTTTTAATTTTCCTATCTAGGTTCTAAAAAATAGGACATCATATTTTAATATTTTGAAAACGTGAAGCATCTTTAATTACAGCAAAAACTCACGATAGGATTTTAAAAATTTATTTTTTCAAAACTATTACACATACAAGAGATATATAAAAATAAAGAAAAACGACGAAATGCCCCCCCCCCCCCCCATTTACAAATGTTCGATGTATGAACCTTTCGTAACATGACAAACATCTAATCTGTAATCAAGATCATTCCACACATTTTGCAGTTTTACACAGTCAAACGGATCTTAATTCAACACCGATGCATTCTTTAAGTTAGAGTTTTTTGGCAAGGGTGTTTCATAAATAATAACTTTGATGTAATCCCACATACAGAAATCATAAGGCATAAGATCCGGGGACCTTGGTGATCATGTGAATAAGAGTAGATGGTCGTTACTAGCACGTCTAAACCAGCGTTGAGCGACGGCAAAAGAAAACTTGGGATGTTTTTCTTTTTTATATCCATGCATCACTTATAACAATATACGTGTAATAGTTTCGAAAATAGAAATTTTTAAATACGGTCATTCAGTTACACTAAACCTGTATAACAATAAAACAGGAATTAAAGTACAAAGTCTTTGAATTATCAAACAAGTATTTCAAAAATTATTTTACTTATTTATTTTTGCATAAAATGAATTTGAAAGAGATAAATAGGAAATTAGGATTGTCTAATATTTTGAATAATCAAACCTCGTGTTAAACTGTGTAATAGTTTCGAAAATAGAAATTTTTAAATACGGTCATTCAGTTATACTAAACCTGTGTAACAATAAAACAGGAATTAAAGTACAAGGTCTTTGAATTATCAAACAAGTATTTCAAAAATTATTTTACTTATTTATTTTTGCATAAAATGAATTTGAAAGAGATAAATAGGAAATTAGGATTGTCTAATATTTTGAATAATCAAACCTCGTGTTAAACTGAATGGAAAGTACCGTAAAACCCCTGAAATAGCGGGGACCTCGGGATTCGACTGATTTTCAGACATAAATGAATACAAATACTATAGATGTCTGGGACGAAAACAAATATTATAGATGTACTGAATTGAGAAAGAGTCCGTTAAATAGAGGTATATGCTATGTAAGATTTACTGTACAAGAATTAGAGATCTGAAATTTCTGGAAATTTTGAAATGGTGAGAAAAAACTATTTTTTCTAGGGTCTTTTTTTTCCCCCCAAGTTTTTCACAAATTTAAAATTTCTCTTTCAAAATTTCAGTCATTAAAAAAGCTGTATAATCTTACAGTACAAGGATAGTAACCGAACGTTAAGTCACTTATTAATTAAAAGAACATTCAAAAAATTTTCAATTCACATATATGACAGCTTCATTACATACTTAAAAATTTCACAAAATGAAAATTAAACTAAACAAAACATGTTCGGTAATATAATTAAATAATTTCTGAAAACTTATCCAAAAAATAATTCTGGTTAATTTCTCTGAATACTGCAAGCTAACAAATTTGCCATAGCTACAACCTCTCTGAAAAGAAATAAAAAGAATAAGATGAAACGACAAAAAGTAAAGCAAAAAAAACATCGACGCCAAGTAAAGAACGTTTTCATTTGTATGTCGATTCGTAAGCACAGTTAGGAATGCCGAAGTGAATGCAAAATCTCATTACAAATCGTAATCAAATTCAAATAAGCCTATGAAACACAATGAGACTGCCGAAATCCGATGGCATTTGTTCCAGGAATATATTGGCCAATATTTGGGATATTCGTCTTGATGTTACTTTTACTTATAACATGTATTTTAATGCTAATAATTCTTTTCTTCCACTAAAACAAAGATGTATATTATTTTACTTTAAATTATTCTCTTTTAAGACTGTTCTCAACTGCTCTGCTCAACAAGCGCAAGACGTTTTGACACATTTACAAATTCCTTTTTTTAACGGAAAGACATAAAATTGGAAATCGAACTGTGTTTCCATTTTTTCATAAATAAATTATCTGTTGAGTTATAAGCGATTTTGATCCAGTGACGAAGACGTTTTTCACCCTTTCTTGAGTGGTTATTCTTCTTTCGCGCAGAAATTCGGTTCAAAACACCCACTTAGACACTATTTTCTAAAAGATCTATTGCGTTTGCAAATAAAAAAGGAAAAAATAGTTCGATTAAATAGTTCTGAACACCACCACCTGCTAGTTTCATGCATTGCCGAACAAAAACAAATTAAAACTTGTGTCATAAAGTTGCCCTTATGGATTTGAGAACAGCCTTAAAGCAGTTTCAAATCTAAACTCGCCATTGTGTGCCATAAAAATAAAATTTATAAAACTTTCTCGTATTCTTATTCGAATTATCTAATAATCGTTCCAAATTAAAACATCTTTAAGAAAATACTGGTACAGGTGATTTTTTTAAAAAGAAAAATATGGCAAAAGATTATCATCAGTTAACGATTAACTATAATCAAATGTGTATCATAATAATAATAAAGTAGTGAATAATTAATAAAAATTAGACCGTGATTATTATAACGGAAAAAAAAATCTAATGCCTTTCCAAAGAACCGCAATGTTAAAATTTTTCAAAAAATGCAAACTATTTCACCAAAATAAAACAAGTCTATTTTTTTCTTATTTAAATTCGCAATAACTTTAGAAACCTTCCAATAGTTATTATTGTTATTATATATGAATGCATTAAATACATAAATATTTTTTATAAATATGAGAAATAATAAGGAGGGTCATTCTATGTCAAATCAACCAAAAAATTTCAATTTTCAACCTGACCATTTCAGATTTAAATGAAATTGTCAGGTATCATTCTCTCCGGTGATATAAATAAGAATACATTTTTATAATTTTTTTATCGCGTTAAATTTTCATACAATTAATTATTTAAATTTAAAAATCATCATTTTTTGGGTTGCATAAATTTTTCAATTTTGAATTTCTCAAGTTCTATCCGGCGTACAGAATTTTATGATCCCTCATTTTAAAGAGAAATTTATAAGGTTAAATTTGATACCCAAGTTGACTATGCTCAGTTAAAAAAAAAAAAAAATAAAAAAAAATAAAAAAAAATTTTTTAATTTAAAATTTAAAAAAAAAAATTTAGATAGTGTTTTTTTTTTTTAAATTTTGAAAAAAATGTATGTTTGTTGCAATATTATAAGCTAAACTTTATGAAATTTTTAGAGTGGGATCTCAATGGGATCAAGAGTTATGAAATAAAAACTGAAAATTACCATTCAAATAATACATAAATAACAAAATAGCTAGAATTAGATTGTTATTTGAATGGTAATTTTGAATGGTGATTTGAATGGTAATAACCCAGGAATAATAAGTTCAACATCATATAAAAATGTGCTTCACGGTCACACTTTGCTTGCCTGTAAATGTTGTTTCCCAATCATAACTATACTGATGCTGGATAATAATCTGTTCAGTAACACAGCAAAGTTTGGAACAAAAATAATAAATGGCAGCACTGACGCTTATTTCCTCATAAAATAAATGTTATTTTATTCTGCGTTTGGAAAGTGCCTTCATGACAGCGTGGCCAAGAAAGTAAGGAATTTAATTTGAATCCTTTACAATTTTTTTTTTTTTTTTTTTTTTTTTTTGAGAATGTGCACACCAGTCACTCGGTTAAAGCTCTTGAATCTTTAAATAGGGAATTTGGTTTATTGATAATTAAATGATATTTTAAAGAGGGCTAGTGATTTTAGACCCATTTTTGAGAACCTACATGACCAGTTCCCTAAAATATCAATTTCAGAGAAAGGGGGTTCTTTCTGTCATCTATGGTGTCATTTTATTTGTGCAAAAGTAACCAATGTGTATTCGTAGTGTTTTTTTGTTTTTTTTAACTTTAGGTCGCCAGAGGATAAACGCAGGGGTCCGTCAGGACACGGGAAATACGAAAAACGGTTCATGGTAACCAGGGCTGCGGATTCGGTGGGAAAAATGGACGACTTCGACTCCGGCAATTTTAACAGATCCGACTCAGGCTCTTTTGCTCAAAAATGGACCTGACTCCGACTCTTTCGCTCAAAAATAGGCCTGACTCCGACAACGCAGCCCTGCTTGCAAAATGGACGACTCCGACTCCGGGAATTTTAACAGATCCAACTCCGACTCTTTCGCCCAAAAATGGGACTGACTCTGACTCCACGACTTCGCAGCCCTGGTGATAACCAACAGTTTAAGATTACACGATTGTTTTATCCATCCGAAAACAATTTTACACTCCAATAAATATTTTCCTTAGCATATAAAAAGGTACAGCCACCTTAAAAAAAACGATACACCATAACATTTTAATCTCAAAATTGTCACAGCCAATCGACTGGAAATATTGCTTTCTTTCAATTTATGTTTAAAAAATAAGTTTAGGGTGTCGTCTTGTACCAAACTCTGAAATGTACAAAACGAACACCTTATCTTGATATCATATTTAGCTTTTTCGATGAATTTTACTTCAGGATACCACACAGGAAATCGGTCAACTAGTTCAGAAATTATGAAAGTTTGTGATACTCATATTGTTTAATTCATTTGTAATCGTAGCAAAATTTTAGTATGTGGGTATTTTTTAAAGCCTAATTGAAGAACTACTTGGCGAATTGAGCTATAATTTCGAATTCGCATATTGGAAGCTTCTGAAAATCGATTTTTGTTAAAATTTTCATATATTATAATTCAGAATTTTTTCAAATCTATACTATGTATAGACATAAATTGAAAAGGCAATTTGCAGTCGAATAACTATTTCCGCTTATTTATTTTCCCATGTCAGTTAAGTAATGTATGAATTTTTCTTCTTTTTTTCCTTTTCCCGACTGTAATATTTTTCCAAATTTTAATTGGGCTGCAATTAATGCTCCTAAAACTAGGTATTAACACAAAATTTAAATTACTCCAGTTTTTTTTTTTTTTTTAGACACTATAACTCAATTTTCAGAATTTATAGACGACTGAATGAAATCGTATGGTCTAACAACTAGGTTTTTACATAAATTACAAACCAATATTTATTCTCAGTTATCTCTGCTTCAGTGGGACAAACCAAACTTTCATTATGTTTACAGAATATTATAAGAAAGGGGTTGTTGACTAAAGTCTTTTTGATTGTATTCAAAGAGAGGTCATTCTGTTAAGAGTTTTATTTAAAGATTAACACAATAAAAATATCTTTTTTACACACTCTTGGGAAATTTCGGATAAGGGGAAATTACGAAATTTCACTCAATCACTCAGTTTTAGCCACTTGCAAATAACAACAATAATAATTTCAAGCATAAAAGACTTGATTTCACTTATAAACAATACTATTCAATTAGAAATCAATTAAAAAAAATTGTTACTAAATTAGAGATAGGTTTAACTCAATTGTAAAGTTAATTCACTGAATATTATAAGAAATGGGAGGTTGCCCGAAGTCTTTTTAATCGTATTCAATGAGAGATGATTATCCTGTAAAGAGTTTTATCTAAAGTTTAAGACAATGAAAATATCTTTTTTTATGCACTCTTGGGATATATAACTTTAAAAAACTTCCCTCAGCCACTCACTTTGAGACACTTATAAATATAACAACAATAATTTCAAGTATATAAGACAATTGCATTAGAAATGTGTTTTAAACAATTTTTCTCACTAAATTCAAGATTGGTCTAACTCAGTTGTGAGGTTAATTCACAGAATTGTGATAGGTTTAACCCAATTGTAAAGTTAATTCACAGAATATTATAAGAAAGGAGTGGTTGGCTAAATTCTTAATCGTATTCAAAGAGAGGTGATTATTTTGTAAAGAGTTTTATTTAAAGATTAAGATAATAAAAATATCTTTTTTTATAAAGTCTTGGGATATATTACTTTAAGAAACTTCACTCAGTCACTCACTTTGAGACACTTGCAAATATAACACTAATTTCAAGCATATAAGACAGTTGCATTAGAAATGCGTTTTAAGGGGTCAGGTAACCTTTGAACTAATAAATTACATGGAAAAGCGACCTCTGTAAGAATTGCAGCCATTCTTTAATTAATTAACTTTTAATTATAAAATTGAAAACACATGTTAGGAACGATTTATTTTATCAATCAAAGTTGTTAGAAAAGATATACACATATATAGTTTTTTTATTTATTTTAAAAGATAATACAATTTTTAAGAAAGAATTATTCTTACATGCATTGGCGCGTATGATTTTTCCCATTTCAATGGCTGAAACAAGCCGAGATTTTTTTTAATGAGTACAGATATAAAGTGTTTTCAAAATGACCTACAATGAAAAAAATAAAACTTGTAGATCTCGAGAAAAGAATTTTTTTTTAGAATAGTTCGAAATAGCGAGATTTTGTTTATACAAAAGTAGCCGTGAATTCTAAACTTCTTACTTGAGAAACATAATAATAGGTCATTTTGTGCTTCTGTACGTTTAATACATCCACCAAAAATTTCGTGAAATTCTAGGCAACCGTTTTTCAGAAATCGTGCGCGCAATAATCAAAATCGCTGTTTTGAGAAAATTGGCTTTAAAGATTGAAAAACCCGTTTATCATATAGCAAAAGCTCAAAGTGTTTTAGACATAACTTCTCTTCTAATGCGAAATTTTGTATGGGGTTTGATTTTAAATGTTCCCAAAGAATCATATTTAATTATAAGCTACTTAAAAAAAAATCGATTTTTGGACGCTTCAAAGGTTACCTGACCCCTTAAACAATTTTTCTTACCAAATTCAAGATTGGCTTAACTCAATTGTAAGGATAATTCACAGAATTTTGATATGTTTAACCCGATTGTAAAGTTAATTCAGAGAATATTATAAGAAAGGGATGGTTGACTAAATTCTTTTTAATCGTATTTAAAGAGAGGTAATGATTCTGTAAATAGTTTTATTAAAGATTAAGACAATGATGAAAATATCTTTTTTATGCACTTTTGGGATATATAACTTTAAGAAACTTTCCTCACTCACTTTGAGACACTTGCAAATATAACACTAATTTCAAGCATATAAGACAACTGCATTAGAAACGTGTTTTAAACAATTTTCCTTACCAAATTCAAGATAGTCTAACTCAGGTTAATTTCCACAATAAAACAGCAAAGAACTTCATAAATGACCATCTTACCTGAAATAAAAAGAAGAAAAATTGAGTAACGAAAATTTATAAATATATAAAATGAATCGGTTGCATCAAAAACTTCAATAAAACGAAAACTACGTAAGTCCAAGGTTTAATATTTTTCAGGAATTTAAAAACTGCTTCACACAAAAGCTAGATATTTTAGGAACTTTTCTGTGCCCATTTTGATTCTTAGATCCACACAGCAAAACTTCCCGTGCGGTTTATTCTGTTCACCATATATTTTTTTACTTTCTATGAAAAAAAAATTATGTTTTATAAGATTAAATTTACATCAAACAATTACCGTGTCTAAATATTATTTGAAAAAAAGAAACCTTAACATAGGCATATATGACAACATTTTCGAGAAACGTGCATTCATAACTGTCAACCTAACTACCTATACATGTGGTCTTAGTTTCAAGGAAACGTTTGCAACAAAAAAGTAGTATTTAGGGGGGGGGGGGGGGGAGACAAAAAAAAGTGTTTTTTAAAATTACTGATTTAAATGGTATTAACATAAAAAGCATAAATCATTTTTCTTCTTTTTTTTAATTAAAGCTTTTTTTTTTTCTTTTTTAAAGGAATTTACCAATATATAAATTTTAAAATACTCGATACGATATAATTTAATACATATTTTTATAAATAGAAAAATGATAAAAAACTTAACCGTATACGTTGAAGATACGAGAATACGTTGAATATAATTTGCACTAAATGAATTAACTGATTTTTTATTATGTAAATCAACCTAACATAGAGCATGTCTGGCATTTATTGTTTTTTTTGTTTTTTTTTTTTTTTCTATAAAAAATATGCTTGAATGTGTATAAATGAAATTTATTCAATATAAATGAAACAGTAAATTAAAAATCAAAATCCCTTAAATAAACGAGGTAAAATATACAGAAAATCTTATTATAAAATCAAATAAATATACTCAAAACTGTATTGAAGTAACAGAATTAATTCAACACATAATCTATTCATTTTTATAAATAAAACTAATACTGCGAAGTTAAAACTCTTTACATGAAAATGAATGAAAATAATGGAAATGTTGATTGTTACAAAAACTCAAAATTGTGATGCACGCAATATATTATCAAAAAAGTTTACGAAAATTTCTTTTTTTCAAAAAATGGTAATATTACAAGGTAAAAAAAAAAAAAAAACACATAGAAATACTCCACTTTAGCAGTTTTGGACAAACGATAATTATATCACACACGCCAACAATTGTCAAAAATGAAGGAAACTCCATCAATAAAACGCATATGTTGTTTCCTTCTTTACGTGGACTTATGCCAAGAAATAAGCCATAAATGTATATGTGGTTTTTAAATGAGAGGTCATTCCAGATAATGCGTTAAAATAAAACATAGAATCACATAAAAATTAATTTATCAAATATCTCAGAATTTTTGTGAAATAGCACCATAACGATTCTTGTTTGTAAGTTCAAATAAAGTAATTTGATTTGAAGAAAGGACAAGAAAATGTTATATTTGCCACAAAAATGAAAGTGCGAGTGAAAGAAAGAAAGATACTGGTCAACAAATTTGAACTTTTGCTCTGTCCTAAAACAGAAATTAGTTGTTTTTTAGGCGGTTTTTTGTGCTGATTCCGAATCTAGTTTTAGATTTACTCCAGCACGTCAAGTTTGAGAGATATTTGCATATTTCAATTTATGCAAATTTAGTAAATTTTATACAATTATTTGCAAATTTAAGGTATAAAGCAATATCAGACAGGGTTTTTTGTTTTATGTTAATGATTACTACCTAATTTACTTCACAAAAACGTTGTTTCTGAGATTATACTGACATGTGACTGTGAAATATTGTACCTAATTTGCATATTTTTCTAATAATGTTTCTTGATGTTCAAATATTTCTGCCGCACGAGTACGCTAATATGTTTCTAAACCAGTTTTTTGAGCTGATTTCAAATCTTTATCTGTTTTCTACTATCACGTCTAGTTTTTGAAAAAAGTGAAATTTTAGTTTTTGGTCAAAAAAGCCAGAAATAGCTTTTTATGATACTTTGTATGATAAACTTCAACTAGTTAGGATAGATTCTACTACTTTTTTTTTTCGATTAAATAAATTTTTGTTTATGTCTCTCATATGAATCTGACCCTGTTCACCTTCTTGTCCATGAATTGCACACCCCTAAAAAGCATCTTATATCAAACCTGTGTTAATGCCGTGCAAAAGTAGAAATTCATCTTACTCAAAAACTAGACATGACATAAGTAAACAGACTGCAGATTTGAAATCAGCATAAAAATCTAGTCTAGAAAAACATTACGTCAATTCTGTGGCAACTATTTTAAATTTGATAGTGATGTAAACATTACACCATTGAAAAATATGCAAATTAGGCTTAATAACTGATAAATAAATGTTAAGAATATGCAAATCGTCACATTTATCTGAAGCAAATAGTCAGGTAGTCCTAGTCATTATCTAGAAAACGTAATTAGATGTGACATATATTGTATCTAAAATTTGCATAAAATAGCACAAAAAAGCTTAAATTTGCATAAATTTAATATATGCAAATTTCTTAAAACCTGGACCACCTAGAGATAAACGGAAAGCATATTCGGAATCAGCGCCAAAAACTTATCTAGAATCAACTAATTTTAGTTCTAGGACAAAACCACTGTTGTACAGTGAGAAAAACACGGTATTATTAGCTGAAGGGCGATTCTACAGAAAGTGATCCTGGCACATCAAAATAATAATAATAATAAAATAATAAAGAAGAAAATGCTTTTTTTTTTCTTTTTAACTGAAAGATGATATCTCTTATTTTCGATATCAATAACAAATTTGAGCTAAAATATATTTTAGATAAGATTTTGACGTTAATTGGCAACACCAAAAATAACCGTACAAAATGACACGATTGATATTTACAAATGAATTACAAATTTAAAATTGGGGCATTTGATAACTTTAATAGTTATAAAATAATACGGATCCCTTAAAATAAATAAATAAAACACGCGTAACATAGTCATCTATACGTGAAATAAAATATTGCTCCCCTAACAATGAATATCTACAAAACTTTATAAACGTAAAAGAATTAATTGAATACACAGAATCTATTTATTATTCTTATGAGTAAATAAAACAAATATTAAAAAGTTAAAACCATTTCCATAAAAATGATATAAAGTTATGAAAATGCTGATTAATAAAAGTGATGTACAGAATATTTTATATATATATAAAAAAATAAGAATGTGAAAGTTTCTTTTTATCTAAAAGTGGTTATATTATGCAATCTAAAAAAACATGTAAAGGGCCAAATCACAGTAAGTTGTTTTGTTGCGGAGGGGACATTTAATCATTTATATCAACTAAATACATCAAAATAATTTTTTTTCTCCAAGTTTGAATTTTTTTGTGAGTGCATATGATATGTTGAAAACATTCCAACATAAAAAATGAAACAAGTATTAAAAGTGAAAAAGAACAAAATTTTTTTCTTATTGTTGCGGAGGGGACGGGAAAATATTACAATTTTAAAATTTTCAGTTTGCATCATTATTTTTTTTATGTATAATAAAGCATAGCACTAAAAGTAGTTTTTTGTACTAAATTATGCTATTTAGCATTATAGTCATAAAATTTTACACCTGAATTACAAAAAATTCACTGTGAATTATTTTTTTTAAAAATTAGCACTATGTTGCGGAGGGGACTGTTTCGGAGGGGACATTTTGGAATTTAGTTAAAATTAGGAACCTATTCACTATTGGGTATTTTTTAGCAATTGTATACATTTTCTTAGAAAAAAATTAAGCTTTTAAGGTCAGCTCATGATAGTCATTAATATATATAATATAATCAATTAATTTTCATCAATCAATGCTATAATCACTAAAACAATTTATTATTCCGTATGAATATGAACCATACAATGCTTCAGCAACTGAGCATGTTACAGGAACTTTCTTTGTATACTGCCTTCAAAGTTTATCCATTGATGATAACTAACATTATCATCAAAGTCAGATTAAAATGTGTTTCAATAACTTCAACACCGCAGTCCGTACACTGACGATCAACACAGAGTTCTGTATGTTTACCTTCTTCACATAAAGTTAAATTGCATAGCTCTTTAAATTCTTTAACTTACAGCACACAAGACTTGTTTTGGAAACCAGGAAGATTTAAGTCAATCTTTTCATGGTAAATGTAAAAGCATACTTCTTGGTGCTTTTGTGAAGCAAGCAATACATGCTTAGGTCTTAACATTCAGAATTTAGTAATTCCAATACTTTGCTTAGCATAAGAAGTACAATACAAAGAATATGCTTCATTTAAAGACATTTCTAAAACTTTTTTTTGCTTTCTTTCTTTAAGTTTACCCTTATGTTAAGGATGGAATCTGTGATGCCAGGTAAGATTCGACTAATGTCATCATGTGAAAAAAAAAGCTGTAATATTCGCAACAGTTTTTTCGGGAATGGCATCGGCATCAGCTCGTCGCTTTCTTTCTTGAAATAAATTGCACCTTATAACAGAGCATTGTGAAATTAGATCTATTTTCCTGTGTAGAGTTAAATTTTGAACAATTTTTGCAAATACTGATACCTTCTTAGTATGTTAAACTCTTATTTGCCTTGGAAAGTGCTTTTCCTAAAGCTGAAGAATTCTTATAACCTGGGGATTGATTTTCTGGAGTATTATTATTACTTATTTTTGTTTGCCCCCCAATTTGCTTTTCTTTTTCTTTCTTTCTCTTTATTTTTTTTTTCCTCTGCTGTGTCCTTACTGCTTTTCTCATTTTAACAGCCTTTACTTTCCATTTCTCTGTTTCATGAAAGCTGAATCTAACTTTATTCTCTCCCTGTATTCTCTTGATAACTTTGTGTGGCTGTTTTTGCCATATTTTTTAGAAACTTTGCTAAAATAATATATATATATATATTTTTTTCCTACCAATTAATACAGATATTTTAGAATTACACTCAATTAGGCACTAGACAGAGAATGACAACAAACGGAGAAGCACATGGTCAAAATACTGTGTTCTACAACCTAGTATATATGTGTTCCCAAATGTAACGAAAAAGAAAACATGCACTTCAGTAGTGTTATATAGTAGTAACATTATAAAATAGAAGCTGTAGGAGAATTCTGTTGATGTTTCAGTGTAAACAATGAATATAAATGGAATTTAAAAAAAAAAATTGTCCCCTCCATCACAAAAATGTCCCCTCCAAAACATTTTTCTTTTGCTTTATACATACATTTAAATTATTGAATTTTATACAAATTTGGAATTTATTTATTGCATTCTGCTAATACTTGATAAGTTTAAAGTCAAATGTTTTTCAAAATGTACTGACACTGAAAAAAAAAAAAATAATAATAATAATAATATTTAAAAATGTTTTGGAGGGACAACCAAAATTTTCTATCTGTCTAAATTTATTAAATTTATATTTTTTAATCAGTTAAAGGCTTAAAATGTTTCAATGTGACACAAAAATGTTGGTTTAAAGCATTATTTAAAAAAAAAGAAATGCATTTAAAATACTTATCCTTTAAATAGTATTTTTTAGTTTGTCCTCTCCGCAACACATTTTTCTTCTAAATCCAATTTTAACTATAAATTACTTTTATTGAAAAATGTTATAATTACTTTTGTTTACATTTTGCAGATACTTCAATATCTGCAGATTTTAAAAATATAAAGTTTTATCTGTTTCAAAATAAAAAAAAATTACGATGGCTTGGGACCAAATACTGTGGTTTGGCCCTAAAGATGCTCTACTCTTGCAGTTTTGGACAATGGATAATTATATTGCACAAGCCAACAATCGTTAAAAATCAGGGAAAATCCATGAATAAAACACATATATTGTTTTCCATGGACTTATGCCAAGAAATAAGCTATAAATGTATATATGTGTTTTTTAAATGAGAGTTCATTCCGGATAATGTGTTAAAAAAATCATAGAAACACATAATTAATCTACCAAATATCTTAGACAGTTTTGGGAAATCTGTCTTTATAAATCCAAATCAAGTGATTTGATTTGAAGAAAGGACAGGAAAATGTCATATTTTCGTCATAGAAATTGAAGTTGAGGGGAAAAAAGAAAAACACGACAATGTTATTCATTGACAAACAACTAGAATATAACTGTTAAATTGCAAAACATATAATATATTTTTAAAAACATGACAAAAATTTTCTTGTATAACTGCGTGTGCTTAATAAACCCAAACATACAAAATTTTTTATTTATTCTTATAAATGAATGAAACAATATAGATAACTAAAAACACAGCCATAAAAGTGGGAACAACAACAACAACAACAAAAAATGAAAATTTTTTTATCTGCACAATAGCACCAAGCTCATACAATTAAAAAAAATTAACAGTTATTTATACAATAAAATAAAATTTAAGGCTATTCTTAACTGCTCTGCTCAACAAGTGCAAAACGTTTTGACACATTTACAAATTCATTTTGTAACGGAAAGATACAAAAATTGGAAAGACTGGCCATGGAAACGATTTGAAATTGAACTGTGTTTTCCACTTTTTGATCAATAAATTACCTATTGCGTTATAAGCGATTTTGATCACGTGACAAACACATTTTTCACCCTTTCTTGAGTGATTATTATACTATCGCGCGGAAATTCGGTTCAAAACGCTCACTTTGACACTATTTCCTGAGAGATCTATTACGTTTGTAAAAAAAAACGAAAAAAAAACCAGTTCGATTACATAGTTTCTGAACAACAACACCTGCTATTTTCATGCCTTTTCGAACAAAAATAAATTAAAGCTTACGTCATAAAGTTGCCCTTTTGGATTTGAGAACACCCTTAATATAAATGAACATATTACGTCCGATCATATTAATTATATGAAAACCAACACTTTAAATTCACGCACTTTAATAAAATTCACAATAAAATCACATTTTAAAACCTGCAGACGTTTCTGTCCTTCATCAGTAATTGTATTTCTTCGTTACATAAGAGGTATTTTACACAGGATGTCCACTCTCAACGGTGTCGAATGGCTAATTCCTAAACCATTAGGCATCGACATATTCTTCCAATGACAAAATGTTTTAGTATTTAAAATGAAAATCAAATTTCAAAGTAATTGCTTAAGAGGCGCAAAGGGCCAACATAGTGAAAAAGATTCCATGCCAGGACTCGAACCCAGGCCATCAGTATAGCGCACTGACGTTCTACCGACTGAACCACATGGAACAATACCCAGCCTGGAAAATTTCTCACTATTATATGTCGGCAAGGCTACACAGCACAAGATGGAATATATATCGTGAGCCACCGACATAGGGCAAACACGAATTAAGCAATTACTTTGAAATTTGATTTTCATTTGAAATATTGTATGCAAGGCGAATGTTTCTCTCAGGAATAATTTCCATATATTAATAAAATGTTTTAAATGAGGTAAAGAAGTATTTAAAAAATGATTTGCGTCAATAAACGCATGTCTTAAAAAATTACGAAATTTGAATTTTTATACGGTCCCACGGTCCTATAAGTTATATTTAGTAAAAATATTCTATTACAACAAGACAAAAAAACATTCCTCTACGATTAAAATGGGCAGAGTAATTGCTGTTTAAAGTTGAAGCATCTTTTTTTGCTGCAAAATAGGGCTCATTTACAAATTTACTAAAAATAAAAATAATCGTCAAATATATAAAAATAATAATAATTGAGCGTAAAATGAACATTACAATATAAATTTCATATATTTTTTCATTTTGACATATTAAAGAAAAATATACAATTTGAGCTAAAAACTTAAAAAATAACAGACTTTTTGTTAAATTAAATGATGAAAAGCAACAGTCACAATACTCTACAAAATGATACGCATTTCAAAATGCTATTGGATTACCTCATCTAAAATTAAATTAGTAAAAATTAAAACTATCTTAAAAATTGTTCGAAGTGACTCCTTTCGGCTGCAATGCAGAAATGTACACACAAAACAAATCCTTTTAATACTTTAAGCATTTTGTGTATGATCCCTCGAAACATAGCGAAACTCATCTGTGTTCAGACGCAGAAAATTGGCATAACGTCATCTAATTCAAAGTTTAGTAACTCGGTCGATTTTAGTGTTATATAAATGGGGCTTTTTTTTTTTTCTTACTTGTTAGAGTAACAAGAAATGTGTATTGTGTACTAAATGTCACTTATAGAACCGGGGGACCGTATAAAAATTTAAATTTTGTAACTTTTTAAGGAATGTTTTTTATTGATCAAAACGGAGTAATTTTTTACCTCATGTAAAAGATTTTTGTAATTGGAATTATATGTCTATGACTAACGGTTTAGAAATTAGACATTGGACACTGTTCAGAGTGGACACCCTGTATACGCCTTTTCATGTTTGAATATCTTAAGATAAATTTTCAATTCTATACATTTCCTCTCCTTCTCGCTACTTCCCTGAAAAATCATCTTTTTTTCGGCTACGCTTATGCATGGCCCTCTTTCTGTACTTTTTAAGACCCTAAATTCATTCTTTCAAAAGCTAGTCAAGGAATATTTTCACTCGTAGAAAAATCCTAACAATATAGCATAAAAGATTTTTTTCTCTTCAACGTCACATAAAATGGTAGAAAAAAAAGCCGCGTAAAGATACTTTATTCTTACAGTTTTGCACAATGGATAATTATATAGCACCCACCAATAATTTCCAGAAATTATCCCTAAAAAAAGAAATCCCATCAATAAAATGTATATTTTTTCCCCTTCCTAATATGGACTTATGCCAAAAAATAATACATAAATATATACGTCGGTATTCGATGAAAGATCATTCCAAATAATGCCTTAAAATAAAGCATATAATCATATCAGAATTAATTCATATTTTATATCATACATAAGAATGAACGTGAATAACTCATAAAATCCAGGGAAACAACACCATTACGGTGCTGGTTTGTGAATTCAAATCGAGTAGTTTTGATTTGGAATAGAAAGAAAAATGTCCCTTGTTATGCATTGTTGAATCGAAAACCATGGACTACATTATTAGTTGTTGAACAATAAAAGTCGATTTTCAAACAATACTTTTTTTCAACAAGCTGTGAATTAGCAATTTCCTTTACACGGTCGAACTATTATTCTGCCCTCCTACAAAAAAAATTCTTAAATAGCTTAAAGTTCATAGTGATTATATATATATATATTATATATATGTGCTTTTTTTTTTTTTTTTTTTTTTTTTTTTTTTTTTTTTTTTTCAAAGGAAAATTGCAGAAATATCTATAAACTGGCAGAATAAAATTGCAAGCATCAATTTTATCTATTCTCAGAATGCGTTTAAGAGGTTATGAACATAAAACAAGTCGGAAATTGTACATCAAACGTGGCAAATAAGGTGAGTTCGTACTATAACTAGTTTTATAAATATTCAGATCTTGGTGCAAATGCTGTTGTACTCTTATGCAAAAATGCATGAATAAAAAATGTATATCGATTATATATATTAAATTCAGTAATACGGAAATAATATCTCCATCTTAAATAGGATGTAATCACCATGGCAATCTAGAATCATTACCAGACTTGTCAACTTCTACGAAAAAATCGTAGTTGCTACGATTTGGACCTATCAACTACGATGCTACGAAAATCGGTCTTAAACTACGATTTTTTGCAAAAAACACAAACGCATTTTTTGTTTCTAGTTGCGATTTTTATGCCGCACAGCATATTTTTCAAGAGTGATTCTGTTGCGAAATTTCCAAAATTTCAAAATATTAATTTCCGAAAGTTTAAAAAAATTGGCCATTAGTCCGAAAATTCGGACATTAAAAAATGCTCATGGAAAAAAAAATGTGGGCTGCAAAACAAACTTCTTAACATAAAACACTCTCTTTATGTATATTAACCACGAGTGAATCGTGTTTCTGTAAATATTTATACAGGAATTTGCTTCCTAAGAAACAAGGTGCCATTTTAAGAATTTCTGGAAAGGAGGAGGACGGGGGTCCTTGAGGGGCAAGGTTTGAAATAGTGTGCAAAATCGCACGATTTGCGAAAACTACCGCGAATTTCGACAAATGACCGTATAAAAAAATCTTTCGTCAACTGTTCGCAGAAGAAAATTAATTTCGTCAAAGGATCGTGGTAAAAAGTAGTATTGATTTCAGGGGGTGGCCCGTGGGGAGGGAATCTCCCCCCGGAAGATTTGAGATTTTGTGTTTCAATGGTGTGAATTTTGTCAAAATATCGCAGAAAGAAAACGTGAATTTCGTCAAAAGATCAGTAAAAAAATGCAAATTTCATCGAAAGATCACTAAGAAAACACAAATTTTCACCGAAAGGTCGCAGAAAGAAAACACTTATTTCGTCAAAAGGATCGCTGAAAAAAACACAAAATTCGACAAAGGATCGTGGTAAAAAATACGAATTTCGTCAAAAGTTCATGGTAAAAAGTGCGGATTTCAACAAAGAATCGTGATAGAAAAATGTGAATTACGAATGCGGAAAAATTGTGAATATCCTGAAATGATCGCAGGAAAAAATCCCGAATTTCGTCAAAATTTACTGCACTGGGCTAAAAAATTGGAACCAGGCTCCTTTTACAAATGTTAAAAAAATAAAAATAAAAAACGCTGCGAAACGAAAAGAAACTCTAAAAAATCGTATAAAAATTTTCAAAAGAAAAAATTTACTATATTCAGTTGAAAGACTGAAACCTTATTCCTTTTACGAATGTCAAAAGATGGCTGTGTAACACGAAAAACCAACCAACCAACCTCCAGATTAATTTAAATTTTGTGTGCTACGATTTCTCATTTTCAAAGGTTGGCAGGTCTGCATTACTTATCATGGGATATCACTGAATCAGTTACAAATGATAGGATTTAATAGAATAACGAAAACTTTTATTAATGTCTTTTTAAGTTTTGATTCGATTTTCATAAAATTTGAAATGACTCGGCAAAATTCTACAACGATTATATACATTAAATTGCAAATTATTCAGTTGGGTAAGATTTTGCGCTGTTCTATGCGTACAGGCAGACAGACAGGCAAACGGATGGATGGACCAGACAACGACTATAGGTGCTATGTATTTATATAAATACGTACGCACCTAAAAAAATAAACTACATATTTGACAAAAAGTTATGGCAATATAAATACATACAAGTATGCAAAGTACGCCATCAAAGAAAATTATGAAAAAATAAAAGTATAGCGAACTTGTCAAATACAAATTTAGAAATATATAAAGCCTTTATCATTTTTATATTAACAATTTACCTTCAATTTTACTATATTGTGAATGAAAAAAAATAGGATCATATACATAAATTGCATGCATGAAATACTATTAAAAATTGTGTTTCAATTTTGAGCTTTTTAAAGAAACAATTTAAGAATTATTTCCCCCCTAATTTTTTAACTCGGAAGACTACTTGATGAATTTGGAAACACTAGTAAATAAAAGGTGGCAATGCACAATTATTAGTCATCTTATTGTTAATCATAAAATAAACAGTTAATCTTATATTATTTTTAATTATTGTTATGCTTATTTTATGCATTAAATTAAAACAAAAACCCATATGTATTAAAAAAAAAAATGTAAAGCATAGTATTTGTGCAGCATTGAAATTCTACCTATTAACTCCCCCCCCCCCCCCCCCAATTATAATTTGGTCATGATTTCTCCCCATTTTTACACTAAACTCAGAAACAGACAGAATGACTTAATAAAAGCTGATTTTGATGAAAGCACTGAAAATTTCCATACCTAATAAATGAAAGTTAAAATTATAGTGCTATATTCACCTTGCGTTAAATAATTAAAATATACATAAAAGCACAAATAACTGTACAAAAATTACTTTCAAGTGCATACATATAATATAAAGACATTTAAAATACAAATTAAAATTTTTTATTATAATATTAAGGGAGACTGAGGATACTTGATCCCCACTTTCTGTTTTTATTTTTTTTCTCAGTTGTCATTTGACATTTTTAAGAAATTTTTTTACCAAAATAATTGCGTGTTCATTTCTTATACAATATATTTTTTTTCTTTGTATAAAAAACAAATTAATTTCAGAAAATTGCATTTTCCAATTTTTCAAAAGGGGGATCATCTATCCCCGCTTAAAGGGATACTTGATCCTTTCGTTGGGGATACTTGATCCCTGTCAAAAATCAAGCTAATATTATTTCATTATGCATACATCGCAGTATCATAAGTTATTAATAAACATTTAACATTTATTTCTTTCATTTATGACTACAAGATGAATATTTGAACACTTTGTTGATGACTTGACCTGTAGATATTTATAAAAACTATAAACGCAATTTAATTTTTAAGAAAGCTAGAAAGAAATCAACAAATAGTTAAATTTTAAAAAATAATACAAGTATACAATAATACAAAGCAAAAGTAGGGAATAAAGCTTTCAAAAAATAATGACAGAGCCTCATTATCAGAAGGTATTTTGAAACTTTGAAAGATCAGTGAAAGGTTATAGTTGCAGCAGTTCTTAAGGTTCCTCCTACCATAAGTGGATTAGGCAACTTAATAATGCAATCTGACTTATCAAGTATGATTTTATCAACTTTTTCCGGGAAATAGAATTGATTAAGCGCGACTTTTCTTCGTAAAAATGTTTCTTGTGATCTGTGTAGTATTTTAAATAAAATTAAAGTATCACACACACACACCTTTTGCTAAGTTGATGCTAATGTTCGGTATTTAGTAACAAAACTGAAGTATTTCTGTTTATATTAAAAGTTTAGCTATTTGGGGATGCATGATCTCTAGGATCAAATATCCCCATTTTGTGTTTAGAACGTAAATGTATATTTTGGGTGGTAAATAAACAAAAATAATTTACTAAAGAAGTTATATTGAGAATAGTAAAGTTTATACTTTAAAATGATATACAATTCAATTTATCAAATTTACAACAATAGAAAATAAAAACAAAACTTTAAAAACCTTTAAAAAAGTTAAACTTGCAACAATTAAATATTTCCTTTTCATGCTGAAGCAAAATGGCTGTAAATGATTTCATGTAGCCAGATTATCTGAAATAATGCATCTTAAAATGTGTTGCCCGATTTCAAAACTCTAGATATCGATTTTAGTATACTTTATGATCAGGGATCAAGTATCCCCAGTCTCCCCTATATAATATCCGTATATAATATTACAGTAAAACCTCGATTATCCGAAGGAATTGGGACCTACCCTCTTTCGGAAAATCGAGATTTTCGGATAATCGAGAATGTTTCAATTTTAAGATTAAGGAGAAATATATGTGCTATTACTTATTATATTAACAAGTTTTTAGTAAAAATAAAGCAATAGCAAAATAGAAGCAAGAATAAATTACCAAAATTTTACTATGAAATTAAGTACCTTTTACATATTTCACAAGGGTTTGAAACAATGTTTTGTTTGTCGCAGTTTCGGTTGTCTTTGCTTTGACGCTCTATCACGAAGTTTTACTTAATACTATTAGTTGACCAGTATCACAGTCTCTTTTCTGCTCCAGCAAAGCCAAACCTTTTTCAAAACATTCAGAAGCTTCAGAATTGCTAACTTGTTCGTTTTCTTCGTTCCACGCCGCAGCTTACGGGAGCTCAAGTTCACAAGAAAGTAAAATTCAA
This sequence comes from Maratus speciosus, assembly GCA_963932465.1. Classification (NCBI taxonomy): domain Eukaryota; kingdom Metazoa; phylum Arthropoda; class Arachnida; order Araneae; family Salticidae; genus Maratus; species Maratus speciosus. The sequence continues at coordinate 301,681,937 of OZ010798.1, read as the reverse complement.
AGGAATTTTAATAAAGGGGATCGGAAATATGTATATGTACTCGCGGTTCGGAAAAGACCTCTTGCACAGAAGGAGTTTTTATGATAGCAAAAAAAAAAAAAGCTTTCAAAATGAATTTCGGTTAACCGAGAGTTTCGGTTAAAAGAGTTTCGGATAAAAGAGGTGTTACTGTATAATGAATATTGCCAGTATCTATATATATATTTCTCTTACGTAGCGCTAAAAAAGGGCTGTATTTGTAGCTTGCTATTTGGCAACAGCCAAAGCGACGTTTCTCAGTGGTAGTTACGGTCACATGTCCCAAAACACTCAGCAAATCAAAATCCAGACAGGATCTCTCTTTTAACGCAGACCGTTTGTGCAATACATGAATGACGATTGCTATTGGTCCGTTTTACGGTGACGTAGCTTTTTTATCCAAGGTTGTATTTAGACACAGGCGAAAACGTTTTGTTTACATTTCGATAGCGTGATACGTAGCATGTTTTATAGCGTCTTATTATAGTTTTAAATTAATTTAAGCCGTGGTTTTCAATACTACAGGCAAAATGAAAGGAGAAGGACCCCATCTGATACTAACATGCCATTTAAATTTAAACGGCGTCAATTTCCTGTTCGCTTAGCTTTCTTTCTCCATGATGATCAACAAGTCATAGCGCCAAACTTTTGATAAATGCATTTTTATTTATATTTTCAACAAAATTTTCAATTACTTTTTTATGAATTAAAATATTTTTAAATTTCATATGTTGCTTGCTCGGATCTCATAGCGGCCCAACTAAAAATATTTTTTATTTTATTTTCACTAAGTTTTTTAATTAATTCTGTTTCCAAGGTATGTTTTTATTTATATTTTCAACAGTTTCCCATTACTTTTTTATACATTAAAAATATTTGTAAATTTAATACGTTGTAATGACTTATGATAGCACTCATTCTGGCTAGAGTTGACATAAATAGTGGCGAGCGAGCGAAGCGAGCTGGGATCGCATAGCGATCCCAATACGAAGTGCGTAGCAATTCGTGGGGGTTGGTGAGCGTTAGCGAGCAGGGGGCTGGGCCCCCTAGTACATTATAAATCAATAATTCAGACGGAACAAGCCCGTCTTAGCCGAATTCATTCCCAATGAAATATTGTACAATATTTAATTTATAATTTTTCTAATGTATTTTAAGATTTTTTAATTTGTATTTTAAACATCTTTATATTACATGTATGCACCTGAAAATAATTTTTGTACAATTATTTGTGCTTTTATATGTATTTTAATTATTTCCATACCTACTTTAAATTGGTAATCAGCAGTAATGTTTATTGACCTCACGTATACGTATAACAATACCTTATAATGCCAAATAGGTTTTCTTTCTCTATCAGTCTGGCTATATGACAAACACATGCGTACTGGTAATGAACAGGGATAGGGAATTTCTAGAAAATCATACCAACCAAGTATAGGTCAAAACTGGGAAATTTCCTTAGCGGCCACTGGCCAGTAAGACGTGCTTTCTATTGGCTACTTTCATTAAACTAGTGGCCACTTTTTTATTTAAAAATACTAAACAGTAAAGTTTCTATAAGTATTAATCGAAAACTGAATAGCTCAAATAAATATTAATATAACTATATTAGAACCAAAAAAAGTAGAATCCTTGATGAAATGCAAGAAAATTTTATTCTCTCCTTGTAAAAAAAGTGACTGGAAGGTGGCCGCTGATAGACAATTTTGCACTAGCCACGTTTTTCTCATTTATTGGCCCTGTGACCGGTGGCTAGTGCTCATTTTGACGTTTACAACCAAGGATTTATTTCACCAGCTAGTAAAATGCAATTGAATACAGTTGAAAAATTTACGCAACTCAAAAATAGTTGGTTACTATTATTACTATAATGAATATTCATTTTTTTTTATCCCTGTAAAATTAAGAAATATAAACAAGAGATAGAAAGTTTAATTATAAAATATAACTTACATTAATACCATGCAGTAATTAGGTAAGTTAAAAAATATAACTAACTACAAAAAAAGTTTTCGATATATCTATAGTTTGCAGTTTTCAAAGACTACCTAATAATTCACTCGCCAGTAGCGAGTAAAATGATGCATTTTCCCACCCAATGAGATACATCTGATCTCGGATAACACTAGCCCCATTAAATCGAAGTATTGGACAGATCTCTCTCTCTCTCTCTCTCTCTCTCTCTCTCTCTCTCTCTCTCTATATATATATATATATATATATATATATATATATATATATATATATTCATATATATTTACTAGGGGGGTCTGCCCCCTGCGAGCTACGCTCGTCAACCCCCGTTCAGACACCGCAGACTCTAACAGCACGCTAATTTGATCGGCTTTAAAAAGATTTCGGGAGATTGAATTATAATTTGAATCTGACAATTATAATCTGACGTAATTTTCACCAAAACTTTTCTTTCTCTTTTTAATATTCACGTAAAAATACTTTTGTTAGAAATAAAATATTATGATCATCTTAAAATATCAAATAAATGTCTCGCGCAATTTTAAAATTTAAACTGTTTTGGAATATATTATTTTTTGTTCATTTTACGTAATAAGTGTAATGTGACGTAAATGTGACGTAAATTCTCCTATTTAAGACTTCTAACGCATGTTAATGAATTTATTATTTTACAATATTCTTTCTCTTTTAAAATTCACGTGTAAGTATAGTTTTTATGGCGTAATTTTCAACGAGTTCCTGCTTTTTATATTTTCTGTTTATAATAGTCACGTGTAAAATAAATTTTTAATTTGAAGCAAACATTACTGTTTGCGCTGTTTACACAGTTGGCAACAGTTTAAATTAATACAATTTTCTAAATTTTGTAAAAAATATCTCTCGAAATGCTGAAAATTTGAATTTAAAATAGAAATAAAACCTCAAAAAATGAGTCAAATTAAAGTACTAAATGCAGTCTGCACACCGGGAAATTCTGACGCATAAAATGATCTAAAAATGATTAAATTCCTATGTACAGTTTTTGCTCCTAAACTTTTTTAATGGAACGATTTTGTCCAACTTTGGCATTAAATATCTCTTAAAATAATTCTTCGATTTGAAAACTGTCTGCATCAGCGTGTTTATCAAATATTTCTCTATAATGCTACCGATTTTCATATTTTTGTATAAAACAGTTTTTTTTAATATTAACGAAGAAAGGCCATGCTTAAGTATTCAAATTGGATGCCGATCTGCCGGGAATATCTACGCAGATTTTCATTGGTCCATTTCCAAATCAAAATTTTTTATTATATATAGAAGGATTTATTTTTTATTATTTTTTTTCCTTCAAGTCGAAAGATCTTTTCTTGTATTTCCGCCTATAAGCATAGCTACCAAACATCCGGAACACTTTGACAATTTCACAAAATTCAAATCAGAAATTTTACTTAATAAATTAGATCAAATATAATGTACCACATAGAAACGAGACATTTAACCCATTTATGCCAAGCGTTCCATTTTTGAGACGTTTCGAATTTTAATAATTTTTTTTATAATTTTCTTCTTCTTTACAATATGAAAATTGTATGAAGTAATTGTCTATTATCCTTTATCTATTATCGAGAGATGACAGCATAAGACTGATAATTAATTTCTTAAATGAAGGCTTTTTTTCGGTGTTTATAGATCTTTCATTTTTCAAGATAGAGAAATGTAAAAAGTAAGTATATTTGTACTTTTTGTATCAAGGTTCCAAATAAGTAAATCATCATCTTAGCTTGTAAGCTTCTTTGAAATACATATATATATAATAAATTTGAAATCACAAATATATGAAGAAATTGGTAAAGTTCTAAAGATGATTTAGAAATGAACAAAGGAATATATACGTATATATATTTTAATTGCGAAATTATATGTTCAAGCCTGTTTTTTATGCATGTTTGTAACGTACACAATATAGGGCGCTAGGCGCAAATGGGTACATATTTCTATTAGCCATAAGGGGACAGTTATTTTGTAACGTCCTTTCAAGATGATTTTGAAATAAATTCTTTTTTAGCCTCAAAATCTAAACACCGCGTATAGCGAAGCTTGTACCAAAAATGTACCACAGAAAAAATCAACTTGGAAATCTATGGGGAAAAAAATAACTAAAATAAGAGATTACTTAACACTATGAGAAACGTAGGCAAACATTCCGTCCATTAAGTATACGCTAGAAATAAATAATTCAAGCAATATAAATCCGTCTCACCCTAATATACCCGACATGAAATATTATGTTGAAACAACATTAATAATGTAGTTCCCAGAAGTTGGGAGAAATACTTTATTTATTCATATACAAGTGATTCTGGACCACCATTAGGGATGTTCTTCTTCTATAACAAATTGTACTCGAATTCAACCCACATTTGCCTTTCAAAAGAAAAATACATCATATCAGTTACAGTGGAATGGAATCATGGATTTTAAATTACGAAATCACCAAATCAGGTTCGGTGAAATAAAACTTAGATAAGCAATTTTATTTTATTTTTACTTAACAAACTTTTGTTACTTATTATAAACTACCGAAATATATACTAATGCTGATTAACCATTTTTCTTCTTTATTATTATTATTATTTATTTAACCCATTTGTGCCTGAATTTTTGTTTTCTCAAATTTGTTGGTAAAATCACTTTAAAATGTTGCAAAATGAACTGGAAAAATACTAAAAGAAATTTAACTGATTTTTTTTTTTTTTTATTTATTTGATAAAATGTAACCGTACTAAATATTTGAATATGCATAATATTTGTAATAGTACATAATACGCATAATTATATGTTTTGTCTAAATTTATATAAAATATGCTTTTAAATTGTATATTATATACTATAATTAGTATTTTTATGAACTACAAAAAATATATTTATCTCTTTACAGAGGCTATTAACCTTATAAGTATTAGTAATAATAAACTAAGAATAATCGTATTTGAGGCTTAAAAACAATTTGTTTCATAATCATCTTGAAACGGATTTTACATAAATAACTGCCCCCTAAATGGCTAATAAAAATATGTACCCGTTCGTGCCTAGGGTCCTATATTTTGAACTTTATAAAAATGCATAAAAAATAGGCTTGAACATATAATTTTACAATTTAGAAAAATACGTGTTTCAAAGAACTGATTTATTTATGAAAAAACACAAACTTCCTTTTTACATATTGCCATCTTTAAAAATGAAAATTCTATAAACTCCGGAAAAAGCCTTCATTTAAGCAAATAAATATCCTTCTTATGCTGTCCTCTCTCGATAATAGATAAAGACATTTATAGATAATTATTTCATACAATTTTCATGTGTTAAAGAAGAAGAAAATTATACAAACTTATTAAAATTCGAAGCGTCCCAAAAATGGGACGCTTCGAATTTTCGTAGCGTCCCATTTTTGGGACGCTAGGCATACATGAGTTAAGTAGGAAGGATAACATCAGAGTTGTATAATATAGACGCACGCGCGCACGCCGTGCGCGGAAAATTTTCCGCAGAATTCGGAATTTTGCGGAAATTTTCTTAGGGAAAAAAAAAAAACGTAATTTTTGTTCTATATATATATTTTTTTTTTCCCGAAAAATTAAAAATGTTCCCCAATTTTATGTACGATTTATGTATTGTTTGGCAGTGGTGATTCTGTTCCGAATTTTCCGCAAATCAAAAAACGACCATCAAACCGAAAATTCAGACATAAAAGAGCACCACTGAAATATATTGCAGATTTCAACAAATGGTCGCCGAAAATAAACCAATTCCGTCAATTGTTCGCAGAAAAAATAACTAATTTTGTCAAAAAAAATCGCGGAAAAAACGCAAATTTCGTCAAAGGACCGGGGAAGAAACGCGAAATTTTGTAAAGATTCGTGGGGAAAAAAATAATTTTGTCAAAGAATCGCAGAAAAACCGCAAATTACGTCAAAGAAGCGCAGAAAAAAAAAGGATTTCGTAAAAGCATAGCGGAAAAAGCGCGAATTTTGTCAAAGGATCGCGAATAAAACCGCAAATTTCATCAAAAAATTGCAGAAAAAAGCAAATTTCGTCCAAAAAGTACAGGAAAAAAACGAATTTCGTAAAAGCATAGCGGAAAAGGCAACGAATTTTCTCAAAAGATAACGAAAAGAACGCAAATTACGCCAAAGAAACGCGCAAAAAATCTAATTTCGTCAAAGGATCGCGAAAAAAACGCGAAATTCGTCCAAACGCTGTGAAAAAAGCGTGAATTTCGTCAAAAGATAAGAGGAAAAAAAAGCACATTTTGTCAAAAGATCGCGAAAAAAAGAGCGAATTTTCTAAAAGAATCGCAAATTTCGTCAAAAACGCGGAAAAACGGAAATTTCGCCAAATGATCTCTGAAAAAACGAGAATTTCGTCAAAGGGCCGCAATAAAAACTTATCGGTCTCTTTAATGATGACACCTGTGAATGGACCTCTCCTTAGAAAATGTGATTAAGTTGTTTCAGAAGCAATGGCCATTATTTCTGTGAACAGAGTGACTGGCATTTTATGAGAAGAGGCCACAATATTAAGGATTGGGCTGTTTGTAAATGCATTGAGAAAATAACTGATAAGAATTCACCCTTCTTATCACGTATTTTTAGCTTTATTATTTTTTTTAGTCAACATAATTATTCTGTAATTAATATTAATTACTTTTTAATTTAAATGGTAATTATTTTAAAACTACTGTTTTTAATTCATACCGGCAAAGTAATATAACGCGTTATTTTATTAAAGATTAAATTAATTTGCAGAAAGTTTTTGATCCAATATTTATGTACGCGGAAAGTTTTTGGTTTTATACAAGTCTGGATAACATACCCCTTAACAACATGAATAACATTCCTACTTCATAGCAAACCGTAGCAGCAGACCATATTTGCTAGTATACATTATAAATCAACAATTCAGACCGAACAAGCCCGTCTTAGCCGAATGCATTCCAAATGAAATATTGCACAATAATAATATTAATAATGTAATTTATAGAAGCTAGGAGAAGTGCATTATTTATTCATACATAAGTGATACTGGGCCACCATTAGAGATGTTCTTTCTCTATAACAAATTACACTCGAATTCAACTTACAATTGCCCTTCCAGAGAAAAATACACCACATCGGCACAGTCGAATCATTGAAAAGAATAGTGGATTTTAAATTACGTAATCACTGAATCAGGTTCGCTGGAAGCAAACTTACATAAGTAATTATTCTTATTTTTATTTAACAATTTGTTGTTATTTAATGTAAATAACCGAAATATACTGAAGTTGATTAACCATTTTCTTTCTTCATCGTCTTTCTTTTGAATTTATCTTGGAAGGATCAGAGACTGCCTTACAACATTATTAATATTTCTACTTCATAGCAAACCGTAGCAGCAGACCATATTTGCCAGATATCAGATTTAGTACATACTTTATAAACCAATAATTCCGACAACACAAGTCCATCTTGGCCGAATACACTCGATATGAAATACTACACAATAACAACATTAATACTGTAGTTTATTAAAAGCTGAGAGAAATGCATTATTTATTCTTATACATGGTGTCTATAGAAATATAAAGAAAAAGCTCCCTGATTTCCCTGGCTATCTTTAACAGAGTTCCCTGATTTCCATTATTAACAATTACATATGAGGTATTTTTTAATATATGCTGCTTCCTCGTATAACACTTATTCAGCTTGCTGATATCTCATTTGGGAGAAAAAAACAAGAGACTAGAGAACAGGAATTCTGCTTTTTCAGAATTTAGTGTCGCCCCCGGCATTTCCATTACTTTATTTTCTTCTGGTGGACTGGTGGTTTCTATTATTATGAAACAGCCATTATAAATGAAGCATTAGGTGAAGATGAAAGAGCAGTCGTAGCATCGTCCCATTCTGATCAGAGCTATAATTTTTTCCGCTGCTCTTTCATCATCTTCACCTATAACGCTTCATTTATAATGGCTGTCTCATAATAATAGAAGCCACCAGTCCATCAGAAGAAAATAACTCGGATAATCGGGACTCTACTGCAAAACATATTTCAATTTTATGACTTAAAGCACACGATTTTAAGTTATGTAAAATGACGTCATTTACATTAATATAGAAACTTAAAATTAAATATAGTTTATAATAACTCCCTGTTTTATCATAAATCGTTCATTTATATTTTTCTCAAAGTAGCACGTATTTTAATTAATTTTTTTTTCAATTTTTTTGAGAAAATGGCAACAAGATATAATTGCTATTTTTAAACAATTTTTTCTTTACCTTCTATTATAAATGGAGTACTTGAGTTGCCAAAATGAAACAAATGTCGCGAAAAACTACAAAAAAATTAATATTTCAAAAACAAATAGAGATACAGTTTTCAAACGAAATTCATTAAAAAGTACTTTTTTCCCTAATACGATGGTATTAAAACTGAAAATGTACGATGTTTAGAAATTTTAAAAAATGCTATAGAGTATTTAATTGTACGATGATACATCTACTTTGTTCATTGCTAGCGTCTGTAAGCTAACGTTATTTTCTGGACACAAAATAAGCTGGGAGAAAGAAATAGCATACCGTACCGGAGGCTAAAAAGCATAAAAATTGCCCAATATTCATAAAGTATTGGTTCACAGTTTTATAATTCTGAACTCAAAATTTAGACCAACAACTTCATATAGTGGCCAATGGATATAGGGTGACCAGAAAATTTCCTCATTTTCTGAAGAATGTTCAATTCTAAGACATATCTACATCTGACGTGATAGCTAATTGGATTAAGCTGGCTACCTGGTCAGGCTCAGGTTATGCTAATATATCATTTAAAATTTTCAAAAATGGGTAAATTGTCTTCAATATAAGAGCTATTCACAGAAAATGAAGACATATGATCACCTTAATTTGTGTTAAATATCAAAAACTCATACCATGTATATCTTTTTTTAAATATTGGGAGAGATTAATCAGCATAGGAAAAAATATGGTATATATAAAATAAACGAACAGTCTCATTGGTAAATCGAAAATGCAAAAAAAAAAAATTCATATAGACAAATTTCCCTGATTTTCGAGTATTTTTACAAAATTCCCTGATTTTTCCAGATTGATAAACCATCCTGATTTTTCCATGATTCCCTGATTTTCAGATTATGTAGACACCCTGTTATACAAGTGATTCTGAGCCACCGTTAAGAATGTTCCTTTCCTAACAAATTATACTCGAATTAAACTTACAACTGTCTTTCCCCCCCCAAAAAAAATTATATCGTAAGATTTAATGGAATCGTGGATTTTAAATAGCGAAATTCAGGTTCGCTCGAAAAAACTTAGACGTAATTACCTCTATTTTTACTTAAAGATTTTTTTAAATTAGTATTTATTGTAAATTACCGAAATATACACTGACATTGATTAACCATTTTCCCTCTTTATTATTATTATTATTATTATTTTCATTTAAGTAGGAAGGGTTAGATACTCCTTAACAACATGATTAACATTCCTACTTCATAGCAAACCGTAGCAGCAGACCACATTTGCCAGATATCTGATTTAGTACCTATTATAAATCAATAATTCAGACAACCCAAGTCCGTCTTAGCCGAATGCTTTCGATATGAAATACTGCATCACAATAACAACATTAATAATGTAGTTCGCAGAAGTCCAAAGGAATGGCGCTATTTATTCATATGGCATTTGCTTTCAAAGCCACCATTATGCAAGTTCATTTCCTATAATAAATTAGACTCAAATTCAAGTTATTACTGCTTTTGAAAGTGGCATATTTTACATCGAGTTCAATGAAATGGTAAAGGTTAAATTGTTGCGAAATAAACTTGCTGGAAACAATCTTAGAAAGTAGTTAGAAAGCGGCATTACAAAGAATAGTATACCAATCTATACTGAAAGTTTGGAATAGATTAGCATCAAACAGCCGTATTAAAACATTTTTTGAAATACTATAAAGTTTGGGTATACCAGTTAGCTAGATACAGATAAAAGAAGGGTTTGTATTGATTTTAACTAAGGATCGACCGAAACAAGTTTTTAGAACCGAAACCGAATTTCGGTAATCTAACCTATTAATGGCCGAAACAAAAATGTCGAAAATTTCTTTTGAGTAATTAATACATACATAAATAAATATACATAATTAACTAATTATACTTTTTTATTAAATATACATAATTATTAATTAATTATACGTGTGGTCCAAGTTGGTTGTCTTTGCCTCTGACCAAATCTTTTTATTTTCATATAAAATAAAATGCAATTAATTCACCAACAACAACGAACGATTTGCTAATTATACGAATTTCATCCAATTAAATGTTTTAGGTATACATACCTCGATTTATTTTTTATAATGATTTTTGTAAATGTTCATCTGTCATACGAGAACTTTCTCGGAGAGTATTCGAAACATTTCTGCGGTTTCAAACTAAAAATTTTCCATTACTGTTAAGTCTGCAGCTTTTAATCAATACGTGAAAAGCGTTTTCAAAGTTTAGTCCTATGTGCACTGCTCGCTTTATAATTTGCACTCAAGTCTTGAGTCAGTCATGTCTGATAATTATACACAGTGAAGTTCATAGGAATAACTAAATTTGTCTTATTTGAGACGATATATCTCAAATCAATTAAGTCATGCTGCAAATTTCTGGAATGCAGATAGTTTCGGTCGACTTTTCTGTTCGGCCGAATTTTCGGCGAAACTCAATTTTGGGCCGAAAACCAAAACCGAATTTTCGGTCGATCTCTAATTAAAACTTTTTTTTGAAATATTATAAAGTTTGGTATTTCAGTTAGCTAATAAAAGAGGGGCTGTATTGGTTTTAACCACGGATTAACCATGGAGAAAAACCGGTTTTAACTGTCCTAGTCAAAATACGTTTTGACCAAGTGCTTAAAACTTCTATTGAAACATTTAAATAATTTGATTACATATTTAATTTTATATAGAACAGGGAGGAAAATAGATTAAACTGAAGAAACATTTTTAAAATTTAATTTGGAATTCAAGAAATGGTTACTAGTAACACGTTTTCTGTAATTTCTAAACTAAGACTTATTATAAGATGAAACATTCATAACTCAATAATAAACTCTAAGAAAAATATTAACAAAGCTTTTCAGTATTTAGAAATCTAAAAGACAACTCTTTTGCTATTGCAATTTAAGAACTGATGGAATCAAAACAAAGTTGCAGTTAAAGATATATAACTATTTTATAGTTAATTATATCAAAATGTTTGAACAGAATAGTTAAATATAGAATATTAATTATTATACTAGTAATATTAATTTATTACTACATATATATATATAAGATATACAAAGAATAATTTATATCAAGCTAAAGTAATTTAATAGAGTTTTGAGTGGTTTAAACCAATTTTGACCGTTTTAGACGGTTAAAAGCAGTTTTTACCACTGCACTGGTTCAAATTAGATTTGACTTAAAACTGTTTATTAGTTTTGACTAACACTAAATTAAAGAGAAGTCTTACAACATAAAAAATCGCTGTAGCTAAACGTGAACTACATTAAGGGGCTACTTCAATCAGACGAAAACACCCGTTGGCTAATGTTAATCCAATGGGAGATATTTAAAAAAATAATTAAAAATATTAAAATGCAAACGAGATGATTTTTTTTCATTGGATAGCTGAGGTAGATCTGTACAAAGGCCGTTTTGTACTTTTTATTTTGGTTGCAGTTTTTTTTTTTTTTTTTTTTTTTCTCTTTAATGAGGATGTTTTTACTTTCAAAACCGGTTCCGAAAGTGAACGTCTCTTAATTAAAAATACCTGTAAACAGAACCAAAAATGTGCATAACAGTCTTTATACAAATCTACCTCAGCTATCCAATGAAAATAAAAATCCTTTAAAAATAGTCAATTGCAAACGAAATATCTTTAAAACTTCTATTGGATTAGCATTAGCGGATGTTTGTCTTGGCCTGGCTGAGGTAGCCTCTTAAATCCTGTTATAGCGCATAATTTGGCGTACTATACTTTCAGGGTGTAATGGTATGGAGTTGTGTTAACCGAATTATTTTTGGCAAATACTAAACATGCTATCGGACAGCTATGCTTTGCTGTAAAAGGTTTGTTTTATTGCAGGAATTCTGCTCATAGTGTTAAAGAAACATCCTTAAATTTGAGATCTGACTGGCCTGTTGGCCAGTCAGATCTCAAATGCTCCTCGCAAACGTTAAACCTATAGGCGTGGAATGCATTCGGAATAAATTAATATTTTAAACTAGGGATGCACCGAATAGTGATTTTGGCCGAATACCGAACATCCGGCATACAGACGAACCGAATACTGAATATTCGGCTAGCCGAATAGTAACTGTTAGGGCGAATACGGAATATTCGGCTTGTCGAATATTTTTATATTTCAAAGTTTAAAGGCATTAAAATGCTAAATTTTAAAACAATTTTACATAATATTTAAAACAGAAACTTTCATTTTGATAATTAAGAGCTTTTTTCAAGTAAACTTTATGCTGAAAAAAATCTGCTTTGAGTTATTTAAGAAGAGGATAGTTATAAAGCTTTTTTAATTAATAAAACTTTAAATTTCATGGCTTCTTCTGTGAATTAAAACAAATTAATAAAATTTTCTTAAATTCTAAGACAAACATTTTAAAATCAAAGAGAAATTGTGAAAAAATTGTACAGGATCGTGTATTATTTGTTTGTCAGGAAGAGACTGAAGTAAAAGTAAATGGATGAATAATAAAATCCATTCAAATTTTATATGGTGGCAACTCAGCAATAATAACTGTTCTACTCCATTTGATTAAGCAAGGAAGTTTTTAAATGCATCCTAGATTGGTGTCTGAAGTGAGCGATCATTTTCAGATATTGTAAACGTTGTTCTTAAAATCTTAGCAAGAAACACATTATTTACTGGACAATGTTCAGGAACTTTCATTTGTACATAATTAATTCCTATGAAAATCCTCGTGATTGGTTAATTTTCTTAAATAATTCTTAACTAACAGCAAATAAATAATGTAAAAACATTCTCTTTTATTTAAATAGGATTCTGTTTCTAATTTATTCTGAATATCTTTATACGTTGACTGCTAAATGCAGAAATTGTATAAGGTTTTTAAAAATATGTAAAAAAAAGTTTTTTTTAAGTATTCGGTGTGGCCGAATGATTTGCTATTCGGCCAAGCCGAATATTCGGCATACCGAATAGTTTGATATTCGGTCAAACCGAATGTTCGGTAACATGGCCGAATACCGAATAGATACCGAATATTCGGTGCATCCCTATTTTAAACTGTTTTTCCCCGTGTCTTTTTCTTAGGGGTGTCTTCAATTTTTAGTTGACGAAATATATCTAAAATATATACTGACTTTTATTTGAAAGATTAAAATCCTACTCAAAGGTCGTCATCTTCGCTAAGATTTAACACACACAATAATAAACTAGTAAATCTGCAGATCAGGAGCCTCAACGTCAGCTCTACAATTCATTGTGTTTAGCATCCTTTGAGTAATATTAATCTTTCTACAAAAAATGAAATTTAAAGTTTTGAAATTACATACACATTTATAAAACGAAAAAATATTTCGAAGGTTTCTGACATTAGAAGCGTTAAATTAAACCCCTTGTTATGTAATGGTATTCTGAAAATCTCATGAGCTACTTATTCTGGTAATTTTTAGATAATAAAGTAGATTTCTTCAGGGGGGCTCTGCCCCCCTGAACCCCCTTCGTAGTGTAATTTAATTTACATTTGTAATTATCAATTAATTGTGTTAATGTCCTTTAGTAAATTCTACCAATAGACGGAAACGTACATGAATTCTTTTCTACAGCCCTGTATATTACGTGAAGATTTTTACGCGTCGTCTATAACATTTAAATTTAATGCAGACAAAAAACCCTCTTAAAACTGCTCATATCACATTTCCGGGGATTAGTATGCATAGTGTGCACCATATATCCAGTTTCTGAGGAGTCCTGTATATGGTTCTATTTAAATTCTGCAAACATTTGTTAGTATACTAAATGTATTTGGGCTGGGAAATACATAACTCAAAAAACACTGAAGCAATTCGCGCTCATTTTCATTTATACTTACGAATTCATTTGTGTATCCCTGTACATGGTCTATACAATATTTAAGCACTACTTATTAAGCACAAATTTACTTAACGTTAAAACGCACACCATATTCGAAAATGCTCTTCAGCAATCATCCCTAATAGACCAGAACTGTATCCGAAATATTTTATGTGACCCTATAAATGAACGACAAATACGATACAAATCATATTCAAGCTTCTTGTAGTCAATCACAGTAATGTAATTTAATTTCATAATGTTTGAATTAGTGCAACACAATTAACACACTGACGACAGGCAATTTAATTAAATCTGGGTTTAAAAACAGTAGAAGCTCCTCCCTCTTCTGAAAGTGTCTCGGAATTTGGTTTCTGAGATATGTTTTTCATGTTTATGCAGCAGTAAATATCTTTCAATGTACGGATGTAATATATAATGTCTTACAATCTATAAAAAATATGGACAACACAATATAAATGTCTTTTCTGTAAGGTAGAAGTCACTCCCTTAGCCAATGATGTATTCTGAATAAAAACGAGAATTTTCGTTTCCTGTCGCTAACGTGTTAAAATAAGCTGTGAAGAGTTTTTTTCCCCCGTAGACCACATTTTAATCGACCACTTTTGTGTGACCCTGAAAAAAACATATGCTTTGCACCCCATATACTACAAAAATGTTTCAAAAATACATATCAATTTTATTATTTTGTAACAGAGTAACATCATTAAAAAACGCCACAAAAGGATTTTCTTCAAAGATTGTAATATTATGAATACTTTTGAGTTACCTGTACGCATGCTGTAAGTGCTACACATAACATATTTTATAGTAACCAGGTTCTAGTGCACCTTAATAAAGTATATAAATTTCATTACGTTTAAAATTGTGTAACATTATTAAAATACACCGCAGACGATTTTTCCCAAAGACTATAATGTAACGGAATAGTTTTGAGTGCCCCTGTAATTAAGCTATGAATGCTACACTCTTCATTTTTAATACCAAACATACTTTGGCAAACCTCAATAACGTATATCAATTACATGTAATCCCGACTATATTTACGCGAGTTAGAGCACGTAGAGAAACACGGCAGGCGACAGATAGAAAAACTGAAGTCATAAATATTTTTCATCCATGTTGGACAGTGTTAAAAAGGATTTACATGCCTTTAACTGTACTTTTTTTTCACTTATAGCATGGTTAAACGTTAGTTTAAACATCCTAATCCATGCGATAGCAATAACATATTAAAAGCCCCCCAAAATAGGAATATCTGGAGATCTATAAATCTACTGGAAAATAATTCATTATCGTGCCCACTGTTAATTGCATAAATTGCATCGATTTGGCGCGATAAAATATTTTTTGTGATAGCCTTTTAATAGTACCTGCAACAAAATTAACGTAATTTACTACCTTCATTCATATTTGACGCAATGATAGGCTACTAATAACAGTCGCTAGGCAACGAAGAAAAGGAAAAAAAAAAAGAAATATGTATCATGTAAAACAAGAAAATTAATTTAAAAATTCTTTATATTATTGGAATACATGTATAAATGTCCTCAAAACATTATACACGTAAATAAAAAAATCTTATAGATATATTGATAAAACTTCAATATAATAGGAATAATTGCCGAAACGTCAGTGAAGGCTTACTGTGGAGACACAAAAAGTTTTGATTTCCGTTTGTCTGTCTGTCTGTTCCGCGATAACTGCCGCAAAAAGCATCCGATTGGCTTGAAATTAATTGGGCATATTGATGAGGTACTCGGACTTAGCTGTATAGTTTTTGGTTAAATTTGGTTCATTCGTTCGGGAAATATAGAACATTTTATTTTGCTCTGTAATGCTTTGCTATGGCAAGTCAGACGATTTTCAAAATTTCATTTGTTGAAAGAAATGGCTCATATAAAAAATGGATTTAAATGGTTAATTTTGGATGCTGAAATTTTTAAATAAGATTATTAAATTATTCCAATTAGTTTGAAATTATGTCAATATATTTGCGAGATTTTTAAAATTAGGTTTATAAATTTGGGGGAACTTTACGCATGTTTTCCAATAATATAAAGCATTTTGTTTTATCAATTTAACATAATACATATTTCATTTTTTACCTTTTCTTTCATCAGTTGCCTAGCAACGTATTTGGTCTTAATAATATTAGTATAAATGCGTCTATAATGTTTCAGTAAAGCCAACGTCAAAACGGATGAATTAATGCATTTGTATTTTTGCATATAGATGGAATATAGCCCCAGAAATAAAAATAGGCAATATTTTATTTATTTTATTCAAATATCTCTCTGTTCTAAAAAAAAGTAACTACCGCTGTCACCGCCGCCACCGCCGCCACCGCCGCCGGTTTTGAATTTTTTGTGACCGGAGGTCTATCTTCGTTAATATTAAGAAAAATAATGCATACAAAAATATGAAAATCGGTAGTGTTATACAGAAATGTTTGATAAACACGCTGATGCAGACAGTTTTCAAATCGAAGAATTATTTTAAGAGATATTTAATGCTAAAGTTGGACAAAATCGTTCCACTAAAAAAGTTTTATAGTAGCAAAAACTATACATCGGAATTTAATAATTTTTAGTTCATTTTATACGTTATAGTTTCCCGGTGTGCAGAATTGATTTATTTTTTTAATTTGACTCATTTTTCGAGGTTTTATATCTATTTTAAATTCAAATTTTCAGCATTTCAAGAGATATTTTTTACAGATTTTAGAAAGTGATATTAATTTAAACTGTTGCCAACTATATAAACAGCGGAAACAATGTTTGCTTAAAAAAAAGAAAAAAATATATTTATACGTGTAATAAATTAAAAATTTATTTACACGTGACTGTTATAAACAGAAAAAAACATTTGGAATTAGAATTAAATAATTATGTACAAAAAGCAGAAACTTATTAAAAACTACGTCATAAAAACTATAATTACACGTGAATTTTAAGAGAGAAAGGAATTTGTAAAATAATAAATTTATTAACATGTGTTAGAAGTCTTAAATAGGAGAAATTACGTCATATTTACGTCACATTACAGTTATTACATAAAATGAACACAAAATAATATTGCAAAACGGTTTAAATTTACAAATTGCACTAGACATTTATTTAATATTTTGAGAGGATACGTTTCAACTATTTTTCTTAGGAAAGCGCAAATAATATCTAACACAAGTATTTTCACGTGAATATTAAAAAGAGAAAGAATAGTTTGGTCAAAATTACGTCAGATTAAAAACGATTAATTTAAAATGTCTCATTTAAAAGAACTTTCTTTTCGCTTTGTTAAAAAATACCGGGAGACAAAGATTCTGTTTACTTAATTTCTTTTATATTAGCTTATTTTGAAATGTTGTTACACGTGTCTACGTCATCAAGTTATTTTTATTTCGACGTTTTATTTATATTTTTATTAATGTTGTACTAATTTATTTGTCCTTTCGTTATTTAAAATAAAAATTATGTCAATTTGTATAATTTGGCAATTTATATAATTTGGCGAAATTAGTCGACGGGATAATCAAGTAGTACCGCAGCGGATTTGGCGTTAAAATTTCCCCAATCAAAGAGAAATGAATAGAAATCCGCTTATCGTTAATTGTAGGGAGATCGCCACTGTTTTTTAAATTATAATTCAATCTTTCGGAATCTTTTTAAAGTCGATCACATTAGCGTGCATTTAGAGTCTGCGGTGTCTGGACGGGGGTTGGCGAGCGTAGCTCGTAGGGGGCCGAGCCCCCTAGTTTTGCTTAAAAATACAAAAGTTCATTATTTTCATAGAGAATAATGTGACATTTTTTCATAAAATTTATCAATGTTTCTTTAATAGTTGCCAAGAAAATCAAAACCTTGAATAATAGTTTCTCTTAAACAATTTTCAATTGAAAGATTTTGACGTGAAACAGGAAAATGAAAAAAAAAAAAAATAAGAATAAAAAAATTAATATGGCGACATATTGGGAATAAAAAGAAAACTCTCAAGTATTTCTTAATATAACAAGATGAAAGGTTTTGAGTAAGTACGAATAGAAGGTGAATTAGACGTCATTTATCCAAAAAAAAAAAAAAAAAAAAGATGTTGGAATAAAAAGGTTTTGGCTAAAATAAAATTAACTATTATTCACGGAGGAAAGAGATAGATGGAGATGCAGTATGCCGTAAAAACAATTTGCAATATGATGTGCGTTATCGCTCAGATTTAAATGCCCTCATTCGGCCCAAACAAAACAAGCACGTGGAACAGGGACCGAATTCTTTGACTTCATCCGTGCATTTTTTCTGTAAAATGAAAATGATCTGCTTATATTTAAGCATTCTAAAGTAGCATTTCATCGTATTATGAATTAAAAACTGTATTACTAAAAATATTTTTCTTTTCTTTCTTTTTTTAAGCACGCCGTTGTGTTTGGGTCGAATGTAGCGGATTTTAAGGTTACATTTTTGGCGTCACTTCAAGCTTTATTGTTTGCGTACGGTTAACATGAGGATTTTATTTTAAATTTTAAATTTATCAATTTATAAAAAAAACTTATGCTTATCTTATAAATCACAGCGTAAAAAAAAAAATCTATGATATACTATAACCATCCGCACAATCAATAAAAAATTACGAATGTAAATTTAAATAGACTAAGGGGGGGGGGGGTGTTCAGGGGGGCAGAGCCCCCCTGAAGAAATGCAATTTTTGATTTAAAAA
The DNA here is from genome assembly GCA_963932465.1 of Maratus speciosus. Taxonomy (NCBI): domain Eukaryota; kingdom Metazoa; phylum Arthropoda; class Arachnida; order Araneae; family Salticidae; genus Maratus; species Maratus speciosus. Next base: position 301,663,095 of record OZ010798.1, on the reverse strand, counting down.
GTAACCAGAATAAGCAGCTCATCAGAATTTCAAAACATCAGTGTATAACCACTTGTTTAACGCATTTAATTTCTGAAACTTTACGAAGTATTTTGTATTCTTATAAATATTTATGTAATTTGAAAACTTTAAAAAGCGATTTGTAGGAAGATGAATATTACGCAATGAGTGTTAAAAAACAATGACTTGCAAAGATGACGTTGAGGCTCCTGATCTGCAGATTTACTAGTTTAAAACCTTTATTTGGAATTTTAGTATCCATAATTTGACATTTAAATCCATTAATCAAACGTGCCATTTTCTTTCAACAAATCGAAATTTGAAAATCGTCTGACTTGCCGTAGAAAAGCATTATAAAGAAAAATAAAATATTCCATATTTTCCGAACGAATGAACCAAATTTAACCAAAAACTATACAGCTACGTCCGGGTATCTCACAAATATGCCCAATTAATTTCAAGCTGATCGGGTGCTTTTTGCGGCAGTTATCGCGGAACAGACGGACAGACAGACAGACAGACATCCGGAAATCAAAACTTTTCGTGTCTCCACAGTAAGCCTTCACTGACGTTTCGGCAATTAAGCATGTATTTTAGAAATATTATGCCAATTAAAAAGAAAGAAGTTTTTTAACCCTTTCAAAGGGCGGTGGTCACAAGGTGGGTACCACCTAATTTTAATTCCAAAACTGACAAAGGGCACCAAGAATATTTTTATAAAATTTTGCTTTTGTAATGAAAGTGCAAAATAGCGGATTTATACTTTAAGAAATTCTTTTGAAAATTCGGGTGTCAGTCAATTATTTCATCATTTTACGAACATAATTCTTTTGCCCCTGAAAGGGTTAAAAGAGTACACACACGCACAAAGACCAAATTTCTGAATTGCTCTGCAAAATAACTAACTCCAAGGGTTGATCAGACCAAAATGTCTTAAAATTAAATTTCTCAGACTTTTTTATATGCTAGATTGTTAAAAAAAATGTGTATTTTTGTGTGTTTCCCGTGACGGTACAACATTTAATATTTTCAGAACTTCATTACTAAATTAATTTTAAGGCATTTTTCCCGTAGCCACGTGCAAATGATAAATTGGCAAATATTCTTTGTGGTTACAACTGCATATGAGTTACAATTATGGGCCACACCACACTAGCTAATATAAATATGCCAACTAATTGACAATAAACCTACAACAATACTGTGACAATACAACATTTAATATTTTTAAAACTTTATTATTATTACATTAATTTTAAGGCATTTTTCCAATAGCCCGTGCGCAGGTGATAAATTGGCAATTATTTTTTGTGGTTACAACTGCATATGAGTTAAAACTACGGAGTTAATTATGGGCCAAACCACACCAGGTAAAATAGAACCAACTAATTGACAATGAAATATTTTAAATACTAAAAAGCAGAAAATACAGAGTAACATATATTTATATTTTTAAAAACGCTTTTTTTTTTTTTCTTGATACATTAAAGCGTCAATTTTCGTGAAGACTTCGATATTTTCAATAAATAAATAAATAGGTTTAAATTACGTCAGAAATTGTATTGAAAACTAGCAAGTTTCGCTTACACGCTGCTTAGATTCTCCAAACGAACCTTGAATCAAACAAAATATATCGGTGAATTTGACCTCGTGTTTTAAAGCAATATGGACCTTTATCTGGAATGTCCTTCCGCATTGCTGGAAACGATACCAACGCCACTGCGCTATTATATTTTCAATGTATCAAACAAAATTTGAGCTGTTAAGGACTAACATTTTTAGCTGAATATTTACAGTAGGAATTGAGTAAAAAAACAATACGCAATATACCAAAACCATCCCTGAAAAAATATCTAACTAACAGTGCAGGTTAAATTATAATCCCATCCAGCAGAACATTAAAAAAAAATATATACTAATCTACAGCTAAGGAATGTAGAACAATATACTATATACTGAAATCTTCTCTGAAAAATTCTCACGGTGCAAGATTCATCAATATCCGTCCAGTAGAACTTAAAAAGGCTAATCTTCAACAATGAGGTTCACCTGATTATATAACTTGCCACTAAAATCCTATAACTAATTAACGTAGAATGACATGTTATAGCCCAGGAACGGCGAACCTATGGCACGCGTGCCAAAAGTGGCACGCGAAAGAATAATTTTGGCACGTTGAGTACTTGTAACTGAATCAATTCAGAAAATACACAAACTCTAGATGATATAATCATGACTAAATTTAATTTATTGGAAATTGAAGAAGAATTAAATGTACCTATGATAAAATTATTTCAACTTAGAAATTAATTTCAGAGCTATTTAAAAGAGACTTGCGTTTGATCTTTCAATATTTTTTTCATCTATGTCCGAAAGGTCACTACTTTCTAAAATGAATAATAAAAAATATCAAATAAAAAGCAGTTCTCATATAAATCCAGTTCAGTTTGCATTCTGTTGAAATTAACTGAGTATGAACCTGATATTAATTATTTTCCTTCCAAGATGCAACAACACAATCACATATATTTTTTAATAATTTCTAGAATCTAAATTTTATGGTTATTATAGTGCAATATCTCACCTGTATCTTAGCCATTTGTTTTTATTATCTAAATGTTATTATTTAAAGTTTTGTTTTTCATGATTTTTCAATCCACTAAATTTTTTGGCACGTCAAGGTCGTGTAAAATATTTTTGGAAAGAAATTGGCACGCAGTTATAAAAAGTTTCGCCAACCCTGTTATAGCCTATAACTTTCTTTGAAAAAAATGTGTAACTAATAATGCAAGTTGCGTTGAAATCCAAAATCTCTTCAGCACAACTTAAGTTATAAGCAAAACGGAATAGAAAAAAAAATTCCATTTATATTTTATATATGTATATATATAACAACAGGGGTGTTTTGTTTCTTTAGTTTTGAGCTTGTTTTTGGTAAGCTCCTTTGATAATTTAAAAGAATCAATTACAGTGGAACCCGGTTAAGACGCTCACGGTTAATACGCGATCCCGCTTAATACGCGGATTTTTTCGGATCCCTTGAACATAGCCCATAAGGCTAATGTAAAAAGATCACGTTTAATACGCGAACGGTTACGACGCGATCCCGCTTAATACGCGATAAATTTTCGGTTCTTTGAGGAAAAAAATCACGCTTAAGACGCGAATTCATTGATCAAGATGCGAATTCCTTCTTTCTTCTCGAGTGTTAACGATTTAGAGGATTTATATTATTCAGATAAAAAACACCGTTTCCGAATATTATTTTATTTATTTAGCAACAGATTAATTAAGGCGAAAATTACTAATCGGAAATAGTGATAGATGTTTGAATAACAAAAACACCCCGTTAAAAATTAGCAAAACTGCAATTCTTCTTTGATCCCACCTCCTAACATTCTTTGTCTCTCGCTTCGTGTACGTTTTTACTGTAGTAGAGAGAGATAGACGCATTCAGATTACTTAGATACGTCACAAAAATTATTATGATCAGAGTTGTTCATACGTGTTGTTAGAGATGTTTTAAATGTACTTTATATCGCTACTATGTTTTATAATGCATATTGGCAACAAAAAATGAAACTCGCAAAGATTAAATACGACTGCGATTGGATAATTCTCTTATGTTTACTTTACTTTTTGCTATATTTTATAAGGATAGTTTTTCTTATTATATTGATAATGAAGAACAGATTATAATGGTACTCAATATTACAAGTACTAAATATGATTTTAAAAACTCGGTTGTGCTTCAAAGATTTAATATTATTTTTCTTTCTGTTTAAAAAAATGAGTCTAGTAGGAAAATTATTTTTGGTTGCAACGCATTAATCGACAATAAATTCATGTTGAAATCTATATTTTCCGTTGTTATTCCAGTTTGTCCTATAAAAAGAAACAATACGTTAAAGTGGAATACAATTAAATTTCAATCTCAATATATGTAAAAGACTCAACTTTCGACCGTAAACGTGTAAATAAAGCCCAATTCCTACAACATTATATAAATCACGTTTAATACGCGATCCCGCTTAATACGCGACTTTTGGCCGCTCCCTTGAAACGCGTCTTAACCGGGTTCCACTGTACTATCCTTTTAATTCTGCTAATGTAAACCTATTTCTCTTTGGAAGGCAGTTGTAACTTGGAATTTGGGTATAATTTGTTATTGGAAATGAGCGTGGATAATGGTGGCTTGGAAGCACTTGCATATGAATAAATAACGCATTTCTCCCAACTTCCATGAAGCATATTATAAATGTTGTTATATTTCACGTCATACACATATGTGTGTAAAGAGATTTGTGTTGCCTGAATTATTAATTTATAGCATAAACCAAATCCACTATCTGGCAGATATGCTCTGCTGCAATAATTTGTTTTACTATCGGAATTGTGGTCATGGCGTTTGCCTGAGGCAGCTTATATTTTAGGTTTTCCTTTTTTCGGCATTTTTCGTTACACGGGCGCAAATCTCGTCAATAGAGCACCCTCCCCCACTCCCTCAGATAACAGGTTTTATTTTTGCTTGTGTATATTAGAAACATTGCATACTTTAAATTTGAAATAAAATGTTTATTTCATATTAAAACATTTTTTTTATGCACTTTTAATAAATTGGGCGAACAAATTACGTGATTTTGAATGCCCACTGTCGCCTTCAAAAATCCGAATATTTTTTAATTCAGCAACTTCAAAAATTTAGCGCAGGTATAAATAAAATATAAATTTTTTTAAAGCAAAAAATTGTTTAAAACTTATTTAAAATGCTCAAATAATTCAGAAAAAATCCATATTAATTGTCCGACTTTCCAAACACTCACTAGATGGCGCAAAAAAGGGATATTAACATTTATTAAAATTCGAAATAAAAACCCTTTCAATTCCTGAATATAAGATGAAAAAAGTTGCCCTATTATTTCAAAAAATGGCCAGTAAATTGCAGCAGTAAATATATATATAGGTTCAAGATTGGAATGTCAGATTTTCTGTGAAAAAAAAAAGATATTTTAAAAATTACCGCTGCACAAAAATATAAAATAAGCCTTTAAAAGGGCAAAAAAAGGGAATTTTCAGGAATTTTCTTTTAATTAAAACCATCTGGGAAAAAAAAAGTGTAATAATAATAAAAATCAAAATATTCAAGTTCCGCCTGAGATTCGATTCAACAATCTTCTGCATGGAAAACGAATACTCTACCACTACACTATTGACACTCAACAATATATGCTGATATTAACCCATTTATGCCTGGCATCCCATTTTTGGGACGCTTCAAAATTTTAATAAATTTTTATAATTTTCTTTTTCTTCATAACATGAAAATTGCATGAAATAATAATCTATAAATGTCCTTATCTGTTACCGAAAGATGACAGCATAAGATTGATATTTATTTGCTTACTTAATTAGTACTTAACTATTTTCAAACCAATTAGTTTTCATTGATGTATTTATTTAGAAAATTAAATAATTTCATTTAACCCATTTATGCCTGGCATCCCATTTTTGGGACGCTTGGAAATTTTAATAAATTTGTATAATTTTATTTTTCTTCATAACATGAAAATTGCATGAAATAATAATCTATAAATTTCTTTATCTGTTACCGAAAGATGACAGCATAAGATTGATATTTATTTGCTTACTTAACTACTTACTTAATTACTTAACTATTTTCAAATCAATTAGTTTTCATTGATTTATTTATTTAGAAAATTAAATAATTTCATTTAACCCATTTATGCCTGGCATCCCATTTTTGGGACGCTTCAAAATTTTAATAAATTTTTATAGTTTTCTTTTTCTTCATAGCATGAAAATTGCATGAAATAATAATCTATAAATGTCTTTGTCTGTTACCGAAAGATGACAGCATAAGATTGATATTTATTTGCTTACTTAACTACTTACTTAATTACTTAACTATTTTAAAATCAATTAGTTTTCATTGATTTATTTATTTAGAAAATTAAATAATTAATCTCATTTAACCCATTTATGCATGGTATCCCATTTTTGGGTCGCTTCAAAATTTTAATAAATTGGTATAATTTTCTGTTTCTTCATAACATGAAAATTTCATGAAATAATAATCTATAAATGTCTTTGTCTGTTACCGAAAGATGACAGCATAAGATGGATATTTATTTGCTTAAATGAAGGGCTTTCTTCGGTGTTTATAGATTTTTCATTTTTTAAGATAGCGAAATGTAAAAAGTAAGTTTATTTGTATTTTTTGTCCAAGACCCAAAAGTCAAAATAAATAAGTCAAAATCTTAGCTTGTAGACTTTTTTCAAATACGTATTTTTATAAATAACGAAATTATATGTTCAAGCCTATTTTTTAGGCATGTTTGTAACGTACAAAATACAGAGCGCTATGCGCACTTGGGCGCGAATTTCTATTAGCCATTTAGGGGACAGTTATTGATGTAAAGTCCTTTTCACGATGATTTTGAAATAAATTGTTTTTTAGCCTCAAATACGATTATTCTTATTATTAATAATACTTATAATGGTATTAGTCTCTGTAAAGAAATAAATATATTTTTTAATAGCTCATGAAAATACTAATTATAGTACATAATATACAACTTAAAAGGTTAATTTATATAAATTTAGACAAACCATATACAGGGCTTGAAATTCAATTTTTCAGAGGAGGGGAGTCTCCCTACCAACATTTATAAATCGAGGGGAGTTCAGCTGTTTGGGAGGGAGTAAAAAAATCTTTAAAAACCACTGTTATTTTACGTGCTATTTAAAGAATTGCATTAATAATACAAGTAAAAATTGAAGCGTTTTAAATCAACAACTCAGGATAACTATGTAAAATGCTTTTTAATTTAAATAAGGAAGAAAGTCAAGTTTTTATACAGTTTATTTTTAAATTTTCAACCAAATTTCAAGGGTCCTTCCTTAGACTAAACTCGCGTTTTTCCGCGATCCTATGGCGAAAATTGCGTTTTTTCCCGCTATCTTTGATGAAATTAGCGTTTTTCCGCGATCGTTTGACGAAACGTGCATTTTTTTGCGATCCTTTGATGAAATTCGGGTTTTTTTGCGATTCTTTGACGAAATTAGAGTTTTTTTCGCTCAATTTTGACGAAACTCGCGTTTTTTTTCTCTATCCTTTGACGAAAGTTGCTGGGTTTTTTTTTTTTTTTTGCTATCCTTTGACGAAATTTGCGTTTTTTTTTTTTGCAATCTTATGACGAAATTTGCGTTTTTCCGCGATCCTTTGACGAAATTTGCGTTTTGATCTCGATCCTTTAATGAAATTTTGCATTGTATTCGCAATTATTTGAATGAAATAAATATTTTTTTCCGCGATGCTTTGCGACAAAATTGATTTTTCCGGCGACCATTTGTCGAAATTCGCGATATTTTTCCATTATATTTTTTAATGTCCGAATTTTCAGACTGATGGCCGATTTTTCATAATTTTCCGAACCGAATGCCGTAAGTTTTCGGAAAATTTGCAACTGAATCACCCCTGAATTTGCCAATCAGTCACGGAAAATAATGCGAAACTTGTCAATCGATCGCGGGAAAAAAATCGTGAAATTTTTCTATCCGTCGCAGGAAAAATCGTGAATTTCAACGATCATTCGGGGTAAAAACTCGCAAATTATGTCAATCGGTTGCGCAAAAATATCACGAAATTTGCAATCATTCGCAGGAGTTGATCGTAGTTTCAAAATGCAAAATATTTTCAGAAATGGTGAAATTTTTTGGGCGGGATTTAAAAATTTTGGGCGCGAATCCCGCCATCCCACCCTGAAATTCAAGCCCTGTTATAAGTATGCATTTTCCACATATGGATATTCCCATATTTAGTACTCTTACATTTTATCAAATAAATACAAAAATATTTTAGCGTAATTTTCTTTTAGTATTTTTCCAGTTCATTTTGCAACATTTTAAAGGGATTTTACAACAAATTTGAGAAAACAGAAATTCAAGCATAAAATGGGTTAAGATTATGTTGAAATCGAAAAAGAACGAACTCATTTAATTAAAATAAAATAAGACTTTTTCAAAATTTCATGATTTTCGTTATGACAGGGGGTATTCAGCTCTATGTAAAAAATAAACTCTCTAACTTAAATAGTTTTATCACAAAATGTGAGATTTTGAAAACCAAAATTTTGAAAATTTAAATCGTTTCAAAGCTTCTGATTTTTTTTTTTTTTTTTTTTTTTTTTAATGATGGTTGAACAGCTGAATAAAGGAATTTATATGTAAAATTGTTAAAGTTTGAAGGGCGTAATTTTTTATGTAATTACAATTATATGTCATTTTCTTGGCATATGTATGCCAGGATAATGACAATTTCATTCTAAAATATTTTTCACACTCTTCTTTTTTTTTTTTTTTTTAGATCTAACATTTTAATTTTGTTTAAAGGAACATCTTTCCTCTATAGTACCTCAAATTCACTGTAATGTTCAGTTTTATTTGTAATTTATAGAAGCCAGGAAAATAACATAATAAAAGTCTACTCAATTTTTACAAAGCCTTTAAACACATTATTTTCAAAGGAATATCTAAAAGATCTTGCTGGTAGCAATGATTTTACTACTTCTGACTTGGACTATGTCAAGAACAAGAAGAATTACTCTGCAGCGCCATCTTTATACCTCATAAAGAACTAAAATGAGCAGGCCAGGACAATGAGATTCATTTTCAGTGACAATCATATTTTAATTATGGAAAATTATTTATAAAATACAGAACTTGTTACCTCCCACATATATATGTTATATAAGGTATCATTATTAATTAGAAATTAAAAAAACTAGAAAAGATATTTGTACATGATAGCAGAAAGCGTTATACTTTGCACACATCACAGTGTGACATGCTAGGAAAATGACAATTTGTCTTTTAAATGGCTTTACTTTTGTGTTTATGAATATAATAACTCTTGAAAATGCTTCTAAGAATATTTTTAATTAGAATGTTAAAAAGAAAATTGCATTATGTAACATTAAATAGAAATTTTAATATGCGGACTGCAATTTTCGTATTTTGTGATATTGACCCATAAGAGTTTCGTGAGATGAACGAAACCCTAAAAAGAAAGGAAAACAATTTCCAAATTTTCATTTAAATAGTGCTGTTTAGGTATGCCAAAGTTAATTTTAACAGATAACAAAAATCCCTTTACGCAGGAAATACGAACCATGCACAAACTCTGGTTTGTGTAAAAGCGAACAGTTGTTGGGGAAAGAAATAAAAACTCACAAGAAATATTAAAAAATATCTATACAACTCGAAAACTTGTGTTAATAAATAGCGTGCTTTGAATGTCAGCGGATAATTGGGAAACATCATGTTTAAAATTAATGATGCGTATTCTTGTCAAATGACCCCTCTCGCTTTACGAATAGGAAACCGGCAGCTTCCTTGTAAAGTGGCGTGCTGCACAACTAGCTAAACGAGATAACGGAAACGGCTCGTTCTTCAATCATTCAATGAACGAAACTCGAGTAAGAGAGATTAAGAACGCTAGTGGGTCAAGGCTAATAAACTCTGTGACGGATAGTATACTGTGTAATAAACTAACGCTGCGTTCGTTCAGACATTTTCAAAAATCTTGCTTCAAAAAGTCGTAAATTATTTCTCTCCTTTTACAAAGGTTTTGTTGGTCATTAACAAAAGAAAGAGGCGTAATAAACATGTCAGGGATCTCCGACCTGTAGCCCAGGCTTCAAAAGACTGTCCACATCAAAGAGAGTGACTCACCACTTCAAAGATTCCGCTAAATTAATTTTATGGTCTTTAAGTCCAAATAGACGCATTATTGAACACGAGGTGTCTTTCATGTGGCCACGCGGTGTTTTTCATCTTTAATAGCTTTAACATGAAACTGAGGGGCATCCTGCAAGAGGAAAACTTTTACTTCATGTCGATGTAACCTTCTTATCTCTTTAACTATTGTTTTTAGCCATTGTTGAATCTCTCCCATCATTTTGTGATGGATGGTTGGGTGGAGAAGAATACTTTTCCTGGTAAAGTGTTGAAAGGTGAAAAAAAAACAAGCGTTTAAACACAGCCTTTCTTTTCAAAACACCTTGTTCTCTTTTTATGTTGGTCCCATAAAAATTTGTTTAGCATCTAAAACTGATTTGTTTGCCTATTGCCATAAGGTTTTTTTTCTTTTTTGGGGAGGGAGGGGCCAGACTAAGCTCTAACTTTCGCCAAAATATCCAATCGACGCAAAATTTGATGTACAGAATATTTCTTTGTAGTCTTGGGAGCAACGCCGCATTTTGACAACCAATTTTAGCTTCGATGGTTGCGCCATATATGATAGATTAGAAGATAATACAGATGACGAAATTCACAGCCAGCTGGCGAATAAGGGGGGTATGTTTCCACAGCAACATTGCTCTGCTTGCATCGGATTGCCACATTGTTGCAAGATGTGTGACGTTACTATGCCACTATCCGTGTTCGTCCTCCAGCTGACATTTTATGCACACTAAATTTAAATCTGTAATAAAATTATGATTTTACTTGAACATTAGCTGTTCTTAAAACGTAAATGACCTTCAGTTTTAGGCTGCATTCGCTTGAATCTTGGAACTTAGAACACACAAAACAGATTACAGAAACAAAATAAACATTTCAGATTTTATATATTACAATGTATGGTGCAAAATAACCGCAGAAACAACATTGATAAAACATGGTGAAAGCCTGTTATGTTTAATCCAAACATCATAACTTATTTCGGTAGTGCATTTTCTTTCTAAGAAGCGAGGGCAAAAGGGGATTACTTATCCTCTTTCGTCAGAAACAGATCTTTAATCGTTGCAGTTATCCGGCTTCCCATTAAACGGGTAAGATTAGAAAGGATTTTTTAATGCACTGTGCTAGAGGTAAAAATAAACCAATCAATTAAAAAAAATCAGTAAGATATATATTCCCTTCTGAGTAAAACGATGATACCTAAGCCTAGCCTAGCCCCCCACCTCCAATAAACAATTAAAATAAAGGCGATTATGATGATATTTATATTATTACTTTCTTCTATCTTTACAAAGTATTGGGTTACTATTTTTTATTAAATAATGAAAGAAATGTAAGTACTAAATTCTTTTAATTAATAAATATGCATTTAATAAATATGCATGTTTTATATCACTATTTAATTTAGGATTTCTTTCATCTGGAACTTGAAATTTATGTTGCCTAGTACTTTTATAATTTTGTGATTATGTTAAAATGTAGCAGCAGCAACATACATAATATCTATTAAATTGAAACAATATGTACCTAAGATACTAAATAGTAAATATTTTTAAATTTATTTTCCTTCGGATATTTCTTTCCTCTAAATCTGAAAACATTCACTATACACTTCTTAATACTATACGTCTGCTGACATAGCAAAAAAGGCCTTTCTTGTTAATTGTGAGCTTTATAAAGTCTATAGTGATTTCTTTCCAACATTTTAGAGGGTATGCCTTTCTATCAGTGATTTTTCTTACGATATTAAGATTTCTTATTTTTTATTTTCTTTCATTTGAAAGTTGAAATTTATATTTTCAAGTAGGGGAGGTAGGGATGTTTGATACATAGGGAGGCAGGGCTTAATTTGCACCGGAGCCCGGCTCCGGTACTTCTTTGTTCTTAGTAAATATTTCAATATTGGTCGGAATTCACCGGAGCTCACAAATACAGGGCTCCGGAGCCCCGTGCAATAGCGTTTCCAAAAAACCGAAGCCCAAATTACTTTTTCCTTTCCTTGTCATCTCCAAGCTTTTGCATTCTTTTTTACCAAAACACTTATATGTGACATAATGTATCGCACACGTAGGGGGTGGAGATAAAACGGACTCAATTTTTATATCAGTTTTTGGGGCTTGGACTGACTCAAGCTTAATCTGTATTACAATAAAAAAATTATTTATTCCTGTATCGAAAAAAAAAAACTTTTCCTCCTTTAAAATTATGTATTATATTCTATTTCAAATCATTTTAATGATATTTTGATCAAAATGAAAGGGAAACAGAAATCGTATTTTTCTATTGCAAATTTATGACGGCGACGACGTGCTGATACAGCGCCACTCAAGAGACTGAACAATGAATTTGCCTTCAGTTCGATTTTCTTTTGTGATAGTAGGATGATTTTTTATTGGCTGTTTTTTTAGATATCTAATCTGAAAAAAATATTTTCTGTTTTAGCCAACGAGCATCAGCTTGAGGTTTTGTTTCTTTGAGGTTTTTTGTCTTCTATTACGTACGAGTATAAAATTATGTCAGTGGTTTTTCTATTTATTTTGTATCATAAACAGTACCCATGCTAAGGCTCTGCTCTGCACATTTACGAAGCCACTTTCATTTGTAAGTAGATATAATTGCCCAGTATTGTTATTTTAATAGAAAGCCATCGAGCAGTGTTTACTCTTTTTCTATAAAAGCATCGATTCTTTCCGATAACGGTGTCAAATTTTTAATTTAATCTGATTTTCAGGGGCTCACCACAAAAGATTGTTATGCGGAAGGAATCGATTATAGTTTAAAATATGCACCTTTTATAGGAAATTGTAAAACATTGTTCCATTCTTCAGCTTATAAATATTAATTTCTGTGAATTTCATTCATTTTTTCTTAAAAATGCATAGTTGCGAACTATCCCTTTGTTGTATTAACACTATTTCCTAATCACAATCCTTACCATATTTAATCTCAGAATTCTGCAATTAACTGTAAAATTAGGCAAAGATTACTATTCAGAAGGAGTGATAAGTAAAAAGTGGAATAGTTGACAGCTAAGTATATGCTGATAGATATATTTAAAATTTTTATTTTGCTAAAGGGAAAAAAAATACTTTAAATTTTGCAAATAATGTACGAAATATAATTGTACAGATTGGTGTGACAGGGGGTGGGGGAGGGGACGGTACGGTTGTTGTACCAGTAGCGCAGAATATTAGGGCTCCGGTACTTTTCTTGTTAGAAATTAAGCCCTGTAGGGAGGGTTGATGCATTGACAATTTTTCTCAACAAATGGCATTAACAGCCATTGTAACAGATGTAAAGTCTTCTTTTATTAGCAGAGGTCATCATTAGCTGGACTTAAAAGTGAAGAACTGACAACGTTTCATTTCTTTTAATTTTGAAGACTTTTGGAATGTCAATGGAAATTTTTTTAAATACTGATTTTCTTACATAACTCGTATTATTGTGAAGATAACATCGTGTAATTTTTTTTATTTGTAAAGCATATTGTTAGGGTGAATTTTACCAGAAAGCAGATTGGCATTTTGCAACTGCATTTATACAAAGTTATTGAAAATTCAATAAGGAATGAGAGGGAGAAATGATACATTAGTGCTTGGGGAGAAATGATACACTTGTATATTAGAAATTTAATAGTTTTTTTAAGTTGTAAACTAATATAGGACTGTAATATTCATTATTGTTTTACAGCAGCAAGAGCTACTGAAATTGGTAAGGAAGAACAAAGGGACTATTCATAGACATTATGTAGGTTACATAGAAAAGAAGTACGATGATAGATAGTTAATTCGCTTTGCTCGTCACGTAGAAAGAAAAAAGTTTAAATGGCCTGAAAGAGAAAATATTTGTATAATTGACGAAGGGCAAATTGAAAAAACATTAAATCTACTCGATTTTACTTATCAAAATGATAGAGTTATTAGTGTTTCTTTTAACCATTTCAGTGGTGGTGGTATGTTTATGAAACCACTTAATTTTAATTCCCAAACGCCACATTGGCACCAGCATTTTCATAAAATATTTTCCATTTAATATGAAAGTGAAATATAGCCCTTTTTTTATTTCTAATTAAAGTTGTTGGTAAATTCCGGTGCCATTCATTTATTCAACACTTTAGCATTGTAAATGCTTTGCTCTGAAAAAGATTAAAGAAATCTTAAATGTGTTAAATTTATGTTAAATTGTTTGCAAATCAGCAATGTTCAATTCATTTTTCCTTGCAGCAAAATCCCTAGCGTTTTTTTTTTTTTTTTTTTTTCATTATTTATTTTCTAAAAAGTGTGTTAATAGAATTGTTTTAATAATAGCCATTGTTTAAATATTTTTGTAAAAAATGTTACATTTCTAAAGCAAAAATATGTCAATGTCATTTCTTTTTTAAATTTTACTTAAATCTTTCAAGATTTATCATAAAAAATTGTATGGCACATAAATTGAATTGTCTGCATTTTTTTTTTCAATTTACATAACAATGTATCAAATCTCCCTTGCTAGTGTATTAATCCTCCCCAGTAATGGGGAGATTTGATACAGTAGGGGAGATTTGATACAACTGGGATATATTGTTTGAATGATTATTTTTTAAATTCACAATATTTTTAGTAAATGGATAAAAGGTCACTTTACACTCGCGCTAGCAACAAGATGCCTCAGCGATTTCCCACGGAAGACCTTATGACGTAAAGCCCAACCCAAGCGCAAGTATTTGCTAAGATATAACTTTCACTAAGCTGGCCTGAGAACAATTTCAGATGACAGAGTAGAGAAAGGCTTTGGCTTTTGAATGGGAAGGACACCCATAGTATACGTATGTTAGATAATAAATCTGACGGTTAAGGTAAATAATAGTTTAATTAATCTGGATTACATAAGATAACTACACTATTTACAATTTAATGTTAGGGGGGATTTTTGGGGAAATAAGACTACGGCCGCAATTATTTTAAATGGCCCCCATGCTTTAAAAATTAAATTTGCATATAAGTAATTTTTTAAAAAGAAAATACATTTTAATTATGAAATATCAAGTTCGAGTCTCTCGATAATTGCGGCCGTAGTGTCGGCCGGTGTCTGTTATTTCCCCAAATACCCCCTAACGTTAAATTGTAAATAGTGTAGTTATCTTATGTAATCCAGATTAATTAAACTATTATTTACCTTAACCGTCAGATTTATTATCTAACATAAATAATATCTACTAAAATGTAACTAAACAATACCTGAGGAGGAATTTTGCTAAGAATTCTTTTCTTTATCTTTACTTTTCTTTTCTTTTTTTTTTTTTTTTTTTTGGGGGGGGGGGAGGATTGGGGGACAAATCATATTATTGAGGCAATTTGTAGGTCGAACATGCTGAATATTTTTTTAGAATAGAAAAATGCTTTAAAAATTAAATTTGCATATAAGTAATTTTTTTTAAAGAAAATACATTTTAATTATGAAATATCAAGAATTGTGCATATAGTGCATACTATATTTTGTTTTTAGACAAAAATGTGTTCAATATTCGGCGGCCGAATAGGCCGAATATTCGGCCATAACTAGGCCCAATATTTGGTATTCGGTTATTCAGCCAAACCATTATTCGTTGCATCACTACCCTGAACTTTCATAGATCGTAACGTCACAGATTTAGTTTAATTTTTAGATATAAGATATAATAACACAGATAAAGATCATTAAAACTTTTGCCTCTTTGTTCTGGGTATTACTTTGTTAGTGTATTACTACATTCACAAAGTAAGTAATTGTAATTATTGCCAACGTCTTTACGTTTTCTAGTGGATTATCACACATAAAGTGCAGTTTGAGAAATGAATCGTTAATGTAAATGGCAAGCATCCAATTTCGGAAAAGCTCATTCTTAGATAAAGAAAATTTATGCAATTAAGAGTTCTCACACTTCATGAGAAGCGGGTATTATGAAGAACTTCGGGTCACGAAATAACAGTGATAAAGGCGAAAATTACAGTCAAAGCTGCATTATGCAGCAATTAATGACACTGGAAATTGAGCATTTCAATATAATAGTTAAGCTCTAAAGTGTCGCTTAATTAGTTTTAATTGCTAACACCACTTAAACCAGCATTTTTTATACTCCCACAGCACAAATAATGAATTGAGATTTCCTTAAATACAAGTAATTTAAATATTTTTTCGCTTTAATAAAGGACGCACACACACACACAAAAAAAAAAAAGGCTGGAAAAAAAGATTTGGAGGTTTTTTTTTTTTTTTTTTTTTTTTTTTTTTTTTTTTTTTTTTGTGATGGGGATGGTAGTGTGGGAACGGGGGCAGCATTCAAAAATATAATGAATTTTTATTGTTGCAGCAATTGATTACAATTCTGAGATGTAGGCCCGCTTTTTCTTCTAATAATTAAAAAAAAAATTGCAATTTAACATTTTAAATTTCTTTTTATGTTACCACTATCAGTGTACTTTCAAGAAGAAGTCACAATAGTAAAACTTGAAAATATTAACTATAAGTATTAGTTTAGAAGCTCAAATTGACGCCAAGTCGCTTGGGCCAACCTCCCCCGATTGCGGGGTAAGTTGGCCCACGTCACTTTTTAATGTTCTGATAGTGTAGAAGTTTAAGAAATGATCAAAATTTTACCAAATCTTCATTTTTATTTCTTGCGAACAAAAACACAATATAGCCTACTAAATTAAAATAAAAATTTAAAAAATTAAAACTGCGAGTTATTCAAATAATTTACTTCGACGAAAAATTGCTTAAAAATTTATTTTATTTTCTCATAAAAAACGTCTTTAATACATTACGGAAATAAAATAAATATTAATAAAGGCTTGCTAGGTATTAAAACACCCTAAATCTTAGAGTACAGTAATTTAAGAAATCATTCATCCTTAATTAGGCGATTTATTATAAACACCAGATGATAAATAAATTGTATCAAGGCCTCTGTAAATATGTTAAGTGCAATAATTCTTTTCTTTCGTTTATTATGTTTTTATCATTCCCTTCAAATTTCTGTCAGTAAAATGTAATATTGCTTCATGATGCTTTAGGTAATGCCAGCTTCTTTGAAATAATGATAATTTTCGTTTATGTAAAACTTTAATTCCTCATCAAGTATAAAAAAAAAAACAGTTTGTTTATAATGAAATATGTATATTATTATTGATTACATTCACGATTTATTATTGGTATAATGAGATTTAGATAATCTAATAAGTTAAGATATAGCAATGTGCTTGATATAATTACGTTGGATGATATAATTTTTTTTTATATTTTTTGTTTGAACTGCTGATCTTTATTAACGGTTCAGGAAGTGTAGTTCTATTCTGTCTGTGGAAGGGACAATATGTCTCTTAAAGGAAAATATACATTTTTTTATAATTACAAAATTGTTTCCTGAAACTACCCTTTTTATGGATAAAACAGAAAGGATTATTTAGTTTCAACGAATAACTACCAAGGTAAGAGGTTTTCACTTCATAAAATGTGATCTTATTAAAGCATTATTTGTTGCAAACTCTTGTCTGGACGGGGAAACAAGGGGATTTTATTAATAATTGAGACATATCAGAGTCGGTTAGATTTTGATTGTTAGATTTGTTACTTTTAGCGGTAGTATGTAACACTAGGAAGCCGAACTTTTAGGTAGATTTCGTAAGAAATACTACCTAATGCAATCTCCCATATGTGGAAATTTTTGAAAAATTTTTGCAGATCTACACCGATTATGACCCCTAGAGCCCAAAACCACCCCAAATTCAAAACTTTATCTATCTATCTATAGATATATATAGATATTTTTTTTCTTTTCTATGTACACAATAACATATCCAATCAGTTTAAAGTTTTCAAAACTTCTAGGAAAATGGCAAAAAAATTATGCATGAAAGATTTTTGATATAATTAAAAATGGCTTCAAGGAGTGCAAAAAATAGGGTTTTCAGAAGAAAGAAATTCATAACTTCATCAATTCACTTAAATTTATCGTAAATCCTCTTAATATTATCCACAATTTTTGCATTGACAAGCTTTTGATAGGAGCAACTCTTACAGCAAAAAAAAAAATTAAAAACAAAAAAAGTGTGGGGGGAGGTCGTATAAGAAAAAAAATCACATTTCCCTTAATCCGTTACATTCTTGGTCAAATTAGTACTTAACTTCGAAATCTACTCGCGCCTGTAGGCCAAGCCAAGAGGGATCTATATAATAAGAGCCGAAGTCATGTGACTGTCATCAATAGTTCCGGGCTGACCGCTTCACTTTTTATATGCCAAACGAACATTTCGGTACTTTTATATTAGTCGGGCGCAGGTGATAAATCGCCAAATATTCTTCCACGCCATCATTTCATTAAAAATATAAACCTATCGCTCATTTCATTTAAAATACACATATTTCATTTACCTCATTTAAAATACAATAAATAAATAAATAAATAAATAGATATTTTTCCAGCATAGGTTCTTGGCGAGAAAAAAAAATTGGCATCGTATTTTGCCGGCAATCTATATCCTATTTCATATACATAAGCAATTTTTTCCATATGTATACAATTTATTTAATCTAAAGAAGCCAATAATCTATTTTTATATAGAAACAGAAGTAATTTCTATGTAAACAAATATTGTATAATATGTGTAAATAAAATGTTTATATGCAAATAAATGCATATAAATAAAAATAAAAGTTCACCAGGTTTGTTTTCATAGCTATTTATATATTTTATCAACGTATTTCACGATCTGAAGCCCGAATTGCACCAAGCTTTAAAAAATATAATGCCAAGGCCCCTGTAATGGAAAAGTATCCAAATAAACAATTAATCGTGATAATGATAACACAAACTAAAATATTTCATTTCAACATCAAAGTATTGTTTCTAATTTACATTCAAATAAATATATATTCAAGATAATTTCAATTGAAATTAAGTTGACATATTTCTATTTCACTTTATAAAGTAAACAAACACAAGATATTCATTCATCATAAGCAGTAGAAAATATTAGACCATGGTAGTAATCATGAGCAAAGCAGATTTTCCAACAATTAATTAATAGACAATATTCTTATGACGTCATAGTAGGTAAATTGGTGGCGCTAACGTTTGTTAACGGCTTGCATTCACGAGGGTTTTATTTTGCTGTTTCTCTTAGTTACGTTACTATATTGTCATATTTATGAACTCAGAAATCAAATCTATAAAAGCAAAAGTATATATATTCATTATTTAGTTATTAAGTAGAAAAAAAATTATAAATGCATGATTTGCAAAATTTTATTACATTTATTAATACTAAAAAATAGCATCGAAGTAACAGCATGTTTAAGTAAAATAAGTTCAATTTAGATAATTTATGAACAAATCTCAGTTTAAACACTTGAAATTTCACTCATTTTTACGGCTACGGAAATTAAGTGGTATTTGTCAAAAAAGGCGAAATACGCATAACAACAAACATATGTATGAAATGTTGTCAAGTTCGCAAAGAATTCTTGATTTCCCTATCAGAATTTTTGGACTCGGGGAAGGATTGAGCAACTCAATTAGTTTAAGAATGAAAGTAACATATGCAATGTTTAGCATACATTTAAGGGAGACCAAACTGGTCGCCAGAGGCGGCTTGTTTTTCTATAATTATGAAAGTTATAAATGTGTTTGTACAACAGGAGCAGCTGATCTAATTTAGGGAGGAGATAATAACATTATTATAACTTCATTTTTTAAAAAGATTGACTGGAATAACCAGGAATTCAATTAATAAAATAATTCCTTAACATTAATTAATAATAAATTAATTAAAATAATAAATGTTTACTAAAATAATTCATTAAAACTATCAACATTCCAATACCCCAGAACCAAATTCATACGGGGCATGTTGACCCGGCGGGCCAACATGCCCCGTGCCCGGGTCAACATGCCCCGTGCCAAATGGGCCAACTAGCCCCGTATCGCCATTTTTGTTTTTCAAGACTGTAAGAAATTATTCTGAAAGTATTTCAATAAAAAAACATGTCCTACAATAACTACGAACAATTATTTTTCTGAATTATTACATATCAAAATCTAAAATGTGATCTATAAACAAATAAAAAACGATTATTTGTAAGAGAGGAAAATACTCACCTTTGCAAAATTTTGAAAATTCTCAATAATTCTCGACTTCAATGGTGCTGATGTTGGAGGAGGAAAGCGAAGCAACGCATTCTTGGCTGGACTGACAATGTTATCAAACGCAGAGTTAAAAAATATCGCGACTGGGCCAACATGCCCCTATGGCCAACTAGCCCCGGTCTACCCTAAGTACTACAAAAGTGAAGCTATAGAAAATAGGAATTCTGCTTTTTCAGAATTTAGTATCGTCCCCGATGAAAAAAATATAAATGCATATAAATAGTTCAGTTTTAAGACTCCAAAAACGCGCTTTTATTTTATAGAAAATGACGTCATCCGCATCCGCTAAAGAATTCGTCATTTACGATCACTTAAACAACATCTACAGTAAAATATGCACAGGACGTGACTATCGCTGAATAATATACAAATAGAAAAAAAGTGATTTTGTCATTCAAGAAACTGGACAAAAAAACGGCTATCTCATGATTCATATGCCTTCATTTGTTTGAAACATTAATATAGATACTTAAAATTAAATTTTGTTTATAATAGCTACATGTTTTATCAGAAATCATTCATTTATATTTTTTCAAAATAGCATGTTGCAATTACATTTTTTTTCCCAAGTTTTTATGAGAAAATGGCAAAAAGATATAATTGCTATTTTTCAACTATTTTCCCTTTACTTTCTACAGAAATGGAGTACCTGAGTTGCCAAAATTAAACAAATGGTGCTAAAAACTACAAAAAAATTAATGTCTCAAAAATAAATGGAGATGCAGTTTTCAAACAAATTGCATTTTAAAGTACTTTTTTTTCCAATACGACGGTATAAAAATTGAAAATGTGCTATGCTTAGAAGTTTAAAAAATTGCAGTAGAGATTATTTCGTACAATGATACATCTGCTTTGTTTTACGGCTGGCTTCTACAACGTAACGTTATTTTTTAGAGACGACACGTTAATAGGTGGAAGAAAGAAATAACGTACCGGGGGCTAAAACATATTTAGTCCCCTTTAAAAATTATTAATAATTGTTAAAACACGTCAAAAACAGTGTTTTATTAATCGACTTCAGAAACAAAAGCTTCTGTTTTATGCCGTTATATATTCGTATAAGTATGTATACTTTTAACCTTTTTAACTGAACAATTTTGACCGATTTCAACATTAAACAGCGCTCAAAATAATCATTGGATTTAAAAATTGCCTGCTTCAGCGTGTTTATCATACATTTCTCTACTAACAGTTTTCATAATCTCATAGGCAATAGGTTTTTCTTTTAAATATAAGCCAAGAAATAACCTCAGTTATAATAAATTCAATTATGGAAGCGGTGGGTGCAGCATTTGTGTTTTTTTTTTTCTAGGATAGGGAGATATATTTTGAAAATATATATTTTTACTTTTGCAATACCTTTCTCAATAGTGATATACAAGGTGTCCATAATTAAACGATCCTATCTTAAAGCTGTCTAGAGACAAAACTATTGTTTGGAATGTTGTGAAAGTTTGTGGAGGACATAAATGTATGGGGGAATTTGTTAGAGGAAAAAAGAAATTTAGTTCGAAATTTCATCGCCAGAGGGCGCTTTATGAGGAATGACACATTTAGCATATACATTTAGTTTACAAATTTAATTACAGCCAAACATGTACCACATGACGGTCATCATTTTCAGATACCATCCAGATTAGGGACTGACCGAATACCGAAGCTTTGGTCGAAGTGTATACCGAATATTCGGTATTCGGCAACCGAATACTTAAAAAATTTTCATACACATTTTTGCATAAAGAAGCGATGTTTTCATTAAGCTAATTTACTGATTGTCCAAATCTTATTATAAACATATTGAATAGGAATGTTCTCAGACACAAAAGGTATATATCAATCTGTACATTTAACTATTTTCAGTCAAATCATTGATAGATATTTATATTTTGATTAATATTTTAACATTGTGGTGATGAAGATAACAAATTTGAGCGATTTTAATTTAATGGTTATAAAATATATAGGATATAGGCATAAGGGTATACTTATTTGATGTGTGTATTTTCTTTAATATACACCTTAGATATACAGAGATGAACTCTGATATACTTATTTGATGTGCATATTAAAGAAAATACACATTCAATAAATTTAAATTACAAAAAATAATGTAGAAATAATTAAAATTAAATGATAAGGGAAAGATGCCCATCTTCCTTACTTTTTTTTTCTCTATTGTAGGCAGTTGTTTTAATTTCAACACTATGTAGACTATTTTAGCAAGGAAAAAGTTTTTTTTTTTTATTATTAAATTGTTTTTTGTAGTGCAGCTGAACTCATGCACATAATATTGAAACTCATTGTTTAGTAAATTCTATTTCTCAGTAAAAGAAAATTCTTGTACTTCTAAGAAAAAACTTATCCGCAATTATTCGGCCGAATACTTAAAAGTATTCGGCCGAAGCCGAATATTCGGTTTACATGCCGAATCACCGAATACCGAATCAACTACTCGGTATTCAGTCAATCCCTAAACCAGATACCATCTGGAATCGTCTGGATCACAGTGTATTCTGGGAAATGCTAAGAACATGTCGTGCAATGCTGTCTTTAAGATTAGGTTAAATTAATGAATAAAATTTTTAAACTATTGTAAATGTGTAATTCATTAAAAAACGCCCTCTGCTGGCAAAATTTTGAACTTTTTTTTTGCTTAAACAAATTTCCATCTTTTTATTATGTCTTTGACAAAATTGCACAACTTTATTGACAACAGTTTCGTTTGTAGACAACTTTAAAGTAGGGTCGTTTAATTTTGTTATCCTCAGATGTTTTACTCATGACAATGATAAGCCCGTGAGTAAATAAAGAATTTATCGGCTAACTATAAAACTCTCTCGAGGAATCAATGAAACACGAATTAGAATATGTAATCCATTTATCACAGATCGATACTTGCACGGAAGACATGACCAAATGTAAAAAACGAAACAAGATTATACAATAAAGGAACGTTTTCAAAACGAAAATTCTCTATTAAAAACAATTGAGAGGGAATAAATAACTGCATAAAACTACACAAAATCTAAAATGATTTGTCGGATTTGATAAAATAAATAAATAAATAAATAAACATTAGCATTAAACAAACACAAATACTTTAAACGCAGAAATTATATTTAGGAAAGCTTTGTTATTGCAACATTTTCAAGTAAGACACATGTGTAGGGTCAATATCACAAAATACGAAAATTGCAGTCCGCATAATAAAATTTCTATTTAAGATTATATAATGCATTTTTTTTTTTCTTTTACATTCTAATAAAAAAATATTCTTAGAAGTATTATCAAGAGATGTTATATTCAAAATAACATAAAAATAAAGCAATTAAAAGACTTAAAATTTCGGATTGTCATTTTCCTGGCATGTCACATTTGTGATGTGTGCAAAGTAAAAAGGCTTTCTGCTACCATGTACAAATATCTTTTTCTAGTTTTTTTTTTTTTCATTTCTAATTAATAATTATATAGCCAATATATGTGGAAGGTAACAAGTTCTGTATTTTACAAATAATTTTCCATAATTAAAATATGATTGTCACTGAAAATGAATGTCACTGTCCTGGCCAGCTCATTTTAGCTCTTTATTTGATATTAAGATGGCGCTGCAGAGTAATTCTTCTTGTTCTTGACATAGTTCAAGTCAGTAGTAGTAAAATCATTGCTGCCAGCAAGATCTATATTTCTTTGAAAATAATGTGTTTAAAGGCTTTGTAAAAATTAAGTAGACTTTTATTATTCATTTTCCTGACTTCTATAAATTACAAATAAAACTGAACATTACACTGAATTTAAGGTACTAGTAGGGGAAACATGTTCCTTTAAACAAATTAAAATGTTAGATCTTTAAAAAGAGGAATGTAAAAAATGTTTTAGAATGAAATTGTCATTATCCTGGTATACATATGCCAAGAAAATGACATAATTATAATTTCATAAAAATGAACTTAAGCTCTTCAAACTTTAACAATTTTACATATAAATTCCTTTATTCAGCAGTTCAACCGACATTAAAAAAAAAAAAAAAATCAGAAGCTTTGAAACGATTTAAATTTTCAAAATTTTTGTTTTCGAAATGTCACATTTTGTGATATTCACCCATTAAACTATATGGCCAAAAGTCACCGACACTTCAGATTGTAGGCATTTTGGCAAATATCTAGAGCAATTAATTCTTCAAGAATTCTTCTGAAACTTAGAACATATTTTTCAGAATAAGCTTGATCATGAAGACAATTAGGGGGCCAAAAACGAATTGAATAAAAGAAAATATTTGCTATCACGCTGTAGCATAAAATGTTTGAAATGATCTGTAGAACATTTGAATTCGTTTGTGAAAGAATAATGCATATTCATTTAGATACAAATAAATAAATAAATTAAATCCGCATGTTTTTTGTTTATAGCATGCAGGGTTTTCAATCAGATTCAACATTGCTGTCGAAGAAACAATATACGACAATTAGAATAATAAATACATTAAATATCTGATGAAGTATGAGCATCTGTATGAAATTATTTGTAACTGCGCATGTGCGATCCCCCCTCCCTCTCCACCCCTTGCATAATTTAGTAGTTAACTATAAAGGACAACAAAAAAGGGCAGTCGAATATCGTGAAAAGATACGGCGATATACAATATGTAGCTGACTTTCAGTTTCTTTCTAAACGTAGCTGAATGATAGGGGATTATCCACAATGTCATTTTTATCATTGACTTCCATCGAAGTCATTAGTATTTAACGTCCTTTTTTTTACCCGACTGAAAAGAAGGGTTATGGTGTTTCACGCGTATCTGTGTAAGCGAATTTCTTTATACCCTCGAAACATCCCAACGGCTGGAAGAATTTTAATGAATGAGGTCTCTATCATTTCGTCTTAACGGCCCGATGGTTATAGGCTAGGTTTTGTTTTTATAAATTCAAAATAGCGGCCGTAAAATACAAAATGGCGGTAGAGGAAAAAAAATTTACGCACCCTATTGAGTGGCATATCATTGGATAGGTCTTTGAAAATGAAGACGATGTTTCACTGACTATTTTACAGTCAGAAGCTCCGTTAAAATATTATACAACCTGGAAGTATTGTATAATACTTCCTAGGATCTCTAGCTTTACTGCCTACTGCAACTCTAACCATCCTAGACATCTATAGACCTCATCAAAACAGTGTTTATAGATAGGAACTAACAATTAAACACAACTTAAAAGTCATCAATACAAGTAAATAAGAAAAATATGTAAATAATAGAAATAAGTAATATAAAAAAAATGCTTTAAGTCAATTCCTACTTAGGTCAATAAGATAATTTTTCTTCTTCCATTCTTCTTCCCCTTGAGTGACACTCAAAATACCTTGATCAAGAAGAGAGCTCTCTCGATTATTGAAAATTAATTTAATTTAATTTAATTAATGAATTAATTTTTGAAAAAAAAAACTGGATTAACATCAAGTGTCATCCACTACAAGTTTAAAAAAATTTATTTGAGCTTGATTGGATGAATAAGTATTTTATTAACGATTGAAAATTTGAACAAGATATATATAGCGAGAGTGTGAGCTAATAGTGGGAATTGAAAAAAAATATATAGTTTCACATTGATGAGAAATAATTAATTCGCTTTTTACGCAGTCGGGTTTTTTTATTTTTTAAATTTAATTGTTTTTTAATGGATTTGTTTTGATGATTTTTCCCAAGGAGAAAGAACTAAAGCATCAATAGAGAGAGAGAGGAAAGAAAAAAAAAAAAAAAAAAAAAAAAAAGAAGAATTTGTGAAAAATCTTATTGTAAGTAGTAAGATTAATTTAAGCAAGAAAGATATCGCATTTAAGCATTAAATAAAATTTTAAAAAGGTGGGGGTAGAGGAAGGTGGGGTAGATACGAGGGGTAGAGGAAGGTGGGGTAGAGGTGGGGGTAGATACGAAGTTAGAGATAATGTTTTAATGTGGGAAGTATTTATTATGAAAATACTTTTAAAATTAAAAACTATTGTTAACTCTTTGAAGGGCGATGATATATTATTTACACTACTTTATTTTAATCAAAATTTATACCAGAACTAGCATATGGCCCCGTCAAAAATGACGGAAAAGTGTTATTGTAAGTTTACAACATTAAGTCAGGCTCAATTAAACAGGTGATTGATATGCATGATTATTCAGATAGTGGTAAGTCCTCAAAAGCATTAAAAAAAAATAGTGTTTGTAAAAGTCAACCTTCAAATGAAGAAAATATGAACCACCTCATGCGGGGGGGGGGGGGGAGCTTTTTCCAACAACCCTATGGCAAAATTCTCATTTTTTCTGCACATCTTTGATGAAATTCGTGTTTTTTTCGCAGCCTTTTGACGAAATGAGTGTTTCTATCGGGATTTGTTGAAAATTTTGCTTTTTTTCTGCGCCCTTTTGACGAATTACACCTCTCGCGTTTCTTTGACAAAATTCAGGGAAGAGTGCCACTTGGCAAAAAAAAAAAAAAATTGTTCAAAATCTTGCCAAAAATCTTTTCAAGATGGCAGAAAAACATCATTTTTAAATCTTTGTTATTTATAAATCAATGATTTTGCCCAAAAAATAGAAAATGATGTAAAAACATGGATTTATAAATAACAAAGATTTAAAACCGAAGTTTTTCCACCATCTTGAAAAATTTGTTACGAATGCCGGTAAAATCTTGCTCACAACTACCAAAAAACTTACTAATATAAAATAAAAAGATAAATATAAATAAATACCAATAAATGAGACGGCGATTCAGGAAACAGGGAGTTTCATACAGAAAAAAATATATAAAAAAAAACTAAAAATACTTACACAAAAAACAAACAATCAGTTAAAATTTACAAACAAAAAAAAATCAATAATTTAATGTTTATGGTGAAATTCTCGTTTTTTCTGCACATCTCTGATGAAATTCATGTTTTTTTCGCAGCCTTTTAAAAAAATGACTGTTTTTACCACAATCCTTTCACGAAATGAGTGTTTTTATCGGGATTTGTTGCAAAATTCACGTTTTTCCTGCGCCTTTTTGATGAATTACACCTCTCACGTTTCTTTGACAAAATTCAGGGAAGAGTTTCGCATCCTGTGCCGCTTGACGAAAAAAATTGTGCCAAAAATCTTTTCAAGGTGACGGAAAAACTCAATTTTTAAATCTTTATGTTATTTATAAATCAATGATTTGCACAAAAAATAGAAAATGATGTAAAAACATGGATTTATAAGTAACAAAGATTTAAAAACGAAGTTTTACTGCCATCTTGAAAAATTTGTTACGAATGCAGGTAAAATCTCGCTCACAACTGCCAAAAAATTTATGAAAAATAAAAAGTAAAAGGATAAATATAAAGAAATACCAATAAATGAGACGGCGATTCATAAAAAAAAGGGGGGAGTTTCATACAAAAAAAAATTTCAAATATTTACATAAAAAACAATCAGTTAAAATTTAAAAAAAAATCAATAATTTAATGTTTAGAAAAAGGGATCCTAGTCAGGGTCTGAAACATCGTCAAGGTATGGTACTTCTCTTCTAACTGAATTAAATTTAAATTTTGATGGATGTTTGGTAATACACCCTCGATGTTTTCAGACTCTGAATTTTTTTCGGCAGCCGTTGGCTGAATCGTCTGTCTCTAAAACAGTAAACAATGTAAAAATCGATATATTCACCAATAAAGGGTGCATTTTAAACAGCTAATGCAAAAATCCTAATAAAAAAAAAAATAAATAAAAAATAAACAGCAGAGCAAGCGAGACTTACCTTACAATCAAAATACGTTGACAGAAGCACAGGTGCATCCGAATGTATGCAGCAAATTAGTTACGTAACAGAAAATTTAGCTGACTAACGGTTCACCTGATACTGATGAACCAATAAGCTTCAAGATCCCCCGATTTCAAAATTTACATTTTTTTTTAGGTTCTTATGTTGAAACTTACACTTTTGCAACCTTTCGATGAAAATTTCGTTTTCTCTGTGATCCTCTAATCAAAACATATTTTTTCTGTGATTATTTGACGAAATTCACGTTTTTCGCGATACTTTGATCAAATAATGCATTTTTTCTGCAGTCATCTGATGAAATTCATGTTTTTTCCACGATTATTTGGCGACATTCACATATTCCATGATCCTTAGACGAAACATGCATACTAAAGGACCCTTTGGGAAAAATTGTGCTTTTTTCTGCGATCCTTTGATGGAATTCATATTCGTTTGATGACACCACCCTTTTTCTACGATATTTTGATGATTTTTGCAAGCTCCTGGCTATATGTTTTTTTCATCCTGTTTGTTTCTATACATGGACTAAATGCACAGGTCATGGGAAAGGATTAGAAATAAACTCAAATTGCAGTTGCTTGTACTCGCATTTTTATTTTGTCAAATTCTGCTACCACCACCCCCCCCCCCCCTTCTCGTCCTAAAAATGTCAACAAATTTTAATACTGATTTGCATCAATCCCAGGGATGATAAATTGTGCCGAAAAAATGGAATTCCCTGTTTTCGCTGGAAAGTGGCCCGTCTGGGGATGAGTTCCATATCCTGTGCCGGAAGATTTTTGGCGAAAAAAAATCTCGCCAAAATGCCGTTTTGGCGACATGAAAATTTTTCCAAGATTGCAGAAAAACATCATTTTTAAATCTTTATATTAATTATAAATCAATGATTTTGCACCATTTTTAAAGATAGAAAATGATATAAAAACATGGATTTATAAATTACACAAAGATTTAAAAACGAAGTTTTTGCGCCATCTTGGAAATTTTTTTCCGATACAATTACACAAATTTTAGCAGCATTCTAAATAAATGTCCTTTTTGAGATTAATACTTGTTATTGTCAGGGAGGCTCTGCCCCCCTGAACCCCCCGTTCTTAAAACATTTTCGACAATAAAAAATGAAAAAAACTGGCCAGAAACTTTTTATAAATTTCAACAATATTTCAAAAACTATTATTTTTAATGCAGGTAAAATCGCGCTCACAACTACCAAAAAGAAAAAAAGTATAAAAAAGATGTATAAAAATAGAAAAAAATGTATAAAAGTAATTTAAAGAAATAATAGAAAAGATGGAACATAGAAAAAACGTATAAAAATAATTTAAAAATGCTTACACACACACAAAAAAAAAAAAAAACATTAAGAATTTAATGTTTATAAAATGATCCCATTTAGGGTCTGAAACAGGGTACCAACTATTCATCTGAAAAAGCACATGTTTAGATTTATTTAGAATGCTGCTAAAATTCGAGCAATTGCATCGGAAGAAATTTTCAAAGTGGCGCAAAAACTTCGTTTTTAAATCTTTATGTAATTTATAAATCCATGTTTTTACATCATTTTCTCTTTTTAAAAATGGTGTAAAATCATTGATTTGTAAATAATATAAAGATTTAAAAATGATGTTTTTCCGCAATCTTGGAAAAATTAACGAGACTTTACTTACATCGACCAGCACAGAGAGTAATCCGAATGCGAGTGTCAGTGTGGCGTCGGAGCAAATTCTTATCTAACCGAATTCAAAATTTGCTGACTAACAGTTCCCGTGATACTAGTAAACCAATAAGCTTCAAGATCTCACGTCAACCAGTTCAGTTGTCAGGTTTTAAAAAGGCATTTCCGAAAAAAAGCAACCCTAAAGCCGCCGTTCCAACGATCCGAAATCTGACGAATAAACTTAAACCAGATCGAAACATTTATCGCCAAACAAAGTTCGCCAAAAATATCGCCAAATCTTCCGGCACAGGTTATGGGACTCTTCCCAAATGGGATAATTCACAGAAATATATTAAATTCAGCTTAAAAAATGCAGCATAGGTGAAATAAGAAACTTAAAAATAAAACAAAAAACATATGGCATTTCTTTAAAAAATCAGATGTTTATTTTTTAATTTTAGATGAAACTTTAAAATTTGATTCATATATTTGGCCAAAACTAAAACACCATTATGTGCATCATTGAAAGTAATACACATACAAAAAGCTATGTTTTTTAACGGTACAAAAATTTAGTAAAATTTTAAAAAAAAATGTAATTTTTATTTTTAAATCTTTATTATAATGAAACGTTCCTGTGAGTGATAAACACTTTATGAACATGAACTTAAAATATGCATAGTTTAGATAAAAAATAAACAAAAAATTGTGTATATGGGTGTTTAATTCTGTTCGGTGTAAACTCAGCTGAGTTTATCAGGTAAACTGAGAAATCCGTTGATTGCCGCGATCGCGCAATTCTTTTCCTGGTCTATTGGCGCCTTCTTTCCGAAAGCCCATAATAAAAATTAAAAAAACTTTTAAAACATTCAAAAATAACTATTGACAGATGAAAGCGAGTAGTGGCGAAAAATCAGCACGTTTATCCCTCTGTTGTTTTTCCTAAAGAAACAGCGTTTCACTGTTGCCACTACAGAAGAGTGAAATACATGAATCATTGATATGAATCAATATTCATATGAATGATTCATATGAATAATGATGAATAATCATTAAATAATGTTTTTTAAAATATTTATTCAATAAATTACGTAATATTTCATATGTATGTTGTAAACTGACTGCTTGTAAATGTAAACAGTCGTAAATAAAATTGCTGCTTATAAATGTAAACGCATTGAAAAACGCATTTCAAAAAATGAAAAACGCATTTCAAAAAACTTAAAGGCTTTAATATGCTTTAAAAAATATATTTAAAGCAGAATCAGATGTTAGCCGTATTTTTTTTTTATGAATCGTCAAAGAGTCATTCATTTGTTTCTTAATTTGCTGGAATTTGAATCTGAATGGCAACAGTATCGTTTGTTTAGATTTGATTTCTAATAGCTTAATTTTAATTTAGAACTTAATACATTATAAATGGATATGATACACATGTTTTATATGAAAATATGCTGAACAGACATGATTTTAAGTGGAAAAAATTATCATTTAGCTGTCATATGTTAAGATATGTTTTTCATTAAGCCTAACATGGCGTTTAGCTACGGTCGTTTCGCAGACCAGAGTGGTTCGCACCGGCATCGTTCCGTCGGTCACGTGCACTCAGCTTTTATAATAAGTAGATTTTTACTAAAATTTTACTTGTACAATTTACTTAAAAAAATTTTTTTTTAATTGCAATTTGTGTGTGAGAAGAGGGGGGGAGGAGGGGGGAGAGAGAGACAGTGAGAGAGAGAAATAGACAGACATAGAGTGAGGATTGGCGCACGAGGCAGACTCCCTATTTTTCAAAGATACAACTGTAAATTTTGGCGAGTTTTCAAAATTACAGCATACAGCAACATAATTACTTGCCGCTGAAAGGGTTAAACAATCTGGGGCGATAGAAAACATTATAATTTTTTAATACAACTAATTTTTATTTTTGAGTCTTCTTATAAAATAAAGAAAGCAAATTTAGAATGGT
The DNA here is from genome assembly GCA_963932465.1 of Maratus speciosus. Taxonomy (NCBI): domain Eukaryota; kingdom Metazoa; phylum Arthropoda; class Arachnida; order Araneae; family Salticidae; genus Maratus; species Maratus speciosus. The sequence continues at coordinate 301,631,755 of OZ010798.1, read as the reverse complement.
GAATAGCAATATATAAAACATAAAAAATCAAATGGAGCATTTGCACTACACATTTAAGGATTAACTCTCTTGACGTCTATTCACGTAATAATTTAAGCGGAAAATGTTTTACACAAACTGACATTTAGATAATAACAAATGTCAGAAAAATGGAAATGGCAACCTTTGAGCCGCTGGCAGAGATCCAAAAATATGAATACATGAAAGGAAAAAAAGTCTTTTTGGTTTGAAGTAAAATTTAAGAGCTTCTCATTTTTTTTTTCGCATAAAATTTTAATATTTAAAAGTGACATTTCAAAATTTCCAGAAACAATTTGAAATTTATACTAGAACAGCTTAAGTTTCTTTCAATCGTTTTATTTATTGATGCTAATAAATTGGAATATTGTTAGTTTCGGAGACACGTTAGTAAAAAGAGAAAAAAACAAGAAAGAAAAAATCCCGCGTCCACCATAAATTATGAAACACTTTCGAACACATTCAGAATAATGTAACAAAACTGCACCGTTTAATAAGTTAAAATATTGTCTAATTCAACCATATGGAAACGCATAAAACATATGAAAACGCAATTTCAGCCGTTCCCATGTACAATCGGAAAATTAGGGTCAGGTGGGGGAAAGTGGTGGGATGGGGTAAAGTGGTGGTAATCTAAAAAAAAAAAATGCACTTTTTTCACGATAAATGTACATATTTTTACTTTTTTTTTTTCAATTAATACATAATTGGAGTTTGTGACAAATATTTCTATTAAGATTTGTAAATCTGGCAACAAGTTTACTGTTGTTTATCTTCTTGTTTACATATATGTGCAGTTTGTTCTTAACACATGGTATTGATAAACTTCGTTCTTGATCCTTTCCCACTTGAAAAAATTAGTATATTTTGATACATTTCAGTAGAAGAACTTCTTAAAAACAGATTCATGCATCAAGGTAAGAATTATTTTATTATTTAAATTTTTTATGATTTTTTTCTGAGGTGGGGGAAAGTGGTGGTATAGTTAGGCTTAGCTCAATGTTGTATGATGATTCAATTTTAGACTGTAGATGTGATTAATTTTTAAAAATGGGCTGTAATAAAAATATTAATCTAAAAAAATAGGCTTTATTTATAAATTTTAATCTTAATATGATAATACAATTAAATTAAAAGTTATTTTTTACATAGGGTCAGGTGGGGGAAAGTGGGCCCATGGGGTAAAGTGGGGTATATTGAAAAAAACCTATTTTCTCTTTTAAATTAAGATATTTTGTTAATTCTTTTTTAGAGACATATATTGAGATTATGGCAACTATTCTTATTTTAGTTTTAGAAACTGGAAACAAATTTAATGTTTACAAACTATCTTGTTTGTGCTCATTGCATACTGTCAAAAAGTCGATCAGCTAAAATAATCGCCCAAGTGATGAAAATTAATACATTATATCACATAAAGCATTTGAATAAGTCACTATTGGGGAACTATTGGACTTTTCTTGCTATTTGGTGGTGAAGATTATATAGAGTTCAGCAATATTATGCTACATGCTAAGTGAACCTAATTTTGATAGCCATGGACATTATTTCTTTAATTAAATAATATCTGAAAAATATATATATATTTTTTTTTTTGTGCATTTGTACCTTTAAAGATAATTAAGATACATTTATTTCAGTGTATTTTTATTTAAAAAACAATATTTACACATTTTTATTTAAATATACACTAATTTTGGAACTACCCCCACTTTCCCCCACCATGGGGTAAAGTGGTGGTATCAAAACATGCTCTTTTAAATGTATCACTGTCAGAAAACAATCTAATAAAATTGAGTGGTTATGCTTCATGTTTAATCTATATGAATCCAATGTATAGAAAATGCATCAAAAGTTTCATTAAAATAAATTTAATAGTTTGATTTTAGGGCCTTTTCTAAAAAAAGCTTGATTTTACCACCACTTTCCCCTACCTGACCCTATCCGAATTCTTTGAGCAGCTTTGTATATGAAAAATAGATTTTTATCTATTAACTACATGCATGCAAAAATTTAGTTCTGTTAAGCAATACATACCTCAGTTGAATATTCCCCTTCAGCAATTTTCGCTAATAAGGAGAATGGTACGTGAATTCTTTTGTTCATCCCTGTATACGAGGTATAGAATTTAATTTATATACAACGAGTAATATGTAAAAAATTTGTTAAATTTAACTGCATGCCGAATTTGAAAACACACTTCCAGCAATTATTGCTCAAAAACAGCACTGTATTCGATTTATTTTGTGTGCCCCTGTAAATGAACGACAAATGCTATGAATGCCCTATTCTATCGTAATCATCTTGTAGTGAAATTCAGTGATTCATATCAGTTTAAATACATTTGAAGTAGGGTAATGTCATTAAGTCATTAAAAAACTCTGCAAACGATTTTTCCTCATATATCATAATGCAATGGAATTATTTTGAGTGCCCTTGTAAATGAGTTATTATACACACTTCATACACGATACCGAAGTGAGCATCAACATATTTTAATTGCAGGAAAATCAGAGTATATTTACGTCAGAGCGCGGACAGAAAAACCGAATGCATAAGCACTTTTCAACTTTGTTGAAAAGTAATTAAAAAGAAGAAAAAAAACTTCAGAACGAGTAATTTTTCAAACTTTGTGGGATTATTTTACAATTATTGCTAGTTTCATTTATTGAAAAGGGGATTGTTATATTTTATATAAATTGAAAATTGTTGTATGTAAGTTTATATGTCTGTATATTATAAAAGGAATATAGATTAGATATCTGCGCAACCACGCCATTGGGTAAATTTCATGCGACGCCATCGCCGGCTGCAAGCCCGACATAACCGCAAATTGCAAAGATGACAATCTAATATATAAAAATTAAAATGTGTCTGTCTGTAATGCTATACAAAATCCACAGTTTGGAAGCCAGAATTGTGAAATGTTACGTACATATGTATTAAAACACGGCCGAGGCAACTAAAGTAATCCGGAATCGAAATAACTTATAGTTAATTTTTTAATTAATAAAAAACTACAAATTTAACAGCCATTTATTTATTTATTGAACAACAAACATATGACTTGTGTGCTTGACATGAGAGCCCGCTTAGACAAGATAGCACAAGGAAATATTACAACACAAGAGAAATACATCCTTGGAGTATCACACAAAGAGTGTGTCCAATGGAACCAGCGGGAATCGAACCCACAATCTCTTACGCTCGCAAGCGATTAGCAGCGTGGTGCTCTTCCATTCGGCTACAGAGACCCTTTTAACAGCCATTTCCAATCAAATTTAAACATTTTTCGTTATAGCCATTGCCAATAATTAAAAATTCACAATAAAATCCTTTTCTTTTATGTTCAAACCAGTAATCGCGCGAGTTCTTTAACCAATGTGAGATATACATATTACGTACGCCACGCTACAATTGGTAATACGATAATTCTTTTACCTCATATGCAAATAATTAGAGCTATACATATTATATACGCCACGCTGCAATAGTAAAAAGATCCAACAGCGGGTATTACGATAATTCTTTTACCTCACATGCATATAATTAGAGACGTTAGATATTAGATAACATTTTATCACAAACATCATCAAAACTTTTTATTCACTTATTCCAAGGATAGCGTTTTATCGTCTGCTGATATAGTAACAGGATAAATCAAATGTCATTAAAAAAAAAAAAAATGCGTAGTAGTAGAAAAATATTTTACTAAATCGAATACAGTCGAACTTCGTTATCCCGACACTCTAATGACCAGAAAAAAGTGTCGTCATAAGCAGAGTGTCGTGGTAACCGGAGTTGGAGAAAAATATGCTTATAAATAGCTGTATTTTAAGTGAATTTAAGAAAATTTTTAATTCATAGCTGTTCTTGCAGTTTTAAGCAATACAACATTATTGTTAAACAAAATAAACACCAAAAAACAAAACTGAAAACAATACAAATCAGATTTATGATGACTTGTTTTTTTATTGTTACATGAAATATTTATGAATTAAGGTTTGCTTATCTCTAGATGTGCTTCCTATAATTATTTTTTTAATATTATACAATGAATTGTATTCAATATTCGGTGTTTCAGAAACGGGTGTTACATAATTTCTGATCGTTTCAATGAAATGCAATGCTTAGGTTTTAGCGGGATGAAAAACACGTGTAACCACAAAAAAAAAAAAAAAACTCCGCCTGACCAGAACAAAAAGACCGCGAGTAGAATGATACGTCTATCTGGAGCTTAAGTGAGTTCATGACATGAGTTCCCGTGCACAATATGAGTTAAACAGCTGATTTTTTATATAATTTTAATTTTTTATGATTTTTTTTAGTATTAACACAAAAAAAGGAAGAATAAAAAAATATTTATTTCATTTGTTTTTCATTCTTCCCATCTATATCAACGGGTTATAAGTATCCTTGAATACCTTTTTAGACCTTCTGCAAATCGCACATATGCTCTATCTGCCTCTTAAACTAGACTAAAAAAAAAAAAAAAAAAAAAAAAAAAAAAAAAAAAGCAATTTCTCAAATTACAACGACCATTTGGAAAATGATTTTTTCGAAGACTAAAATTTAAGACATAAAAAATCGCACGGAGTTGATCATACATTACGTACGCCATGAATTAAACATTAATAGCGTTATTACACGCAAAAATTGCAAGCGACAGAAATTGCCTGCGACTCGTACGTATTATCCACCTGAAACTTATGTATTATACAAGCCAAGCATTTCATTGGCTGTTCGGGAAAAGGCTTTTCCATCGTCAGATTTTCAAGAAATCTGATGACTCATTTTAAAGGAAATTTTATGCTTAAACTTCTAAACATCCCACAATATTACTTTTTGCACCGTCGTATAGAGAAAAAAATTTGCTTTTAAATGCAATTTGTTTGAAAGCTGTATCTCAATTTGTTTCCGAGTTATTATTATTTTTTTTTTTTTGTAGTTTTTATTACTTTTTTGCCATAGTGGCAACAGAAGGTATCCATCTTTGTTGAAAGTAAAGGGAAATACATATTGCTGTATAGACCAATCAGGAAACGAAAAAAATGCAGATTAAACCAATAAAAACCTTCAGATATGATTTTGATTTCCCATCCTGACGAGAACAATAACCATTTTTCCAAATGGTTAAAAAACAGAAGGAAAAAAAAACAGTTGTAGTAAGAAGAATATTTGTTTTCCAAGAATTTTTTAGTGAAGATTTCAAAATTTAGTTGAGTACATTGGTTTTCTAAAAACATCTTTCGATGGGAAAATACTGATGTGCATTGATTTGCAATTCTTAATATTTCATAAATGAAAGATACACACACACATTATATATATATATGCTAAAAGTGGTTACAATACATATAACAATCTTAAAAACATTTTTAAAAACATACCGACTAGCAGTGGTGTAGTCGTAAAAAAATCAGAGGTATACGGTTTAGGAAAAAGCTATAAGCTATTATAGATTATTTTATTTATTTATTGAAATTAAGTTTTAATTTTGTTAGGGATTATTAGCCGGAAACAAATGCTGAATTATTTACCCGGTTGTAAGGAAGTTCTCAAATTCCCCTGTCCAACAACGTGAAATTTTCTGACACATTTTTTTTAAAGTAAAGGCATAAAATTAGCTGGCCTATGATTACTGAAGCGATTTGGAATCGAAACGAGTTTTAAATTTTTTGATAAACTATACCAGGGTTGGCGAACCTATGGCATGCGTGCCGAACTTGGCACGTAAGAACACTTCTCTGGCACGAGAAAAAACTTATGCATTATACTCAATTTATAGAGAAAAATCTATTTTATGTTAACATAAAGTATAGTTTTGTGTAACAGGTATATAATTTACTTTAAAATAATCCGTAAATTTTGAATAAATTAAGGTGTTATAAATTTTACTCAAAACGCCCTGTAGCATCATTTTCTCGCCAAACCATCAATATATAGTATTTTCCAAATCATTTTGCTTCTTTATGAAATTTCAAAGGTTTTTCAAAATTGAATTTTTAGATATAGTTTGCATAGCAATATACCTAATATTGCCACACTTCTATTTCAGAGTAGAAATATAAGTGTTAGTGTTAGTGTAGATAAGCATGTATATATTTAACCTGCTTCTACCTGAAGGACTGAAAATGATCTGATTCTGAAGTACATAATAAAAGAAAAACTCGCTTATAGATTATTAATACGGAATTCGATGCGGCATGGCTATATTATGATTTTATGTAAGTTAAAATGTTTCTGGCACGTTAGAATGTTGGTACATAATAATTTTGAAATTTATGGCGCGCATACGCATACTCAAAAAGGTTCGCCATCCCTGAACTATACTTATCAAGTTATTGGCAGTTTTAATCATGTGACGACCGACTTTTCTCCTATCTCGCTCTATCGCGTCTGTAGATTCGGTAAAAAAAGCCCACTTTGACAGATTTTCTTAAAGATCTTCTGCCTTTACCAAAAAGGAAAACGTCTTTCGATTACATAATTTCTGAATAACACTTGTGAATTTCATGCGTTTTCGAACAAAAATGAATTAAAAAATGTGTCAAAAAGTAGCTCCTTTGGATTTGAGAACAGCCTTAACTGTAAATCTTCCGTTACCGTGCTGCACGCGATAGACATACATTTAAAAAATAAAAAAAGTACTTGAAAATTCTTCTAAATCCATAAAAAAATTTGTAAATTGACATATCATTTTTAAATAAATTGCATTTCAAAGTACACTTTTTCCCGTGTTCGTCAATTTAAAAATTGAAATTGTGCGATGTCGAGAAGTTAAACTACAGTCGAACCTCTATTTAACGAAGTCGCTAAATCCCGAAAAAAAGTTCGTTATATGGAAAATTCGTTAAATAGAGATTCACCTTTTAAAATACTTTAAACTACATAAAACAGATTTTAAATTCATAAACACTTAATATTTTTACTAAAAGTAATTAATCACATTTTTTTTAATAAATTATATCGATTTGTTTTATTTATTTTACCCACCAATATCCATCATCAATTCTTTTTTTCTATGTGTTTAAATCTTTGAAATCTGCAAAGAAAACAAAACATTGTACGGAAATACACTATATTTTCTGTTTAAAATAAATAGATTTACATTAAAGTTAACGAATTTTAATGACATCATCGTATTTATTATTATTATAACAAATAATTTTAACCATATATTAAGAATTGCGTCCTTAAATTTAATTTCTGAAAAACTCTGTTAATTCTGCCTGAGTTTTTTCTTTTAAAAAGTGCTTTCTCTCATAAAACGTCTCGCATCTTTGCGATGCACAAAAACCCCTTCATGCGTATTTTCTTCTAACTATAATCCGCATCGGATTGTTTCAAATGATTTTACCATTTCATCATACGAAGTTTTGTTGATTCCTGCATCATGATCATATCCATCATCATCATCATATTTGTCTTCATCGCAATTCATTGCTGTATTGTTTTTATTTTTCACACTGTCGAAAATATCCAATTCGGATAGTTTTCCGAGGTTTCAGTTTCAGTATTAAGTGAAATACAATAATCAATCAGCACATCATGGTTAATTTCTTCTTTTTTCTCATCTGTATCCACCTTATTTTAAGTTACCCTAAGGGATTACCGTCTTCGTCCTCCGTACTTACCGAATTCTCACTGCTGAGAAAGAAGGCGCCTTGTAAAACCAGTTCAAGGCCATTGAACATCATAAAATGTGTTTAAAGAAAGAATGAGTTTGAAATGTCCAGAAATATTTTGAGAAATGGTGAGAAAAAAAATTCAGATCACAAGAAAAAGTTCGTTAAATAGAGAATGCACTTCGCTATTTGGAGGTTATTTTACGAAGAAATTCGCAAAATGTTCTTGGTTCCAAGGAAAAGTTCGCAAAATAGAGGTTCGTTAAATAGTGGTCCGACTGTAGTATGTTGTGGCTATCACAAAACTATCTTCAACATAAATCCCGTCAATTGAATCATTTAAATAGTACAAGAAATTACATCAATTTAGCACCAATTCATATCAAAGTATATCTGAATTTGAAGTTTGATGAAAATTCGTGCATTAGTTATTGAGATAGAGCTATAGGGGAAATTCTGAAAAATGGAGCATAACAGCGCCAGCTGTTGAGCAATTTGCAGCAAAGCATAAACAGCACTAATTCATATCAAGGTACACCTGAATCTGAAGTTTGTTGAAAATCCAAGTATTAGGTCTTGAGATAGAGCTATTGCGGTAATTGCAAAAAATGCAGCATAGCAGCGCCACCTGTTGAGCGATTTACACCAAAATCTATAAAACGTCAATTCATGTCAAGGACTAACTGAATTTGAAATTTGATGAAAATCCGTGCGTTAGTTCTGGAGATTGAACTATTGTGGAAATCGTGGAAAATGTTGCATAGTAGCGCCACCTGTTGAGCGATTTACACCAAAAACTAATCAACACCAATTTATATCAGGCACTAATTGAATATAAATTTTTATTAAATTCCGTGCATGAGTTCTTGAGATAGAGCACACACAATATTTGTGTCACATACAGACAGACTCACAAACTCACAGACAGACATTTTGTAAAAACATGTTTTTCGGAATCTCCGACCGCTAAAACGTGTAAATCCGTCGAAAACCGAAAGTCGAAAATTTTCACGAATCCAATACTTTCTTCTTGTAAAGATAGAAGAAAGTAAAAATAAATGCAGAAAACTGGAATTAATTTAGGCAAGTCATTGCCACCGTCAAAATGATGTAAGAGTTACTCACGGACATGTTTTTTCTTCATAATATAAATATTCTTTTATTTAATTTCGAGTCGAATCATAAAATAGGGAAACTAATTCAGGATGTCAGAATGATGAATACCGATACATATAACGTAAAAAATCAAAAAGAGCATTTGCACAACACATTTAAGAATTAACTCTCTTGACGTCTATTCACGTAACAATTTAAGCAGAAAATGTTTTACAAACTGACATTTAGATAATAACAAATGCCATAAAAATGGAAATGGCAACATTTGCGCCCCTGGCATTATGCCAATAAAATATGAATACGAAAAGAGAAAATTATTTTTTGTTTCAAGAAAATTTTTACACTTTTTTTTTTCCCTGGTATTATTGTTATTAATATTGAATAAAATAAAATTGTTTTAATATTAAAAAGTGGTAGTTGAGGATTTTTCGAAAGCAATTTTAAATTTCTAGAATAAACTAAATAGCTTTCAACAGTTTTATATATCGTTGCTGATGAATTAAGAAATAAATAAGTTGTATACACATAACCTTGCTTGATGATACACATAAAAAAGAACTTTTAATATGAACTTGTACAAATAAAATTAATTATAAAGTATAATATCAGCGTTTCGAACTGCGTCTGCAAGTCGTCTTCAGAAACGCAGCAAAAAGCGATGTCGTAAACTCGACAAAAAAAAAAAAAAAAAAGCAATTTAACAAATTACAACGACCATTTGGAAAATGATTTTTTCAAAGACTGAAATTTAAGATATAAAAAATAGCACGGAGTTGATCATACATTACGTACGCCATGAATTAAACATTAATAGTGTTATTACACGTAAAAATTGCAAGCCAAAAATATCGCCTGCGACCCGTCAGATTTCATGAAACTTCAGTATTATCCACCTGAAACTTACGTAAATATCCAAGCATTTCATTGGCTGTTCGGGAAAAGGCTTTTCCATCGTCAGATTTCCAAGAAATCTGACGGCCAATTTTAAATGAAATTTCATTCTTAATCTTCTAAACATCCGACAATATTACTTTTTACACCGTCGGATAGAGAAAAAAATCTACTTTTAAATGCAATTTGTTTGAAAGCTGTATCTCAACTTGTTTCTGAGTTATTAATTTTTTGTTGTTGTTGTTGTTTTTATTACTTTTTTGTCATAGTGGCAACAGAAAGTATCCATCGTTGTTGAAATTACAGGGAAATACAGATTACTGTATATACCAATCAGAAAACGAATAAATTGCAGATTAAACCAATAAAAACCTTCAGATATGCTTTTGATTTCCCATTCTGATGAGAACAATAACCATTTTTCCAAATGGTTAAAAAAATAAAACTTGCAACGTTAAAAAATCGTATAAAAACCAACAGCGTACACGTGCCTAAAAGCTACGGCCGAGGTTTGCTTTATCTTTGAATCTTAGACACAATTGTCTAAATTTCATTGCATTGGTGTAAACGTTTCTTTAGCCTCCCATTTTAACACCAGTCTTCGGTATCAAAACCATACGAATGATATTCAGAATTAAAAACTTATACTTTTCATTTTCGTATTTTCATACTTTTAAATGTTATAATATCGAAGAGAGCCAGCCCTCAATATCAATTTATAATAATAATAATAATCGCAAAAATACAGTCTCACACCATTTACATAATCATTTTTCATCTATTTTACGAATGGAAATAAGTGTTTTCTGTAGCTTATGACATCACTTTCGTAAAAGAAGCAGTTTTGTGCGTACACTATTGTTGAGGCAAATGATTTTGATTTTATTTTGCAAAAATGCTCAATATATCCACGAGTAACAAAGATGATATCCATGTGCAAAAAACTTTTTTCCCCATTTTTAACTTTATTAATCAAATTTTATAGATTAAAATACGCACGTTTCCTGCAGCTTATGATATCACTTTCCTGCACGGAGCAATTGAGACATCAAATATTTAAATCAAAAGAGCTGACCAATTACTCACAAGGAAGGTCTCCATACGGGCATACTCAGAAAAATCTGAAAAAATTACAGAATGTTCTTCTCGTATGGATATATATGTTTATAAAACTTTTTTTGGCGGAACCCCGATACAGCGTCTGTAAAAAAGTAACTAGATTTTCGTTTATTTTGCGATTTATCACCGGTTGGCGATGAAAAAAAATACGCTTTTATGCAGGAAAAACTGTTTATGTTGAATTTGTTGATATAAGTTTAATTTAAATAACTTTAGTTTTGTCATTTTTAATTTGTTTTAACTATAGGTACTTATGTCTCTTTTAGTTTGTTTTAACTATAGTTTGTCATATATATTTATAGTATGTATTTATAATAAAATTTAAATATCATATTTTACGATTTAAAACAAAATTTAAATTGATTTAAATTATTTCAAGCTCAAAAATAAGGCAGATAGAACGATTTGATTTTGTCGCTATGGAAACGACTTCGTCTTCGACATGGAAATGTATTATGGCAATCAACTACGACTGTAACTTAAAATAGATATTTGAACCTTGCAAAGCATAGAAAATATTTTACAGTGATAAAATTAAATAACTACAGCAACAAGCAACATATATATGTAATATAAAAATATATAATAACCTCTTTCATTGATTATGTTTAAATTCATTAAAAACCGTGCATTCTAAAAAACAATTAATAAACAATTTTCAGATGCATTAAAATCGTTTGCTTTTGGCGAGAAAAAATCTTGCTCGCCAAATCGCATGTCACTTTCGTATTTTCGCGCCAAATATTCGAAAGTATTTTATTTTTTTACGGACTTTCTACTGAAATTCCGCCGTTAAATTTGACTGATCCCTTATTACATACATGAGTAGTTTCACTAGCATTTTTTTCAACATATTCTGAGTATGCCCTGTAAAGGAGACCTTCCTTGTCAGCTCATTTCCACGAGATATCAAGATGATATCGAGATAAAAATTAAAATATTTAATTTTATTTTGTACCTTTATCAAATGTTGCTTTTGTGCAGTTGACTTAAAAATTTACAAAGAAATGCTAAATATAGCTCGTATTTGTGTTTCTAATATTTGAAATTGTAAAAAGTCTGAATTCAACATGATGTCAACTACTTTTTTGCTAGCAGCTATTAGGAAAACTATCATATATTCTATGCGTTACTTTGGTTATTCAAACGTACCTGAGGATGTTAAAAAAAATGCAAGCTTCATCTACGATATGTGAAAATGAGGACAAATCTAAACACCGCGCTAATTGTTATTCAAAAGTAGCTGGTGATTTCAAAATGAAGTCTTCATCTACAATATGTGAAAATGAGGACAATTCTGGACAGCGTGCTCCAAAAGTAGTTGATGATGTCAAAATGAAGTCTTCATCTACAATATGCGACAGTGGGAACAAATCTAGACAGCGTAGCAAAGGTTATCCAAAAGTAACCGATGATATCCAATCTTCGTCTACCACCATAGGTGAAAGTAATGATAAGCCTAACCCTTATACGAGTTCTTATAAACCACCGAAAGGAAAGAAAAGAAAACATCGTAAAAACAGGAGGCGTCACTGAAGCCAAATAGAAGAAAGCGACTGTTGTTCCTTTAAACTCGGCTAGCAATAACAGTAACTGGTGAATGGGAGAATTTTATGCAGTATATTTCAGATGTTTAATCAAAGTTTAAACACGCTCAATGTTTATCAAAAGAAATTAACAGAAATAATTAACGTTTTGTGGTGGTAATGATGTGTAAAATTCTAATAAGTGTATATGTCGCCAGTTGGCGTATTTTACCAAACACGGCTTGGCGCAAATTTAAATTCATTAATCTGACTTAGTTTGTTAATTGATTATATATTAAATTGCAAAATAAAATATCTACTTTTAAGTTCGCAACGTATTTTAGTAGTTATTTTGGTGCGATCGCAGTTTAATCTTCTTCTTGGCACGATTTTCAAAAATCGCCAAAAACGGTTTACAAAGCAAGGATTTTAAAACGGAGCTCTAATCTTAGGGTTGCCATATTGGGAGAAGTCCGAGGCGCAGTCCGAAACACATTGGCAAAGTTATCGCGAAAAAAAAAAAAAAAAACGCCTTGGCGAAGGAGAGTAAACTGCGATTTACCGGTTATGGTGAAAAATATTTACGTTATGCTATGTTGTTTGACAGTTTACAGTGGATAAATATATAGAAAACAAGTAACATAAAAATTTTGTTTTTAAAGTCAATTCCTAATTAGGTCATCAAAGAAAAATTTAATACAATCACTTAAGCTAATATTAGTTTTTGTTGCATTAAATATCTCAGTTTGTTGATTTTCTAAAAGCAAGTAAGTTTTCAATGGAAGTCTATGGGAATTCGGCGAAATATTAGAGACATCGCCAAGTTGGAGTCACTTTTGGCGACTCACTATGGTCACCAAATTTGGCGATATATCGCCAAGTTGGCGACACACTTGACTGTATTTGGCGACAGAAGAGGGCCCCCCTATGGTAAACCCCTTATAGATATGATGATGCATTAAATGCTTCAATAACCAATGGCCACCACTTTGTCTCCCATGCAAAACTAAAATTAATTAAAATTTAATTAATGAATTAATATTTGAAAAAACTGTATTAACATCAATTGTCATCCAGTACAAGTTTTAAAAAAATTATTTCAACTTGATAGGATGACTAATAAGTATTTTATTAACAATTGAAAATTTGAACAAGATATATAAATAAATAAATAAATATAGGGAGAGTGTGAACTAATAGTAGGAATTGAAAAAAAAATACAAACTTTATTAAACGGGTAAATAAACGACTAGTGTTGCCAGATGTCCCGCGTAAATCCGGTCTTCCAATACTCTGGAAAGCAATATTTCAAAGTAATTTTCTTCGCCTTATCTAATAATTATCTGCAGTTAAAGATGGCGAAATAAACTGTAAGAAATTAGTGATGTCCAGAGCATTTGGATTCCTGATTTACACGGGACACCTGACAACACTAGCTGCGACCCACCGTTGGTATCTCTTAAATACCAGCATGGACTAAAAGCACACCACTCACGGAAAGAAACTCCGAATTATTTCAATGCTTCTACGGGAGGGTGGAAGGGAAGGGGGGGGGGGGAGACATCCATTAAGGTCGGAATAGACGTATCATTAAACTATTTTCAGTATATTTTCTGTGGTCACGCGGTGTTTTTCATCTTTAATAGCTTTAGAATGAAACTGATGGACATGCTGTAGGAGAAAAAAGTTTCCTTCAAGTCGATCAAATCTTATCTGCTTTCCATTGTTGAATCTTTCCAACCTTTTGTGAATAAACCACAGACGGTTGGAGAAGAATAGGTTTCCTGGAAAAGTGTTGAAGGATGTCAAAACAAGCGTTTAAACGCAGCCTTAAGGAGAGTTTATTTGATTTACCCGCCGAAAAGTGATAAATCTTTCAACAGGCATTTCATTTCCAAGTGTTTTGTGGTTATCAATAAAATAAAAGGGAGTAAAAAAAATAAAATAAAAAACTAGTAAATTAAAACACGCAAACTTATAGCTACACAACCAACCAGTTTTTCCCTAAAACATATTTTTTAAACTTTATTTTTAGCACTTACAACAATCAGTGAAAAACGCATGCACAAAAAATTAATAAAATTATTCACCACAGCAGACTGTAAATAACGTAACAGCAGAGAGAAATTGGGCTATACTTTAATAATGTTTTATTCATCTTTTCTAATATAACATACAAAAGAAAAAAAAGGCGTAAATAAATTCAAAGGCTGCAGCTTAAACCATTACACGTAACGTGATAAAACTGTAATTTAACAGAAGTAGAACAACAAAAATTCTAAGAAACATTTTATTTTCGATATGATAATGGCGTCGGCAGCAGATGCAATCATAAAACATTTTTCGCCTATTAGTACATTTTGGGAGGCGCATAAATTGCATTTTAAATTCTCGCCTTTTGAACACTTATGATAAATTACTGTAATAAAAATAACTAAAAGAATTTCCGTAAGTATTTTTATATAATTTCCCTAATTTATTTATTTTCTTTATTAGATTGGCTCTTGTTTGATTTGCTGTAACTTTGAATATAAAAAAATATTTTTTAAACAAAAAGAAAATGTCTTGGATCAATATAAAAAAATATATATAACATTCTGCAGTACACTGTCTATTGGTATACTTAGGATACCCACAATCAGGGATGTAGTGGAGGGTATACGGGGGTATACGCCGTATACCCTCTGGATTTTTTTAAGGAACACCGTATACCCTCTGTTTCTCAAGAAACCTATAGTATATATACACTAGGGTATACCCTTTGCCTTCAGCGTATACCCTCTGCTTAGAACGTATACCCTCTGTTTCTTTTACGACTACACCACTGCCCACAATATAAAACGACTAACATAGCTGCTAAACCTTCCGAAAGTCGAGTACCATTATTTTCAAACAGAAATATTCCCTTTATTCAATGACAAATTCGCGTAAGTTAACGACTACTATTCGCTAATATTGGTATACAAAATAGGAAAGTTTAGCAGCTATCCATTTGGAACATAAAATTACTCTAATTACCTGTAATAATTTATATTTATACGCTTCAAAATAATAGCAAACTATATTATTAAAGAGGTTGAAAATTATAAAATTAAATTTCTTGCAATAAAGAGAAAACATGAAAAACTAGTTGGATGTACCAATCCCAAAACTTTCTTCTATCTCATACAGGTTAATACTTCAAAATTCGCTATCGCAGTGCCGAAATTAAATGGCAATCTATGCTCATCATGAGGTTTCTAAAATGATGAAATTCCGTGCATTAGTTCTTGCAGGGGTGATTCTGTGTAAAAAAAAAAAATTCTCAAATTTACCTCAAATTTTCTGAAGCAGAGGGGGTGTGAAAGGGAGGGGGGATCCACTCCCGGCGCTAATTATGCCTTTTCCGCGATCTTTTAACGAAATTTGCCGTTTTTTCGCAATCTTTCGACGATATTTGCCATTTTTTCGCTATTTTTCGACGATATTTGCCGCTTTTTCGCAATCTATTGACGAAATTTATGCGTTTTTTTCGCAATCTTTTGACGAAATTTGTGGGGTTTTTTCACGATTATTTGATGAAATTTGCGGGTTTTTTCCGTGATCTTTCGATGAATTGCGCGGTTTTTTCGCGAGCTTTCGACGAAATCTTTCTTTTTTTCGCGATCTTTAACGAAATTTACAGTTTTTTCGCGATTTTTTAACGAAATTACGTTTTTTTCGCGATCTGTTGACGAAATTTGCGGGTTTTTCCGCGATGTATTAAAGCAGTTTGCGGTTCTTTCGCGATTTTTCGACGAAATTTTCGGTTTTTTCGCGTTTCGTGGACGAAATTTGCGTTTTTTTTCGATCCTTTGACGAAATTTGGGGTGTTTTCCGCGATCCCTTGGCAAAATCTGCGTTTTTTCTGAAAACGATTGGAAAAATTAATTTTTTTCGGCGACCATTTGTCGAAATTCGCGATTTTTTATGTCCGAATTTTCGGATTGGTAACAGGCTTTTTTAAATTTTCGGAAATGAATGCCTTAAATTTTCGGAAATTTCGGAACAGAATCATCCCTAATACAACTGTACAAGTTAGTACAGAGAATATTTGGCAATTTACACCTATGGCGGGTTAACTGGAAAATGCCTTAAAATTAATGTATTAATCAATGCTTAAGTTGTAAAAATATTAAAATATTAAAATGTTGTGTTGTCATCAGAAACACACCTGCGAAGTGTTGTAGTCTTTAAAAAAACAGAGAGTATACGCTACACGCAGAGGTTATAAGCAGTGATGTAATCGTAAAAAAACAAGGAGGGTATACGCTATAGGAACAAGGTATACGCTAAAGTCATGAACGTCATGCCTAGGGTATACGTTATAGCTTTATTTGAGAAACAGATACGGAACTTCTTAAAATAACGCAGAAGATATACGGCGTATACCTCCGTATACATTCCACTACACCCCAGTTGAACATAATTTTTACAATTCTAGCATATCAGGAAGCGGGTGAAAATTCGATAGCAAAATTCCATCTTTAAATGCAAAAACCAGATTTAGTTAAATAAAAGAGAGCAAAAAACAGTACGGGAATCCCTAATTCGAAATTCTAACGGCATCACTCAAGATTTTCCCATATTAGCATCTGGTCTGAATACCAACCACTTCCAGAAATCTAATACTGTTGAGGAAGCAAACCTTCTCAGCCTACAAAAGATGTTCGAACTGTCATCGTAGGGAAAGTTTAGTGCTTCCTGTTTACAACAACCCAGCTGCAAAGCACCTGCATATAAAGGGGTGCAAAACCAAGATGTTCGATATCCAGATAATTTCAAGCAAAATTACAATTTGTTAAACTGTAGCATCATAGGTGGCCTCCGAAAAAATGTTTTTATATGGTTTAGCATAGCAATCACACAGAAAGTTGTCTTTGGGAAGGAAAAGGAGGGAGGGGGGGGGGGCAATATCAGGGAGCAGAATTGGTAAGCTTCAGTAAATATTTACTGTAAGGCTGTTCGCAATTGCTCTGCTCAACAAGCGCAAAACGTTTTGACACATTCACAAATTCATTTTTTAACGGAAAGATATAAAATTGGAAGGCTTGACCATGGAAGCGATTTGGAATCTGTGTTTTCCATTTTCTGATAAATAAATTAACTATTGAGTTATAAGCGATTTTGATCACGTGACAAATACATTTTTCGCCCTTTCTTGATTGCATTCTTCTTTAACGCGGAAATTCGGTTCAAAACGCCCACTTTGACACTATTTTCTGAAAGATCTATTGCGTTTGCAAAAAAAATCAGCTCGATTACATAGTTTCCGATCAACAATACCTGATAGTTTCATGAATTTCCGAAAAAATTAATTAAAATTTCTGTCATAAAGTTGTCCCCTTGGATTTGAGAACAGCCTTAAAGGAAAAAGAAGGGAATTTAAAGATATCAGAATGAACTACAACAGCACTCCATCACCACACCCATATTCAAAGTCATCACCCGATTCGTAATGGCCGACGCTGTAGTCCAAATTCCTATGAGTTTGCGCGAGCCACGTAATCGTGCACCACACATTAAAAGTGCATTTAAAAATATCCCCAATATATATATATATACACACACACACACACACAGTAGAACCTTGATTAACCGACCTTCGATTAATCGAGGTTTCTGTTAACCGAGCCGATAACGAAGCCTGTTCTTTGTTTGTGAATGAGCCTTGGAAAAGACCACACATTTTACTTCACTGACAACTGCCATAAAATATTTGGGTCAAAGAAGCGATGCTACGCCGATAGATCTTCTGTTGCTCAAAAATTGATATGATCGGGCAGCCACTGATAGAAAGTCCGGACTTTTTCAACGAAAGGTAACAGACTTTTTTATAAATGATGTAAATTTAACAAATTAAATGTAATTAAATAAAAATATATATATACGTTTTCTGGAGATTTGTGTTTTATTTTTGAAAATGCATCTTTCAATATTTAACTTAGTATTGTTAAAAAAAAAATTCAATTTGCTTTTTAAAATTTACTACTAGTAGTTGGTTTCCTTTTAAAATTTGTTGAGCCCTGAAATATAACGAGATTTCCGATATCCGAGGTGCTAGCAGTCCAATTAGATCGGATAATCAAGGTTCCACTGAATATATATTTTAATGTTTTAAGATAATAAGGGTTACCTCCCCCCACTCCACAATTTAATTACAAAATAGGATAAAATCGCATCTTCTCGAAAACGAATTGTGGCCAAAATGTGGTGGAATTCTCTCGTCTCAGACTAAGAATAAAATTTTAATTTAGATTAAATTCCTAAAAAATTGGTGTAATTTTTGTATGGCGAAAATGTGGGACATTTAACGTCCTACGTAAAGAGTTCCGCGAGAAACAGTAGATGAAAACTGCTTGGCGACCTGCAGGGATGTCTAATGTGTGAGAGTTTCAAATATTGACTTAGAAAATACTTGCATAATTCTATATTTAAGGAGACAGAATTGTATATTTTTAAATTAACTATACGGTGAATATTTGTAAATAAAGCGTAAAGCACTGTAAACTGCTAAACGAAATTGGATTTAACTGTAATAAGTACCCATTGTCGAAATTGCACCTAAAATGAATTCTAAACATAATCTTTAGTGATATATTTCATGCTTTCTTAATAGTTTTGTTGTTGCAACTTAAATGTCTATTGTACGGTACATGCATATTAACTACAACTTCCTTTTAATCCTTTTGTTTTTATTTTTACAATTACAAAAAGCATGACAAAAGCATTTGTTCCGGATATATAGATGTTTTTCCTGCAAATAATAACCAAAATAAAATTTGATTATACTAGCTGATAATTAGGAATGATTCCTATACTTTATGTCTTTCGTATTAGCCGTATGCCGGGTTACTTACCTGACGAAATGGCCTAAGATTTCGCTACTCATCACTGCAGCTTTTTTTTATTCTGACAAGGAGAGGGCCAACCTTGTTAATCACAGATTTTTATTATTTTAATATATGTTGTAAAGTAGAAACCCCTTAGTGTCAGGTTAAATGGATTTTATCCAACGCACCTTAGTTTTTGAGAAACCGGGGGGGTCTAATAATAGTACACAACTTAAATACTTACTTTGTAACCGCTGTGATAGGTTGGTCGTAGCTCAGTTGGTATGGAGTTTACCGGTTGATCCGCGGGCCCAGGTTCGATACTTGATTGCGCTACATTTGTTTTTCACATTTTTTGTTTTATAAATATACTTGTAAGTATAATTAATAACCTCATTGTCAACTAAAATTTATAATATTGTATATCAATTATAATTTTAACCTATTTAATTTTTTACTTTTAACTTAATAGTTGTATAAAACATCATAAAACTATTAATTTTTTTTAAATCACTTTTAAAATATATTTTATATATTCTTTATCGATGCAATGATATTCAGCAATTGTGTCAATTCGTGATTTTAAAGAAACATCATTTACGCATTGCTTTAACAAAGAAAGTCAATGCGATAATACTATTATTATTGTGTTTTTAAAGTAACAAGCATAATTATATTAAAAAATAGCATCAGAATTAAATTACAACCGATTTTTTGCATATTAAAGATTTTTATATTTGTAATACGCATGCTTGCGCTTTCAGTTATTTTGCTTTCACCTTTATCTTCTTTCTGCTTTTATTTTATTTGAATATTCTTTTATTTTATGGGAGCTAGATGGCACCACAACAGATTTTGTCACGATTTTGGAATTTTATCGTTCAATAATAGATCCAATTTCTTTTAAAACCTCTTTAAAGGATGAGAAATAATAGTTTAAAAATAAAAATTGATAAATTTAAGTTTGTTAACATTATAATTAATGTATGATATTGAAAAATGTAATTGAAATTATTAAATTATAATTACAAGTACATTTATAAAACAAAAAATGAGAAGAGCAAATGTAGCGCGGTCGGCTACGAACCCGGGCCCGCAGATCAGCCAGCGAACGCCGTACCAACTGAGCTACGACCAACATATCACTACGGTCGCAATGTAAATATTTAAGTTGTGTACTATTATTAGACCCCCCGGTTTCTCAAGAACTAAGGAGCGTTGGATAAAATCCGTTGAACCTGGCACTAAGGGGTCTCTACCCTACAACATATATTAAAATAATCAAAATCTGTGATTAACAAGGTTGGCCCTCTCCTTGTGAGTATTTCAGTGTTTAAGCGCATGGTAATGTGTTTAAGTTAAGTAGCGCAAACTGAACTTTGTCCCCTCCTGAACAAAGTTCAGTTTGCGTTACTTAACCACTCTAAACGATTCAGATTTTGAGCTCAAAATTTAAGTCTAAGCTTTTGAAAGCATGAGATACAAAAAATAACGGTAAAAAATAGTTGTTCGTTACTCCAAAGTCTAAAATTACCCTCTATCGGCATTTTTTGAACTTTATCTTTAAAATTTATTTTCTAGAAAATACTGACATAAAGAATAGTTTTAGTGAAACCCGCAAACGAATCGACCAAATTTTCCGTTTCTTGTAATCATTTGAAATTTTGGATCCTAAACTTTAATGGCGCCTGTCTCCTTCGGAAGACGTTTGGGACCCTTAGTTTCTTATTTAATATTGTTTGTCTTGATGTGTACTATCACCCCTTAAAGTTTTGCCCAAGATTTAGATACACCCTGTATTCACCGACCAGTACAATCTGTAAAACAGCAAGGCCGGGTTGGATTCGGTGATATTTTTAGAAAACATAAGGCATTATTATAAAAAGCGCAACTTATAAACGGCAACAGATTTATTAATGTTTATATCACAGCTTGTAAACAAAAAAAAATCTATTAAGTTCAGCGTGACAAAAAACGCGTCTGAAATAACTCGCAAAGGGGAATTCCTCGTAAAAGAAAACAAAGATCTACAGAGACTAAAATAAGAAACAAAAACATTAAAAATAGATCTCAAGAACACGAAGACGGGTTTTCGCGCGTAAAAAAAAAAAAAAAAAAAAATAGATAGGACGTGCCGTATGCTTTTAAATACAATTGTCAATGAGAGTGAAGAAAGTATACAGCTTTATCTCAGACGTTTTTTTTTTTTACCCCTGTGATGTTATCGTGCTTTCTCTCTCTCTCTCTCTCTCTTTTTTTTTTTTTTTTAATCATAACTACTTTGTTACTCTTCAGCTTAAAATGATACATTCAGAGTTAACAATAAACAATTAATAATGAACAAAATTAAGAATAGGGTTACGCTGAAACAATGCAAACAAAAATTGCTGAATAAATGCCAGCTGAAAACTAGTTATCAGTAAACAATGATTTCAAAATGGTTTTTTATACCCGTTCATTTATACGTCTCTAAATTGTGCATTTTTTGTATAACTAGCCATAGCCACCCTTGGCGACCAGTTTGGTCTCCCTTAAAATTTATGTTTGGGAAAGCATGCTAAGAATTGTATTTGTATCATGTTACTTTTATTCATAATTTAATTTACTGCGACTCCCTTAAATATAATTAATATAATCCTTTAAGCTAATATTAGTTTTTGTTACATTAAAATATCTCAATTTGTTGATTTTCTGTAAGCAAGTAAACCCTATTGGTTTACAATCGTAGTCTATGGGGATTTGGCGAAAAATTAGAGATATCGGCAAGTTGACGTCACTTTTGGCGACTAATTTTGGTCGCCAAATTTGGCAATATATCGTCAAGTTGGCGACAAACTTAGCGGCATTTGGCAATCGAACAGGGTCCCGCCCCCTTATGGTAACACCCCGTTATAGGTATGCAGATGCATTAAATGCTGTTCAATAACCAATGAGATGCGTTTCATTCGGGCGCTGCCATTGTACAATTAACAAATAACCGCGATTTCTGTGCCAATATATATATATATATATATATATATATATATATATATATATATATATATATATATATATATATATATATATATGAGGAATATATATAGAGAGAGATGTGAGCGGTTCAAGTTGCGTCATATAACAGCATTTGTAAAATGAAATATCTCATCTTCCTCTATAATAATAATAGCCTAAGTCGTGTGACTGTCATCAACAGTTCCGGGCTGACCACTTCGCATTTTATATGCCATGCGACCATTTTTGGTACTCGGCGCAGGTGATAAATCGCCAAATATTGTCCCATCGCCATTGTTTAATCTATATTATAATAGTCCAAGTCATGTGAATGTCATAAACAATTACGCTTTTCATATGCAAGGCGGCAATTGCTTTCAAAATTATTTTTTCGAATAAAACTATATAAAAGTTACCAAGATCGTAAAAAATTCTTGGTGCTTTTATGTTAGTCGGGCGCAAATTTCGCTAATAGTATTTTTTGACTCGCCAGCGAGCATTTTTTATTTTTCACGTGGTAAAGTAAAACGTTGCTTTTAAATGATGTTCAAATTAAATGTCATGGGATTATTTATTATTTTTCTTTTCTTTTCCTTTTTCAAGAAATAAGTAAAAGTCATGAATTTTAAATGTTTCAATTTTAAATTAAAGTTGTGCATTTTAAATAAAATGAGTGAAAGGATTATATTTTAAATGAAATTAATGACACACGAAAAAATGCGACAGGAACAATGTTTGGCGATTTACCACCTGCTTCCGGCTAATATAAAGATGCCGAGTCCTTGATTTCTCTATCAGCATTTTCCAATTTGGCGAAGGATTGAACAATTAAATTATGAATAAAAGAAATGTGATACGATGCTTAACATTACATTTAAGGGAGACCAAACTGGTCGCTACGCGTAGCGGACTGGAGGTTAATAGGGACCGGTAATTAGGGACCGGAAAAAATATTCAGTCTTAGTCGGTACAGTATTCTTATCGACGGAATCATACAAATTTTCCGTTATAGACAGATTCTGTTTTCATTAGTCGGTACAGTATCCTTACCGACGGAATCATATAAATTGTCCGCTATAGACAGATTCTGTTTTCATTAGCCGGTACAGTATTCTTATCGACGGAATCATAAAAGTTTTCCGTTATAAACAAATTTTGTTTTCAAAAGTTTTGCCTACAAGTTCCTCCCGCGGTATAAACTACGAATAGTAGGATACCCTATGCAACATTGTTCTGGAACCGTGTTATTTGATTTTTGAAAAAAAAAAGCAGAAAAGTTTTGAAACTCACGGAACACCTTCGATTGTTTTTTAGGCGCATTCGAAATTATATAAATGCGTAGCACTTATAGTCGTCGTTCGGTCCGTCTGTCCGTATATAACAGAGTAAAAACTACGCAACCGAATGGTCTGAAATTTTAAATATAAAATTGTTGCAAAATTTTGTCGAGTCATTTCAAATTTTATGAAAATCGGATGTAGATGTTTAATTATAGGGTCAGTCAAAAGTTTTTCGTTATATTACGGCCAATGGGGGAAAAAAAAAAAAAAAATATTTCAAGTGCATTTTAATGATGTTACAGCTTTTCGAACAGAATGAAATTGATATGCACTTATGAAGTGCACTAAAATATACATTCAGTACACTATGCAATGCAAAAAATATTTATAAAACTAGTTATAGTACGAACGCACCTCATTTACCACGTTTGACGTGAAATTTCCAACTTGTTTCTTCTTTTACATTTCAACAGCATAGTGAGGTAATTTATCTGTTCTCTTAATCTCAGGGTTGGAAAAAAAACCCGGTTTTTTTTGGTTTAAACCGGGTTTTTTTTTTTTTTTTTTTTTTTTTTTAAATATACTTTCCTATTACATATACATGCATATTTATTGATAAAAATAAACATTGTTGGATATATAAGTAATATAACTTCATTTAAAAATAATTTAAATTTAAATAATTACGGTAATTATGTAGAAAATTGAAATAATTTAAATATTTTTAGTAAAAGCTATGTCTTATGTTCCATGAATAAAATGCTCTACATAGTGAAACATTGATACCTTGAAAATCTTAATAAACAATCTTTTGATTACTGTATAGGTGAAAATTGGCGGTCGCCACTCGCCACGTGGCGATTAAAGTTGTAAAAGTGGCGATTAAAAAATCGGCCATCGATCGCCACCCTAGTCGCCATTCGCCAAGTGGCGATAAAAAATCTGTTATCGATCGCCAAGTGAAATATAGCTTTTTTCGTAGAAATATGCATCTCTACTTTGGTCACATCTAATTAGCAAACTGGTTAATTCTTTTTCCTACCGGATGCAAGCAGATTGCAACAATTTAGCTGTATTTTCAATATTTCGGCTTTTCACCATTGCTCTTCAGTTGGATTATTTTTTCAAGAAATACATTTTTATTCTGCAAAATATATTCATCAGCTTTGATTCCACATGCATTTCAAATAATTTATTCCTTTTTTTTTTTTTTTTTTTTTTCACCGGATGCAAGCGGATTTTAAGGACATTGCAGTATTTTCAATATTTTGACTCCTGCCACATAGATTATTTTTCTTCAAGAGATACTGTTTAATCCTCCTAAATACATTCACCAGCTTAGATTTCAACTGTATGTAATGTGCGTAGTATGTTAATAACACATTTACTTATTAAATAAAATCCAAATAACATTTTATTATGCTTTGATTATTTTTTTATTATTGTATGCACCTAACTATTGGAATTTTGATTTAGTTATTTTTACATAAAGAAAGTAATAGCAATTTGATTGATATTAGTGTTTGTGAATATATACAAATAATCTAAAAATATATTCTAAAAAATGAATGATAACAGATGCTGTGGATTTAAAGTAATTTTCTTGAATTTTGACTGCTTCCCTATTCTTATCATGAATAGTTGACTGGTATAAAACTCTGACTTATAGAAAAATATGTATATATCAGGCATGAAAGATTTCCTCCTAAAGCAGGAATTCCACCTTTTTAAAGACAGTTTTGGTCATTCTCTGGATCGATGCAAGTATGCAAAGAAAATATTGGAAGCATAGGTTGGTGGGGGGGTCTCAAAATTTTAACAATCAGATATTTTGTCTACTCAAATCCTTGGAGTTTGTTTCTGAATTACTGTGCAAAAGAGCTATCAAATCAAAGGAGAGATTATATTGTAAGCATATGAAAGTCATGCAAATGAAGTTTTTTAATGTATCTTTCTATAGTGAAAATTTTGTTAGACTTGAGAAAGAAAGTTTTCAATTTTTTAATGGAATATTTGGTCCTATAAAACACTTTGATTTAAAAGATTTTTTTTTTAATTCTTAAGTTATGAAAAGAAAATAACAACCATACATTTTATTCAATAAATAAAAGTTAAAATATGTGTAAATTATAAAAGTTTGGCATCATTCTACTATAGATGAAAAACCTTTTCCACCTTTTTTCTTATTTTCTGCTTTCATGCCTGATATATACAACGATTATAGTTTATGTAGATGTCCAGAAAGTTTGAAACATTATAGTGGCCACTAACTTTAAAAAAGTGGCCACTAATGAAACTGAGTCTACCGGCCACTGGCTACTAACCCAATTTCCCAGTTTTCACCTATAGATTACTGTAACTATAAATAAACATATGGTATAATAAAAAGTTACAATTCCAGTGCAAAATTCACCTTGATTACTAATTAACATACATAAGATACAAATAAATGTAAATACATTGCTTAAAGGTGCGTCATATTTAATAAAATCCTTTAAAAACACACATTAAAATAACTTTAATGTGTTTTTAAAGGATTTTATTAAATATGACGCACCTTTAAGCAATGTATTTCCATTTATTTGTATCTTATGTATGTTAATATATGGTGTAGTTTCATAAATACAATATACTTTCCCATGGCTATTCAAAATAATTTCGTTGAAATATTTGCAATCTGAGATATCTGATTTTTCTGTTAGAACACTACATGAACAATTATTATCTTTTATTGAAAGTAAAGCTTTTTATAAAGAATTCCTGGAATGATTTGAATTTAGCAGTAGAGTCTTTACACATTTCAAGAAGTATTGTATATTGCCATTTGACACTTCTCAGAAACTGCCAGGTAAAAAAAAATAAATAAATAAATAAATAAAAAAAAGGGCGACAGTAAAATAAACAGAAATACCTATTTACCAGCTTTTTAGACTACTGAAAATATTGATCTTAAAATGGAAAGTAGATTTACAAAACTTGTCAATCTTAAAAAAATTCAGAAGGTATACGTCGTATACCCCTCCACTACATCCCAGGTTAAAAATAGAAATATTTACATCCAATAATTTGAAGCACTTAAATTACAGAATTGAGAAAATATTATATTAGATTTTTTCTAAAAAACCAGTTGTTTAACCAATTGATTTAAACCATGCCAACCCTGCTGGTAACAGAATAAAATCATAATTCAAAACCCCAATCCCAATGTAGGAAAGCAAGAAAAACAAAGGCTTACTAAACCCAATAGCCATGATACGACAAAGAAAACTCACAGCCAATCATTCATTAGCATACAGAACAAAGAGTAACCAATGGAGAGAATTACTTATGATTAAGTCATCATTGAGGCATAATGTAATCCTTAGTAAATCTTAACTAATCAAGCAATCTAAGTAGTAAAAGTGTATTTTTAGCTCAAATCTGCCATTTTGGCTAATTTTTTTTAAAAAAAGGCTTGAAAGAGAAGAAGAAAGAAAACTAACTACTTTTTTTTTCCCCAGCTAATTTTAGAAGAATTAGTATGCCATGTAGATTTAAAGCTTATAAGAAAAGTTTGATTGGCTAAAAATGTTTGTCACTTTACAAGTTTATTAATTCATCATTTTTCTAAAGTTTTGATTGTAGCTTCTGCATAACTTGGATTTTGCATTTTTCAATAACGTGTAAAATAAATGAAAACATTAGGGAAAAAGAGAAAAAAAAACAGATGAAAAAAAACCGGCATGGTTTTTTTTAAAAAACCATTTGGTTTAAACTAAACAACCCTGCTTAATCTATTTAGGATTTATATATATATATATCTAATAAACATTTAGTAAATTAATTGTTTCAACACTTCGTCTAATATAGTATGACAAATAGTAATAATATATATATTAAAAAAAAAAAAAAAAAGTTAGAATGGAGAATAAAAACCGATAGAAAATGGAGCTGATGGAGACTTCAAAGCTGCGGGAAAAAAAACACCAGATTCAAAAATAGAACACGGAATTCTGATCTCGCAAAATAGAATAAAAATACATAACACAAGAATCATAAGAAAGAACATTATTGCGCTAAAAAAAAAAAAAAAAAAAAAAAAAAATGCAGAAAAGTGGGGTTAACTGACTTTGATAAAGTTCCTAGGAAATCTTCATCTCACAGCAATGTTCTCTACCCTTCCCTCTGGGCACGTTTTTGAGATATTTCGGGATATAAAAATAGGAAATATTCTTTCTTGCAACGAAAAATGGCAAGTGTTGTTACCGCAAGATTTCTTTCTTCTTTTTTTTTTCCATCTTCTTATTCGTTGAATCGTTTTAAAAAAGAAGGAAGGGGATAAACGGAGAATGTTAGTTGCATGCCTGCTGCTGAAATACCAATCACGCGTCTCTAATTTAAGCGTTTTTCTTGTAATGTCAGCTGTTGAGATTGTTTCATATTTGTGTCACATTTGGAAAATGGAGTACCTCATTTATATAAAAGATGATTTAAATAACATACTTTGAAAATAACAGGCTTTTGCATAAATTTTAAGTCTTCGAAAATTAAAAAAAAAAGGGGGGGGATTCTTTCTTGTAACGAAATAGTGCAAGTGTTGTTACCACAAGGTTTTCTTTTTTTCAGCTGAAAAAAATCGATTTTTCTTTTTTTACATTTTTCTATTCCCTATAGTCTGTAGATTATTCTTGTACAACGATTTGGCCGAATTCAAAGTCCTTTCGTAATTATTTAGTGCTTTAACAGGGTGTCAACAGAAATTGTGAAAAAAAGCTCCCTGATTTTTCCCTGATTGTATTTATCAGAAATCCCCGGTTTCCATTATTAACAATACACAAACCATATTTTTTCATTTGTGCTGCTTCGTCATACAACACATTTATCCAGCTTGCTAATATCTCATTTGAGAGAAAAAACGACAGAAAAACACAAAAATTGCCTAATATTAATAAAGTAACTGGTTGACAGTTTTATAAATCTGAACTCAAATTTAGTTCAACAACTTCATATGGTGGCCAATGGATATATAATGACCAAAAAATTTCCTCATTTTCTGAAAAATGTTCAATTTTAAGACATACATTAGAATAACCCGTCAGATGTAGGTATAATTTAAAATTTTCAAAAATGGGTAAATTGTCTTCAATATAAGCATTTATCCACAGAAAATGAGGACATCTGATTCCCTTAGTTTGTGTTAAATATCAAAAACTCATACTACGTACATCTTTTTTAAAACGCTGGGAGATCCTAATTAGTATGTGAAAAAATAGACGAATCAGTCTGGCAAGGTGAAAATACAAATATTTTCCCATATAGACGAATTTCCCTGATTTTCGAGTATTTTTATATAATTCCCTGACTTTCCCAGATTGATAAGCGTCCCTGATTTTTTCCAGACTGATAAACCTCCTTGATTTTTCCAGATTGATAAACCTCCCTGATTTTTCCAGATTGATAAACCTCCCTGATTTTTCCAGATTGATAAACCTCCCTGATTTTTCCAGATTGATAAACCTCCCTGGTTTTTGCATGATTCCCTGATTTCCAGATTCTGTAAACACCCTGTTTAACGCAATGTTTCCGTGGTTACGGTGTTTTAGAGCACTGTAAACGCATTTTACGCAAAATGACTTTTTTCAGACTGGACGGGATCAGAACGAAAAAAGTATTAAACCGATTTTGCTTTTATTATTATTATTATTAAAGTTGATATGATTTATTGGAGCTTGGACCACTTTCAGCTATTTAGAAAAATTAAATATTTTTAGAAGCACGCCGACGCGCGAAAAAAGGGAATCAGAAAGACTTTGTTTTTTTCAAATCGCTGCCACTTTTTTTAATTTTTAACTTTTTGATCTCAAAGTAGTTGAAGCTCCAGACAATACTAGCTACTTTCATAATCCTAAAAGGGACTCGTCACTCACTTGAAGACACCCACTCCGTAATGTTAAACCTATGGGCAGGTTGTTTTCGAATTTCTCGTTTAAATATATATATATATATATATATATATATTTCATAGGATAGATGAGGTTGGTCTTTAATATGGCTATTTTTTACTTTTTTAATTTCGGTTGCAGATTTTTTAATAAATGTTCTTTCAATTTCAGATCCGGTTTCGAAGCTGAAAGTACCTTTATTAAACAAATCTGCAACCGAAATTGAAAAAGACAAAAATAGTCGTATTAAAGATCGACCTCATCTATCCTATGCAAAAAATCGTTTAAAAAATATTCAAATTTAAACGAGAAATTCGAAGGCTATCTGCCCATATACAGTCGGCTCTCATTAATTCGAAATCGGATAAATCGAATCTTTGCTTAATTCGAACTAAACATGAAGTCCCGAAATTTTCAATGGCATAATAACGCTAAAACTTTTCATTTATTCGAACTCATTTTCTCTTGACTTCGTTTAATTCGAACTGGCGAGAATTCCATTTTTTCATACTTTCTCACGGACCTCAAATCCTTGAAATAACTTTCTTTCTTTCATTTTTGTCAGAATTGTTCTGAACTAGTATAATAGTCCCATGCATTTGATATCCTCTTTTTTAGTGCGCCCCGCCCCGTCTGTCCATCAATGACACCTACACCCCTTCTTCCATTGTGTTTGTTCCTAATGCCTTCCACAGCATTTGACCCAGTGACATTCCGAGAAATTCACAGGGTGGACATCTGTTAAAGATAGGGGAAACCCGTTTTATCACTACATTCTATTTGTAGTGTGGGGATCGAATTTTTTAGTCAATGGTTTTACTTGCTGCTAAAGTGTTTTTTGAGAAAGTAAAAGATCTTGTTTCTTTAAAATATGGCTCCACGTGGAAGTTATAAATCGTTAACTTTAGAAGCTAAAGTAGAAATTATTAAAAAGGTAGGATGTGGCCGATCTAAGACAGAAATTGCTGCAGAATATGGAATAAAAATAATACACTCTCTACTTACTTGAAAAATAAAGAATTCTTCCTGAAATCATGGGAAAAGGAAAGATTTGCTAAAGGACGAAAACGTATGAAAACAGCAGCCGATGAGGATTTAGAGGTAGCTTTACTGTTATGGACAAAGGATGCATTGGCAAGAAATGTACCTTTGAGTGGACCTATATTGGCAGCTAAAGCGAAAGAACTTGCACTACTCATGGGTATTAAAAATTTCAATTGCAGCGAAGGATGGCTGACACGTTTTAAGCACCGAAATAACATCGTACACAAAACTGTGTGTAGTGAAAGTGGTGCTGTAGACCTCGCTGCTTGCAATGAATTCTGCGAAAAGCTACCCGAACTTATTTCTACTCATGCAATGAAAGACGTGATTAATGCCGATGAAACAGGGTTGTTTTATATACTTCTTCCTAATAAGACTTTAACATTTAAAGGTGAAACGTGCACAAGTGATAAACTTAGAATTGTTAGTTAATGGTAAATCAACTAATCCACGTTGCTTCAAAGGAGTGAAAACACTGCCTGTTGATTACGTGGCAAATGCCAAAGCCTAGATGACGCGTGAAATCTGTACCAGTTGGTTAAAAGAACTTTATAAAAAAATTTCTCGTGAAAACGGAAAAATTCTATTGCTGCTAGATAATGTGCAGAGTCATCGTAAAAGGGTTCTAGACACATTTTATTTTCGGTTGATCTTAAAGAAAGCTACGACATAAAACTACTCACGGCCATCAACGACTTATATGCGGCGTGGGATGCCGTACAACCCGAAACAATAGAAAAATGCTTTCGACATGCAGGATTTATCCATCCATCTAAAAAGAGTGGGTGTAATGCAAATGGCGAAAACGACAGACCTTTCGAAGAAATAGAATTTCCAAACTTTTCTGAAAAGATCCAGTGTGATATTACGTTCGCAGAGTATGTAGCAGCCGATAATAGTTTAGAAGTATCTGGACCCTTAACTGCGGAAGAAATTGTTGAAACAATTCACGAAAAATGCAATGAGGAGACGGAATCAGATTCTGGCGATTCTGCTACTATGTCCCAAGTGCTTTCCTTACCCACAGAAAAGTCAACTGCACAATCAGTTGAGTGTTTGCGTACATTTATCCTGATGCAGCCGTCATCGGACAAAGAACTTAACTGTTTGTTTCAAATAGAAAAACTGGCTAAAAAGTCAAAAATGAATAGTAGAAAACAACAATTGATATTTTTTTTCATAGAGATGATAAATAAGTGTAAATAATTTCTTAAATGTTCATCTAATTTCAGGTATAGTACAATTAAAATGTAATTTTAAATGCAGTTGTTTTATAGTGTATAATTAATTTTTATGTTTTATTTATATTATTTTAATATTATTAATTATTTATGTATTTATATCTTTTAATTTAATATTAAGTCATATTCTAACGAAAACAGCCGAAATAAATTTAAAAAATACCATAATATTAATTCCTTTGTAATAGTACCCCTTTAAACATGTTTTCCTCTCATACTTTCCGTAATTCGAACTCTGGATAATTCGAACATTTCTTGTGGTCCCGACGAGTTCGAATTAACGAGAGCCGACTGTATTTAACATTACGAAGTGGGTGTCTTCAAGTGAGTGAAGAGTCCCCTTTAGAATTATGAAAGTAGCTAATATTGTCTGGAGCTTCACCCACTTTGAGATCAAAAAGTTGAAAATTAAAAAGTCTATTGAAAATTTAAAAAGGAGCAGCGATTTTGAAAAAAAAAAGTCTATTTATAACCCCCTTTTTCGCACTTCGGCGTGCGTCTAAAAATATTCAATTTTTCTAAAAATGACTGAAAGTGGTTAAATGATCCAATAAATGATATCAACTTTAATAATAAAAAAAGATGCTTAGAAGTTTTAAAAAAAAAATTGCAGTAGAGTATTTAACACTACAATGATACTTCTGCTTTGTTTTACGGCTGGCTTATATAACGGAACATTATTTTTTGGAGACGACACTTTAATTGCTGAGAGAAAGAAATAGCATACCGGGGGCTAATAACATAATGATACACTGAGGGAAAAACACACTTGTTTCAGGAAACTATCAAACAATCGTTTTTATTCCACTGTCTTACAGATGTCGAGGCAAAAAAACCAAATCGACCTGTCCTTGAAACAGAAAAATTTCTCAATTGCTATGTGCAACAGAAATGGAGATTAACAGTCGTTAAATAGGGGAAGACGGGGTACAATGAAACAAGGGGTACAATGAAACATTACTTGTAAAATCAGTCAAATTTGTCATACAGCAGCTGCAGTTTATATATATGTTATACATTGTTATCTTTGGGTTGTTGTCTTCATACCTCCGAAACCAAACTAAAAAAAAATAAATATTAGAAGTTTGAAAATAAATTTTTATTTAGTAACCTCAGTGCGGGGTACAATGAAACACTTGCAGACGGGGTACAATGAAACATGTTTTATTACAGTAATAAAAATAGTAAATAGAATATATTAGAAGTAAGAGTAGGAAAACAGAAAAAAAAAAGAGTTTTGTTCTAACCAGGTCAGTAAAAAATGCTCTTGTTAAGCAATTAAAAAATAGAAAGAGAAAAAAAGCTAAGAAGGGATTGTTTTGAAAACAAACTCTGCCTGCTACAGACTCTGATGATGATCCAGATTTTTTTTCCATTCCCAGCTGGTCATCGAGGTACTAAGAATGAGATATCCCCACACAACATGTATGGTACAAGCAGTATCCATATAAATGAAAACATAAGGAAATATATACCGTTGGAGAAATCATACATAAATGAAGTCAAATGTGAAGTACTTGATATAAAAAAAACTCCAACCAAGTTTTAATTTTTTTTTTTTTTTTTTTTTTTTTTTTTTTTTTTAGAAACTAGATGCAGCCAAAGAGTAGGAATCACAGATAATGTTCCTTTTCCCTGCGTTGAGCAGACCCGAAGTCTAGACTTGACTTCGTTAAAGCTTTCCTTCGACGTTTCGAAGCCTGTTTTCTTGGTGAGAAGTCAGCGAGTTTCTTATCCACCGAAAGAAAAAGTCTTTACCGACTTTTCTCTCTCAAATCTAAAACCCAACAGATGCTGATCTCTCAGCGTCTTCCAGAAATCTTTCTCTCCCTCCTCCTGAACAAAGGGTGTATCCTTTTGGCCATTTAGGCAACCTGAGCTGATTGCATCATTAACAAACTTTGTTCGGACAGGCTCTGTGTGATTTTCCCACGCATATGAGCGCTCTTCGGCTTTCTACTTTCGTTTCCAACCTGGGAGGATGGTAGAAAAAGATCACACGCAAAATTCATTAGCAAGGGAGGAACTTTTCTCTCGCGCTTTATAGACACGACTGTCATTTTAACTTCAACTCGGAAGATAGATTCTGATACATCGTTTCGTTTTAATTCAGCCGTGGTATTTTTGTACTATAAAAAGAGGTTAAGTTTCCAATACATGGAGATTCCTATGAGATTTTTTTGGCTTTCTGCGAGATTTTCTCGTGAGAAGTGAAGTTCTCACAGGATTAAAAAGAGGTATGGACGAATGAATTATTCTGAATAAATGTGTTAATAATAATGATTTTTTTTTTTATCGGGTCAACCCGAACTTGATTCGGAACAGTCGAAACACAACCCGACCCACAACGAAAAAAATAGCGTCAATCCGACATGAGAGAATTACCTGGTTCGGGTAAAATCGGGCCAACCGATGAATAATACGAAATACACTTTAAACGTATAAGAAAATTCATTCGCAAAAATCAATTTTACTCATTTCTAATAAAACTTAAAAACTGAAGAAATACAATTCTATTACAAAGCAAATGAGAAATGCTCATGTTTCATGCATTAAGTTTCATTTATGAGATAACATCAAACGTAAAACAAATAAAAAAGAAAAGAAAAGAAAAAAAAGGAAAAACATAATAACATCATGATACACTAAATGAAAAAAATAAAAAATCAGGAAACAACAAAGAAATCGTTTTATTTCACTGCCTTCAGACGTCCAGGGAAAAAATCGAGCTGACTTGACCTTGAAACAAAAAAAAAAAAAATTTCTTCCATCTGCGTCAAAAATAGGTTATTAACTGTCGTTAAAAGGCAAAGGAAAAAATTTAAGATGACGTACACGACGCGTATTTCAAATATTTTTGAAAAGAAAATAAGATCACGGACAGATTATTTTTAATGAAAGTGTTAATATATATATATAGTAAACTCTCTGTAAGGCGGACTCTGAGTAAGAAGGAAATCTGTCTGACTCGGAAAGATTTTCAAGTCCCTGGGACATAGAGTAAAGTTTGTCTAAGGCGGAATATTGTCTACCACGGAAAATTTTCTCGGTCCCGTTCGATTCCGCCTTAGACAGAGTTTACTGTACCTATAAGGTTGTAAGTTTCAAAACTCGCCTTTCCTAAAAAAAGATCATGTTTTCTCTATCATGTATTCTTTCTATTGGTAAACCTTCACCGGAAAACACACAACAATCTGCCAAAAAACTAGTTTTATTCTGCATTTCTGCTGATGTAAAATCTTGGTTTACAATGAAAACCAATGGACGCACTCAGAGGTTTTTCGCGATTTTGCAAAGTTTGATTTTCTGGATAAGGCGAGATTTGAAACTCACGTCCTCATATTTATACATATATCTATATATGTATATATTTTTAATTTAGAAATCGAATTGTCTGAAGAGAGACTTTAAAATCACTATCATATATCCTTCAGCCACACCAATAATGCATTTAATTATAACAAAAGAAGTAGTAGATACAAGCTAAATTTTAATTATGTATAATAGCCCAGTCATTTGGTAGAAAATAGGGGAAAGTTTTGGTGTAGTTTTGATATTTGGTGGCTTTATGTTTTTTGGGTCGCTGAACACGAATCTGAACTTTGCCAACAAAATTTATCCCGGGAAACACGTTTTTTTGGCAAAAGACTGAAAAAAAAAACGGGATTTTCTTTGTTTTTTCAAAATAACTTCAAAATTATGCATTTTACGCAAAAGTCCCCAGTACATAAGTTAAAGAGGATAAAATTTCCTACATTTTACGTATTAAAAGTTTTTTTCTCTGATCAATGGTTTAGCCGTGACAACGCCGCAAAAATGGGTGTGAAAATAAAAAAATTCTGAAAAAACGGGAATTACGGCAGTGCACGTTGGGTGATTAACAGATTCTAGTTGGCCAAAATTATTTTTGGCGTCAATAGAGTCGCATCGCCATGAAATTGAAAAATGTTATTGATATTCACTATTGAATGTTAGGTATTGTAAAATGTTGCGTGTAGCAATCATACTTTCGTTACAGGGACATTCAAAAGTATTTCATTATATTACGGCCTATGGGGAAAAATCATTTATGGTGGTTTTTAATAATGTTTCATAATTTCAAACACTTTGAAATTTATATACATATCTATGAAGTGCACTACAAGATGATTTCTTATAGAATATGGTATGGGTAGTATTTATCGATCATTTTCAGGGACACTAAAAAGAATTATGTTACATTACGGTCTATGGAGAAAAATTGTTTGTGGTGCATTTTGTTCATGTTACACCTTTTCAAAAGTATTTAAATTGATATATATCTCCGGGGTACTCTATAAGATGTTTGCTGTTGAATATGGTGTGCCATTGATCTTTCATATACAGGGGCTCACAAAATAAATCAGTTATATTTTTCCTCTGTATGAACGAACAATAATTGATGGAAGTGCGTTTTCGGTTGTGGAACACTTTTTAAAATTTTAAAAATTGCATACTATTTAGTGTGTATAAATTCTATAAATCATATATAGGGCTGCACAAGACATCTATATACCCACTTATTGCCGGAACTTGCTAACGAGGAATTTTCAACTGTGCTATGCGTTCACTAACAATTCTAAATTTTAGCATATTGTGAAATATCATATGCTATTTATCATATGCATTATATTATTTATTATATGCATTTGCTATGCATATATTATTTATCATAATAAATGTATAGTTCATATACAGGGATGTACAAAATTTTCAACTATTTTTTTCGATTTTGGTTGAAATTGTGTTTTCAAACGTGTTATATGTTCTACAAATTATTACTTAGACATCGTTTTTCACGTTATTAAACTATGAAGTTTTATTATAGTAGCCCGAATGCGTTCAAAAATGTTCCATAATCTGATTGACGCATGATTTTACGACGTTCTTGATAATTTTAATGATACTTTCTTAACGGTATGGAAGCTAAAGTGATAAAACTATTTTTGTATTATTATAACAAATTCTAAAATTTCTTTTTCTAAAGTTTAAGATACGGGACAAACATTCGACAGCATTAATGAAAATTGCTGTGTTGCATATTCTGTTGTATATTCATATTTATTTCAGCACAAACCTTACAGGAAACCTAACAGGAAACCTAACAGGAATCTTATGTAAAGATAGGGAATCATAAGATATCATGATTAATATATCATGAGAAAATGCCTACATTATATTTTGCATTGTATCAAATCTGAATTTGGAGAATTTGTCTGGATCAATTTTGTAACCACTCAGAATTTGCAGCCAAATAATATATTTTAAATGATTTTGTCTCGATATATCTACATACAACTGGCAATTTTTGTCCAAATTTGGTCATAAATTTAAACATTTCGCTCTTGCAAAACTTCATGTGCTCTTCATTGTAATTTTCCTCTATAAACAAAATATTTTCAACCAAATTCACATTTTCGTTTCATTTTAAACCTTGTTGCCGTTGCATAATGGTGCAAAAGTTTATTTATGTGACTAACTTAAATTCTGCTGTCTTTGATTTAAAAAAAAAAAAAAAAAAAAAAAAAAAGTACTTGAACTAAATGTCAAGAAAAAGTCATGCCAGAAAATATAAAATATTTTTTATTAAAAAAAACCTTTGTTTTATACTGTTGATAGTAATAAAAACACCCACTGATTCCATACGTCTATATTCTATGCTGTAGATGTCAGTGAAAAGCAGGGACCCTCAAGTAAAAGAAAGCGGAAATAATATTTTTTTATTTTTTAAATAAATGTACTTACTAATGTACATGTTTATTTGTAATTAAATAATGATTCATAATGAGTCGTTTTATTTATTATCAGCAACTTCATTGTAAAATATAGTCATTCATATAATTTATAGTCAGTGCTTGTGTAAAATAGTCAGTTTTCATGTTAAATCTACGTACAGTGACGTAATTCCCGTTTTCTCTGAAATTTTTGATTTTGTCTCACATTTTTGTGGCGTTGTCACGGCTAAACCGTTGATCAGAGAAAAAAACGTTTAACACATAAAATGTAGGAAATTTCATCCTCTTTAATTTATGTATTGAGGACTTTTACGTAAAATGTATAATTTTGAAGTTATTTGGAAAAAAACAAAGAAAATCCCGTTTTTTCCCAAACAAATGTGTTTCCCGGCACCCACAAAACATAAAGGCACCAAATATCAAAACTACACCAAACTTTCCCCTATTTGTCCTTTTTGAGCACCTAATGCCTGGACTATAAAAAAAATTAGAAATCCGAGTTCGAGAAATACAATTTAACAAAAAAGCAAATGGAAAATTCTCATGTCTCTTGTATGAGAAGGGTAGCAGTTTGATGTCAAAAAAACACTTCATTTATCAGATAGCAACATCAATTGCAAAACGAATAAAAAAGAAAAATTAAAAACATAAACATAAACACAACATAATGATACACTAAATAAAAAAAAAAAAATCAGAAAACTTAAGTGCCATACAATTAAAAAATGAACAGATTGCCCTGATTAATTTATAAGTTGTTTAGAATATAAACTACACATTAAAAATACCAAAACACCTGTATTATCATATTAGCATAGTTGTTTAATTTGAGGATACGCAATAGCATTGCTGGAACAGCAGTGATATGTAGCAAAGCTGTACCACGGATGATAGGTGATGGCCTTTTAATAGGTTTAAAAATCTCCACATTTTAAATACTAGATCTCCTAATCTGCCCGTTTCGGGGCCATTCCATGGAAAACGAACATAACGTACTACGCATAACACTTACGAAAATACCTATATCTATTAACTTATAAGTTTGTAAAATATATAAACTATAAATTAAAAATAACAAAAAAAGGCTCGATTTTCAAATTAGCATAGTTTTAATTTGAGGATAGAATAACATTGTTAAAACAGCAGTAATAAGAAACAAGTTGGAAATTGCTCGTCAAACGTGGCAAATAAGGTGCGTTCGTACTATAACTAGTTTTATAAATATTTTCTGCACCCCATATTGTACTGAATGTATATTTTAGTGCACTTCATAAGTGCATATCATTTTCATTCTGTTCGAAAGCCTGTAACATCATTAAAATGCACTTGAAATATTTTTATTCCCATTGGCGTAATATAACGGAACAATTTTGACTGTCCCTGTAATTAAACTATACATCTGATTTTCATAAAATTTGAAATAACTCGACAAAATTTTGCAACAATTATATATTTAAAATTTCAGATCATTCAGTTGGGTACTTTTTGCTCTGTTATATGCGGACAGACGGACGGACTGAACGACGACTATAGGTGCTACGTATTTACATAATTACGAACGCACCTAAAAAAGCTGTCTCACACGTGACATGGAACGGCCCTCAAAGAAATCGTTTTTATTTCACTTCCTTTAAGACGTTTAGGGGGGAAAAACTGGCTTGAACATGAGAAACAATAATTTCTCTGCATCGAAAATAGGCTATTAACTGTCATTAAAAGACAAAAGGGAAATTTCATGATGAAATACGCTTACATATAGAATATTTTTGAAAACAAGTAATAATTTAATTTAAAAAATCAAAAAACCCGAATTAATTATTTCTCACCAATGTGAAACTATTTTTTATATTACTTATCTATTTTATTTACTTGTATTGATGACTTTTAAGTTGTGTTTAATCGTTAGTTCCTATCTATAAATACTATTTTGATGAGACCTGTAGATGAAGGTAGAAATGAAAGATACCTACACAACTTCCAGGTTGTGTACTATTTAAACGGAGCTTCTGACTGTAAAATAGTCAATGAAACATAGTCTTCATTTTGAAAGACCTATCCAATGATATGCCACTCAATAGGGTGCGTAAATTTTTTTTTCGTCTGTACCGCCATTTTGAAATTATAAAAACAAAATCTAGCCTACACCCATCGGACGGTTAAGACGAATCGATAAAGACCCCATTCATTAAAATCCATCCAGCCATTGGGATGTTGCGAGGGTATAAAGAAATCCACATACCCAGATACGCGTCAAACACATAACCCTTCTTGGCAGTCGGGTAAAAAAAAAAAGAAGATTAAAAACGGGTAGGGGAGAGACAATTATTTTTACTGAAAGTGATAATATTTATTATTATTATTATTCAGAAATTGAATTGTTTTCGGCCTGACTTTAAAATCACCCTATCATAATCCTTCAACCACACCAATAATGCATTTATAATAAAAAGAAGTGGCGAATGAAAACTAAATTTTAATCATTCATAAGAAAAATTAAAAACCCAAACATAAGAAATACGATTTAACAACAAAGCAACTGAGAAGCATTCGCACTTTCTGCATAAAGAATGATGATAGTACGCCAAAACTGCAATTTCCATTTATCAGATAACATCAAACGTAAAACGAATAAAAAGGAAAAGAAAAATAAACATAACAAAATAACGAT
This sequence comes from Maratus speciosus, assembly GCA_963932465.1. Taxonomy (NCBI): domain Eukaryota; kingdom Metazoa; phylum Arthropoda; class Arachnida; order Araneae; family Salticidae; genus Maratus; species Maratus speciosus. The sequence continues at coordinate 301,591,708 of OZ010798.1, read as the reverse complement.
GCACTAAATGAAAAGCCCCACCAGTGGCCGAGAGATTCTGTTCTTCAAAATGGTAGGCGGGAGGGAGGTGCTGTGTTCGAACCCAATCGAGCCTAATCGTTTGGAGTTTTCCGCAGTTTTCTTCGGACCTTGGATTTCCATGTGTAATACGGGTAAGACCCAATGAAGGGCATTCCTCCTCAAGCCTATATCCCTCGTGCAGATAATCGGCCGTCATAAATAACACCAACACCACCATCAACACTAAATGAAAAAACTTCAGAAACTACAAAGAAGTGCCATTTATTCCACTGCATAGGGGAAAAAAAAAAAAAAAAAAAAAAAAAAAAAAATCAGATTTAACCTTGAAAAAGAAAAATATCTCAATTGTTAACCGCGACAAAAATAGGGGTTATGAACGGTCAAAAAAAAAGACCTGAGAAAAAATTTAAGATAACAAACACGACACTTGCCTCTCAAATATTTTTTAAAACGAAAGGGAAAAAGAATTATTTAATGAAATTGTTTGGATATTTTGTAATTTAGAGATCGAATTGTCGTAAAACTCACTTTAAAATCGCCTTATAATACAATACGAGCCACACCCATAATGCATTTATTTATATGTAAAGTAGTAATAGATACAAATTAAATTTTAATCATTCAAGAATAAAATTAAAAATCTAAACTCATAAAATACAATTTAACAACAAAGCAGATGAGAAATGCTCATGTTTCTTGTATTAAGATAGTACTACACTTTTCCTTTATCAGATAACATCAACGTAAAACTAATAAAAAAGAAAGATAACAACTTAATGATACATTAAAAAAAAAACTCGGGAAACTACAAAAAAATCGTTTTTATTCCACTGCTTTTCAGACGTCCATAGACACCCCCCCCCCCCAAAAAAAAAAATCGAACAGACTTGATTTTGAAAAAGAAAAACTCTCAATTGCTTTCTGCGATAGAAATAGGGGGTTATTAACTGCCACTAGAAGGCGAAAGAGAAAAAATAAGATACCATACATGCCAGAATAATAATACATTTATATCAAAAGAAGAGGTAGATACAAACAATTTTAATCATTCATAAGAAAATTTTTAAATCCAAATTCAAGAAATACAATTTAACAACAAAGCAGGTGAGAAATGCTAAAGTTCCTTGTATTAACCCCTTCGGAACAGCGACCGGTATACGTGCCGCATTAGGTGCTCAGAATCCTCGATTATTACCACCAGTTGTTTTCTTTATTGTAAATTTTGCCTTATTTAATCAGGGAATTTTCTCAATTCGATTAGACCAAAATTTCGGTTACGAAAAACCGGTGATAAAAGATTAAAAACTTCTGTAAAAGACGCTCGTCCCCAAGGGGTTAAGAACGCCAAAACTACACTTTTTATTAATCAGATAATAGCACCAAACGTAAAAAGAGAAAGAAACAATGACATAATGATACACTAAAAAAATAAACTAAAAAAAGTCAGGAAATTACAAAGAAATCATTTTATTAAACTGCTTTTCAGACGTCCATGGGGGTGTTCTCAAATCGAAAAGAACAACTTTCTGACATAAATTTTAATTTATTTTTGTTCGAAAATGCATGAAACTAGCTGGTGTTGTTGTTCAGAGACAATGTCATTGAGCTGTTTTTTCCATTTTTTTGCAAACGCAATAGATCTTTCAGAAAATAATGTTAAAGTGGGCGTTTTGAACCGAATTTCCGCGCGAAGGGAGAAAGAGCACTCAAGAGCGGGCGAAAAAAGTGTTTGTCACGTGATCGATTTCGCTTATAACTCAATAGGTAATGGATGAATCAAAAAATGGAAAAAACAGTTCAATTCCAAATTGCTTCCATGGCCAAGCTTTCTGATTTTATATCTTTCCGTTAAAAAATGAATTTGTAAATATGTCAAAACGTTTTGCGCTTGTTGAGCAGAGCAGTTAAGAACAGCCTTAAAAAGAAGAAAATTCTAAATTGTTTTCTGCGACGCAAATGGGGGTTATTAACTGCCGCTAAAAGGCGAGAGGGAAAAAAAATGAAGATACATACACGCCACACCAATAATGCATTTATAACAAAAGTAGTAGTAGATATAAACAAAATTTTAATCATTCATAAGGAAAATTAAAAATCCAAACATATGAAATACAATCAAAGCAGATGAGAAAGTCTGAAGTTTCTATTATTAAGAAACTAAAAACGTCAAAACTACACTTTTTATTTATCAGATAATAACATCAAACGTAAAACGAATAAAAAGGAAAAGAAAGAAACAATAATAACATAATGATACACTAAATTACAAAAAAAAAAAAAAAAAAAAAAACCTCAGGAAACTACAAAGAAATCGTTTAATTCCACTGTCTTGCACATGTCCATGGGGGAAAAAAAAAACAGACTTGACCTTGAAAAAGAAAAAAAAATCTCAATTGCTTTCTGCGACAGAAATAGGGGGTTATTAACTGCCGCTAAAAGGCGAGAGAAAAAATTTAAGATGACGTACACGACACTTCCTTCGCGATCTGTTTCCGCTCTTGAGCCAAAAATTTATTAACATATAAAAGCGCTGAGAGATTTTTGAAAAGGAAAAAAAATAAGATGATTTGAATGAATTAACATCAAGTACTCAAAAGCTGAAGATGGATGTGAGTGTTAGAAAAGCGGAAATTCTTGAAATTTAGAGCTCGAGATATTCTTAACGCCGCTCAGGCTCGAAAGTCTTGTGCTGAACAGAGTTCAAGAAACTTTTTATAGCTGGCCCTAGTGATGGGCGATTCTCGAGAATTCGACAATCGAGAAAAATCGTCATCGTAAAAAATCACAATCGATACAGCCATCGATTAATTCCTAGAATCTACAATCGAGATGTTTTACAATCGATTATAACGAGAAAAGCTAAAAACAGTTATTGGAAAACTTATCTATTATTCTGGTCGACAATTTCATAGTAGTGATAGGGCTTAGTGATGGGCGATTCTCTAAAATTTACCAATCGAAAAAAATAGTTATCGTAAAATACACAATCGATACAGTCATCGATTATTTTCGAGAATCTACAAAGGAGATGTTCTAGAATCGATTATTGAAATCATTGTTTTTACATATATATAAGGCAGATTTTATTAAATATAGGGTAACTGAAAACAGATGGAATAAAAAAACAACAAACCAAAGGGAGGCTATAAAGGAGCCATAAGACTGGAAAAGTCTTGTAAGGATGCCCCCTGGTTGAAAAAAGCTGAAAAAACGCGAGTAGCTATGAAGCGGTATGGGAGTTTAAGTATCAAAAATTAGAATTTTTCGGCAATTAGCACCAAAATGGCCAAAGAAATACGAATCAAAAGCACCGCCTAGTGGCAAAAACATGAACTAAAGGATGATAAAAGGGATCAAAATTTTTTATTGATTTTTCTACGTCATTTGAGATTGGATCTTTAATTTCCCAATTTTTAGAAAGACTTCGACTGGAATACATTAAACGAACCCCCGCGGGAAGCAAAGTAGGGGGCAGGGGCAAAGAAAGTGCATAATATGAATAAGTGGTCACAGGACTTTCTAACGATATGTCACATGAGGGGTGTCGGCTAAATTTAGAAAAGTGCCCCCGCGCGGGGGCAAAGTAAGGGGAGGGGCGCGGGCGATATATAAAATGAAATAGTAGTCACAGAGCTTTCCAATTATATATCACATGAGGGGTATCAGCAAAAGATAGAAAAGAGTCCCAACTCCCAGGATTCCAATTATCGTGTCCCCCGAAATATACCCTGCCCATCCTTCTCTTTGAAATTTTCATATATTAAAAATTATTTGTCGGAGGGCTCCGTAAAAAAATCCGATCTAAAATGTTTAAAAACGCTACGATTTCAAAAAAGTTCGAAAAGTGCCTCTCTCGGGGCGCCAAAATAGGGAGGGAAGAAGAAAGGTTCATAACATGAAAGAGTAACTTTCCGATGATAACCGAAAACTTTTCGATGATATATCAAATGACTGGTCCGAAAAAAAGTTTGAAATCTACCCCTCCCACGTGGGTTCCCTCTTTTATCCCAGAATATACCCGGAAATCACGCAGCCCCACTTTTCACCCACAGCACCCCCCACGCAGCCACAAAAATTTTATATTTAATAAATAATATTTATCAGAGAGCTCCATTAAAAAACCTCATTTAATGATACTTATTGTAGAAATCTCTACAATTTAAAAAAAAATCACCCCCGCACTGCTCCCCCCCCCCCGCCCCCTTCCGGAATTCAAGTCTGGGAGGAGAAAGGTTCATAATATGAAAGAGTGATGAAAGGACTTTCCGATGATATGTCAAGGAGAGGTTTGGTAAAAGTTTGAAAATTACCCGCCCCCTCCCCCCCTTTGTCCACTCTCGCGCACGCCAGAATTCACTCACCTTCCTCTTTGAACTTTTTATATTTAATAAATAGTATTTATCTGAGTCACCAGGTATGGGGCAGCTTGGCAGAGCTAAAATAAGAGAAACATTGAAAATTCGGGGCAAAATGACATTAAATTTAACAGTAAAGTTTGAAACTAGGACTATACAGAACTGAATACATAAACCACTATGCTTCATAACCCACATCGGTTAATAGCAATAAAAAGATAAGTGCCAGTTAAACTGATGGCATTGAGCTCACAGGTTATTCACACTAATTGTATATTATACTCTTATTTCAAAGAATAATGTCCCTCAAAAAATAAATGAAGGAAAATATACCCCGTTTGCCCCTTTTATACTTAACCAATGAACCTCCAAATCAAATCAGGAAAACTCCTTAACTATAATAAATCAGTATATCAAATTTGAAAAAAATCAGATAATTCTGCATGAAAAAAAGAAACATATCGCTAAATTAAGGGTGGTCTAACCCCTTTAACCCTTTTATACTTAAATAATGAACCTCCAAATCTAATCAGGAAAGCTCCTTATCACAACGAACATAGAAAAAAAATAAATTAAAGTAAATTGAATAATTCTCCATGAAAATCCATTTATCTAAATTAAGGGGAGGGGACTTGCCCCCTTTTCGCCCTTGTATACTTAACCAATGAACCTCCAAATCTAATGAAGGAAGCGCCATATCGGAATAAATCGGTATATTAAATTTGAAGCAAAACGAATAATTCTGCATGAAAAACACTTTTATCTAAATTAAGGGGGAGACCAGCCCCTCCCCTTTATACTTAACCCATAAACCTCCAAATCTAATCAAGGCAGCTTCTTAACATAATAAACCGGTATCCCAAATTTGGAGCAAATCGAATAATTCTGCATGAAAAACCGATTTATCTACATTAAGGAGGGGGTCTACCCCCCTTTCCCCCCTTTATACTTAAGTAATGAACCTCCAAGTTTAATCAGGGAAGCTCATTAACATAATAAACCGGTATACCAAATTTGGAACAAATCGAGTAATTCTGCATGAAAAACCCATTTATCTAAATTAAGTGGGGGACCAGCCCCCCTTCTCCCCCTTTATCCTTAACCAATGAACTTCCAAGTTTAATCAGGGAAGCTCCTTAACATAATAAACCGGTATACCAAATTTGGAGCAAATCGAATAATTCTGCATGAAAAGCCCATTTATCTAAATTAAGGGGGGACCAGCCCCCTCCTCCCCCTTTATACTTAACCCGTAAACCTCCAAATCTAATCAAGGCAACTTCTTAACATAATAAACCGGTATACCAAATTTGGAGCGAATCGAATAATTCTGCATGAAAAACCCATTTATCTAAATTAAGGAGGGGGTCTACCCCCCCCCCCTTTCTCCCCTTTATACTTAACTAATAAACTTCCAAGTTTAATCAGGGAAGCTCCTTAACATAATAAACCGGTATACCAAATTTGGAACAAATCGAATAATTCTGTATGAAAAACCCATTTATCAAAATTAAGAGGGGGCGGGTAGCCCCCCTTCTCCCCCTTTATCCTTAACCAATGAACTTCCAAGTTTAATCAGGGAAGCTCCTTAACATAATAAACCGGTATACCAAATTTGGAGCAAATCGAATAATTCTGCATGAAAAGCAGATTTATCTAAATTAAGGGGGGGGGGGGTCCAGCCCCCTTCTCCCATTTTATACTTAACCCGTAAACCTCCAAATCTAATCAAGGCAACTTCTTAAGATAATGAACCGGTATACCAAATCTGGAGCAAATCGAATAATTCTGCATGAAAAACCCATTTATCTAAATTAAGGAGGGGCTCTACCCCCCTTTCCCCCCTTCATACTTAACTAATGAACCTCCAAGTTTAATCAGAAAAGCTCCTTAACATAATAAACCGGTATACGAAATTTGGAGCAAATACCTATTTATCTAAATTAAGGAGGGGGGGGCAGCCCCCCTTCTCTCCCTTTATCCTTAACCAATGAACCGTCAAAACTAATCAGCGGAACGCCTTATCAGAATAAACATAAAAAAAAATTGAAGCAAATCGTGCATTTTAATCAAGAGTTATCGCGTTACGTACATGCATACACACAGAACCGACGGGTACATTAGCTCTCAGGCTTAGATAGCCTGTGAGCTAAAAAGAGATTGGATAAGCAGATGGACTCCTTTGAGAAATTATGACTTAAACCAGAAATGCGGTAAGTTTGACTCTAAAAGCTTCATTTCCATCTCGCATTTCGGCCAATCTCATCTCGAGGATTTTTCCAGCATTTCGACGCTTCCAGATGGGAAGCTGCTCGATGCTTGGCTCTCTCGCGGTTTTAAACCTTTCGGAATGGGAAGTCTCTCGAGAGTGTCTCTCGCCCTTTTCAACCTTTCCCGATGGGAAGCCTCTCGCTGGTTTCTCTCGTTCTTTTCGAAATCTTCCAACGAAAAGCATTTCGAGGATTTCGCTCGCGCTTTTCAACATTTCGCTATGAGAAGCTTTTCGAGGATTTCTCTCGTCCTCGGCAGAGAAGAAAAGTAAGAAAATTTATCGAGAGTGCCAAGGGACGAGATAGAGAAAGAGGCATGACAATGAGCTGTGAAATGAAGCCCTAATTTTCAAAGTTTCTCTTATTTTAGCCCTACCAAGATGTCACATACCTGGAGCCCTCCGATAAAAATTATTTATTAAATATAAAAATTTCAAAGAGGAAGGTGGGTCGGGTGATTTCGAGGAAGGAGGACGTGAGAGGGGAATCATGCGGGGTGCAATTTTAAAAATTTTACCGAACCCTTCCTGTGGCATATAATCAAAAAGCCCTTTGACCACTCTTTCATACTATGAACCTTTCTTCGCCCAAAGGGGGATGGAAAAGGGGCGAACAAATTTTTAAAACCGTAGCCGATTTCTATAATAAATTTAAATATCACTTTAGATGTGGGTTTTTTGTGCAGTCTTCCGGTAAGTATTATTTATTGAACATAAAAATTTTAAAGTGGCGGCTGTGTGAATTACGGGGCGAAAGAGTGGGCTCACGGGGGGTGGGAGGGGGAGCAATTTTCAAACTTTTTTTGGACCAGTCATGTGATATGTCATCGGTAAGCTCTCGGATGACTCTTTCATATTATGAGACTTTCTTCCTCCCCTCCCCAATTTGGCCCCCACTGCGAGAGTAGTTTTTTCCGTTTTTATCATTTTAGATCAGATTTTTTTATAGAGCCCTTCGTATATAAAGCTATATGAAATTTCAGGACACTTTTCCAAATTTAGTCAAGACCCCTCGTATGAGATATCGTTGGAAAGGTCTGTGACTACTTATTGATGTTATGTACCTACGGTGTCCCCACCACCACTTTGCCCCCCCCCCTGGGGGCACTTTCCCAAATTTAGCCAAGACCCCACATGTGACATATCGTTGGAAAGGTTTGTGACTACTTATTGATGTTATGCACTTCCGGTGACAGTCCCCCCCCACTTTGCCCCCCCCGGGGACACTTTTTCAAATTTAGTCAAGACCCCTCGTGTGAGATATCGTTGGAAAGGTCTGTGACTATTTATTGATGTTATGTACCTACGGTGTCCCCACCACCACTTCCCCCCCCCGGGGGCACTTTTCCAAATTTAGCCAAGACCCCACATGTGAGATATCGTTGGAAAGGTCTGTGACTATTTATTGATGTTATGCACCTCCGGTGACAGTCTCCCCCAATTTGTCCCTCCCGGGGGACACTTTTTCAAATTTAGCCAAGACCCCTCATGTGAGATATCGTTGGAAAGGTCTGCGACTACTTATTGATGTTATGCTTCTCCGGTGTACATCCCCCCATTTTGCACCCCCCCCGGGGGACACTTTTCCAAATTTTGCCAAGACCCCACATGTGAGATATCGTTGGAAAGGTCTGTGACTACTTATTGATGTAATGCACCTCCGGTGACCGCCCCCCCCCCACTTTTCCCCCACGGGGTGTTTTTCTAAATTTAGCCGGGACCTCTCATGTGACATATTGTTGGAAAGGCTTATGACCACTTACTCATGTTATCCACCTCCCGCACCCCTCCCCTCCTTTGCCCCCTCGGGGAGGGCTTTTTAATAAATTCAGATCCAGACTTCTCATGTGACATATGGTTGGAAAGGCCTAAAGACCTGTGACGACTTAATCATATTATGCAGCTGCTGTGTCCCCCCGCTCGCTTTGACCCCTCCCCCAAGAGATCTGGTCCGAGGTTCATTCGTTTCGATATTATATTTTTTACAAGATTTTGTAGTGCGTGCACACCACACCCGCCTGCTATCATATATCAGTGCCGTATATAGCGGGTAACCTGTTCGTGATTTCATTTTACAAGATTACGTATAAATTAGGGACCCCGATTAAAGGAGGGGCCCGCTAGCGGTCGAAGTCACCTAGTCTTTATTAACATCGACGCATTCTAGTTCACCCGCAGACGATTCTTGATAAATGTATGACTTATATAATACATAATATATGATTTATAAAAGAAATTTGCAAACTGCAGTCATCGAGAAAAAATTTACACAATCGAAAATTATCGAGATGTCCATACAATCGAGAAAATCGAGAAAAACATCTCGTTATCGCCCATCACTAGCTGGCCCCCTTCAGACTTGAAATACGTATTATTGTTTTTTTCTATCGATCCCCTCTAACTTTATATTTACGTAATTAAGGAGCAAGCAAAAATAAACAGTTATGTAATCCTTAGGTCTTTATTTTAGAACGTTTATTATTTTGGTTACATCTATCTAGTGTTATTTATCGTTAACTAGCTGTCGTAGCACCCGAAGTGTTGCATTTCTATTGCATGTGATAGATGACCCAAAAATTCAGCATAACAACGCCACGTTGGTACAAAAACTAATCAGCACCAACTTATATCAGGGACTAACTGAATATAAATTTTTATTAAATTCTGTGCATTAGTTCTTGAGATAGAGCACCCAAAAATTTGAGTCACATACAGAGAGAGTCAAAGACTCACATAGACCCATTTTGTATAAACATGTTTTTGGGGATCAATGACCCCAAAAACATGTAAATCAGTCGAAAATTTTCCCGAAGCCAATTCCTTCTTTTTATAAAGAAAGTAAACAAAGATGAGAAATGCTTAAGTTTCTTGTATTAAGAACTTCAAAATTACACTTTTTATTTATCAGATAATAACATCAAACGTAAAAGAAAAGAAAGGACATAATGATACACTAAATTAAAAAAAAATAATAGCTCAGGAAACTGAAAAGAAATCATTTTATTCCACTGTCACACATGTCGATGGAAAAAAAAATCGAACAGACTTGACCTTGGAAAAGAAAAAAAATCTCAATTGCTTTCTGCGACAGAAATAGGGGGTTATTAACTGGCGCTAAAAGGGAGAGGAAAAATTTAAGATGACGTACATGACACTTCCTTCGCGATTTATTTCCGCTCTTGAGCCGAAAATTTATTAACATATAAAAGCGCTGAGAGATTTTTGAAAAGAAAACAAGAAGAAGATTTGAATGAATTAACATCAAGTACTCAAAAGCTGAAGATGGATGGGAGTGTTAAAATTTAGAGCTCGAGATTATTCTTAACGCCGCGCCGGCTCGAAAATCTTGTGCTGTACCGGAGTTCAAGAAACTTTTATAACTTATCCCTTCAGGCTTGAAATATGAATTGTTTTGTTTTTTTTTTCCATCGATCCCCTTTAACTTTACCATTACGTAATTAAGGAGAAAGCAAAAATACACAGTTATGTAATCCTCAGGTCTTTATTTTGCATGTTTATTATTTTGGTTACATCTATCTAGTGTTATTTATTAACTAGCTGTCGTAGCACCCGAACTGTTGCATTTCTACTGCATGTGATAGATGACCCAAAAATGCAGCACAGGAGCACCACTTGTTGATCGATTTACACCAAAAACTAATCAGCACCAACTTATATAAGAGACTAACTGAATATAAAATTTTATTAAATTCCGCGCATTAGTTCGAGAAAGAGCACCCAAAACATTTGAGTCACATACATACAGAGTCAAAGACTCACCTAGAGACTTTTTTTTCTTTTTTTTTTTCTGGGGGGGGGGGTGGGTGGGGGGGGTGGGAGGGGTGTGACTGACCGACTGACCCCTAAATCATGTAAATCCGTCGAAAATTAACACGAAACCAATTCTTTCTTCTTATAAAGATAGAAGAAAGTAAACAAAGATGTGAAATGCTTAAGTTTCTTGTATAAAGTTTCTTGTATCTTGTATCAAAACTGCACTTTTTATTTATCAGATAATAACATAAAACGTAAAAGAAAAGAAAGGACATAAATGCTACACTAAATAAACAAAAACCTCAGAAAACTAGAAAGAAATCATTTTATTCCACTGTCTTGCACACGTCCATCATGAAAAAAAAAAAAAAAAAAAAAAAAAAAAAAAAAAAAAAATCGAACAGATTTGACCTTGAAAAAGAAAAAAATTCTCAATTGCTTTCTGCGACAGAAATAGGGGGTTATTAACTGCCGGTAAAAGGCGAGAGAAAAAATTTAAGATGACGTACATGACACTTCCTTCGCGATCTATTTCCGCTCTTGAGCCGAAAATTTATTAACATTTAAAAGCGCTGGGGGATTTTTGAAAAGGAAAAAAAAAAAAAAAAAAAAACTAAGATTTGAATGAATTAACATGAAACTATTCAAAAGCTGAAGATGGATGGGAGTGTTAGAAAAGGGGAAATTCTTGAAATTTAGAGCTTGAGATATTCAGAACGCCGCGCCGGCTCGAAACTCTTGCTGCACCAGAGTTCAAGAAACTTTTTATAGCTGGCCCCCTTCAGGCTTGTAATATGTATTATTGTTTTTTCCATCAATGCCCTCGAACTTTATCATTACGTAATAAAGGAGCAAGCAGAAATACACAGTTATGTAATCCTTGGGTCTTGCAATGTTTATTATTTTGGTTGCATCTATCTAGTGTTATTTATTGTTAACTAGCTGTGGTAGCACCCGAAGTGTTGCATTTTTATTGCATGCGACAGATGACCCATTGATGCTCTCTAACTTTATTATTAATATAGTAATTAATTTATAGTAATTAAGAACTAACAAAAATGCACGTTTATGTGATCTTCAAATTTTCATTTTACTATATTAATTATTTAAATTACATCTATCTAATGCTATTTACTGTTAATTAGGAGTCATAGCAACTCGATGTGCTGCATTTCCATTCTGCATGTGATAGATGACCCCTTTCAGTCTCCAAATACGTATTATTATTTTTTTTTTTATCGATGCTTTCTAATTTTACAATTACGTAATCAAAAGTACGGGTTTATGTGATCTTTCGATTTTTATTTTACAATGTTTATTATTTAAACTAGCTGAATTACCCGAGGTTAAACGGGAAGATGTTTGATAGAAAAATCAGTTTTAAAATTAAACACCGTGCGGACTATAAATCTCGCGCAAATATGCTCTTTCTTTTTAATATATTGAAAGTCTTGAGAAATTTTGCTTTTATACCAGTATTAAAAAAAAAAAAAATGTTTCCTAAGCCTAAATAATCTGTAGTCTTGATTCTTGAAAAAGAAATGTAAATTCATGAAAAGCCCTTCATTATATCACTTTATCTTGTAAAAGCCATGCATTAACCATATATTAGCTATAAATATGAGGTCATACATGAATTAACCTATATTATTCACAACTAAAAAGAAATGACTCATCTAGTATTTGTCGAGAATTACATAAAAATCATGCATTCGTGACATCATAATTCACTATTATATTTTAACAGAATAATAAGGCCACTATAATTTATGACTCCAGTATACACGCGTCAGGACACATTGCCGTTATCATTATCTTTTTACGCGTGAAGGTTTCGCTGAGTAGGGGAGACCAGGGCTAGTAGGCGCAGTTTTTAGTTATTGATTTTTATTAATTTTTTGTATAAGTTTTTTTTATGAAGCGTTAACTGTACTTTTAAAGAACAGGGCTATAAATACCCGGATTTTTGAGTTTGTAGCTTTTGTAGTTTATGTTTAGCGGAAGCCTAAAGTAAAAGGAAAATCGTGCGCCAACCTACCCTGTCACGGGGCAATTTGCCTATACCTATGGGGTAAGTTGGCACACGCTTTATAAAAATTTAAATGAAACTCAAATAAAACACGCAGTTAAGCGAAATGAATTTCACTATTACCAGTAAGTTTAAACAAAGGCGTTATCGCTGTACAATGTAAATTCTAAATTATACAGACATAAAAATAATGAATAAAACATTAATTTTGAGTAACTTCTATACTACTCGATATCATCGTCAGAGTTACAGCTGTCACAAATAAAAAATTGAGTGTCTCCGTTTGGGCAAGCCTCGCGTGCCCAAAATCTTGCATTGCAACCACTTTTCTCGGTGTTTGCTGTTTTTCAAGCTACCAGCACACACCAGACACCGAGCCAACTTGCCCTGTGTTCAATGCGCCTACTAGCCCCATAATAAATTTCATCACAAAAAGGACACGTAACCATCTAAGCATAAATAATCCAAGTAAATCACATATGGGGTAGGTATACACTAAAAAAAAAACTGCACAAGTTAAATCGCAATTATTGAGATAAGTATCAGAAATTAGAAAAAGAATGAAGCAACAAAAAATTACTTATGAGTACAAAAAACAGAAAAATCGCAATAAATCCCCACTGCACGTAGATAACGCTGCAAAACTACAATGAGGATTGTAAAAAGCAAGAAGAAAGGGACTCTGTAACTGGTTGTGCAATCTATCCACCAACAGGCGATTTATGAGGACTGCGTTACTTACCCCTGTAGCCAACTAGCCCCATTGTAAATCTCCATTGTAAATTTGGTAATTTTTTTAATTCAATATTTGAAAAAAGGCATAATCATTCGATTTGAAATTTATATCAAGAAAAACACTTTTTTTTTTTTTTACCGTTTTAACACAGTTTGTCTAACAATTTTCTGACAAATGCTTTTCGAGCTATTAATTTTTTCAGTAACTTCAAATGTTTCATTTTCGGAGATCACTCTCTGCGGCAACGATTAAAGAAAATGCCTGTCGTCAGCAACACGTAGCTTTTTATTAAAGATGATTAAATCTACCCAATGTTATTTATTGTTGACTAGTTGTCATAGCAACCTCATGTGTTGCATTTGCATTGCGTAAGACTTTTTGGTTTCTGAGACGGTTGGTTCTCAAGAAAACATTTTCCCTCGCTCGACAACGCGAAACTTTCTGACACATTTGTAGGTTCATTTTGAAATATAAAAGCATGAACTTGCAGGCATAATTATTGAAGTGATTTCTAAATAGAACGTTTTTCTTCTTTTTTTCGATAAATGAATTAAAACTTAAGATAAAAGCGATTGTTGTCTCAGGACGGCTGTTTTTTTTTCCTTTTCCTGCACTGACGCATCCGGAAATTCTCTTCAAAGCGCGAAATTCGACAGAATTTTCTGAAAAATCTTCTGCCTTCTCCGAAAAACGGGTGTGTGTTGGGTGTTGTTTATGACGGCCGATTATCAGCTCAAGAGATGTATGCCCGAGGGAGATGCCCTACGTGGGGAGTCTTTCTAAGGGATCCTACACCCGTATTTACTCAAGGATCGAAGAAAACAATGGAAAACTACGAATATTGTGTAGCAATATATTTTGTTTCCTTTCCCCAGGCAGTTTAATTAATCTTACTTTTAAACATATCTTATTTATTTAATCTAACCTTTTCTGTTTTAAATTTACTGGTTTCATTTCCCATTTTCAGTTTAAGCACTGTTTTCATTTCAGCACGCGATGTTTAGTAAATCGCATTTTGCGATCCTCTTTGCGCCGTTTTAGCGATATCGTCTCGCTCCTGGCTTTTCTTGGCGCGCTCTCGCCTTTTTACGGCAACCCTTTAGCTGTCGCGCGCGAGTTTAAATAAGCGTTCTCTCTCTCTCTCTCTCCTGGCAGTTCAGTCTAGTGCAGTTACTGGTATAGAGTAAAACGATTTAGCTCGCCGCACATTCCGTGGGCCTCGTGCTCCGGATGTGCCGGTAATGTCGGAAGTCAATGCCGTAGTTTTGCTTGAGAGCATTTTTATAACGAGGCTAAGTCTCCTTTCCTAAGGACCTCTTCTTAGTGTTTTATTCAACTAGTTTTACCGTATATCCACATGAATTATTAAGAAGATACTTTGTGAAAATCAAGACTGATTTATAGCCTCACACATGCTTCATGATCATCGGATGCCGAGCAGTGGACCCCACCTTTCACCTGCATACCTTTGACTGAAAGAATAAAAATCTTCCTTGTTCGAAACAAGTATTAGAGTTGGTTTTTTTCATTGCAAGAGTGGAGGTACTGTATTTTATTTCCTTTTTCAGCTTGATCACCTACTAGGATCGGGTTATTAGTATACATTCACAGCGCATATGTAAATGATTAATCGAGGCAACTGGACGATCGCGTTTTATTCTAATGAATCCACTTCTAGTTTATGCAAAAGACAATAAGAGAATCTTTTTTATGAAATATTATAAGCACCCATTAGAACAATCAATCAATTATTTACTTCATAATAACGAACGATAAGTCGACGTGCGCGACTGTGTTCGAACCCAGCACCTCCCCGTTTATCAGCTTTGAGAGTAGACCCTCTCAGTTACTGGTGGGCTCACCGAAAAATGAAAAACAGTTCGATTACATACGTTCTTAATAATCACTTGCCGATTTAATACGAAAAAAAAAAAAAAAGTCGAAAAAAGAAACCAGTTTGGATTTCAGAAAAAATGGAAGGAAAAAAAAAATATGAAATTAATTAATTTTATACTTAAATAACTTTATAATAATTTTATTAAATTTCTGATTATGAGCAAGTAATCATGTTTATAATGTAAACCCCATGTTCTATTTCAGCCGATTCATTTACATTTTAAACAAATGCCGAAAATATTATTGCATTCGGATCAATAATATTAAAATCTTCCAGTTTTAATAATAACTTTAGTAAACGCGTAATTAAGTCCTATGAATATTATTTATATTACATTTTTAAACGGAGAAATAAAACTTAAAATCATGAAATCGATTTTCACAAACAACAAGAAAATAAAGGGATGCAGACGATATTCCATTATCTTTCTTTTTGCTTTAATTGCGGTAAATATTATTGCATACGCGGATTAATAATATTAAAATCTTTCAGTTTTTTCTATAATAACTTTAGTAAACATGGAAATAAGTCCTATGAATATTATTTACATTACATTTTTACAAGGAGAATGAAAACTAAAAATCGTGAAATACGGTTTTCACAAACAAAAAAAATAAAATAAAGGGGTGCAGACGATATTCCATTACTTAATTTCTTTTTCCTTTAATTGCGGAAAATATTATTGCATATGGATCAATAACATTAAAATCTTCCAGTATTTTCTATAATAACTTTAGTATAAACGTGGAAGTAAGTCCTATGAATATCATTTACATTACATTTTTAAAAGGAGAAGAAAAACTAAAAATCATGAAATCGATTTTCACAAACACAAAAATAAAGGGAGGCAGACGATATTCCACTATTTATCTTTCTTATTCCTTTAACCCTTAAATGCCGCGTGTTGCTTTTCGGCAACATACCCAATTTAGGATCTAAAATACTATTAAAATAATATTGAAGCTATAATGCCTAATGTTGCCAATAAAATACATTCTGAAAATATTATTAAATCGATTTTCAACATGTAGATGGCAACACTTGTGCTGTTTAAGAATAAAGATAGATTTATTTTTCCAATTGTTGCTACTTGTTCTTTTTGTTTTGTTTGGAAGCTTGCGAAATACCCTATTTTGTTCTACAATGTCAAGTAAAATTTATTTCTTATTATAGTTCCTAAAATTCTTGTGTGTTTAATATTATAGAATTTTATCAAGGAAAATTATTTTTTCAATTAAAGACCAGTATTGCCGATTAGTAAACTGTTTTTTAGCCGTAGACCATACTTAAAACAAAATATGATTTTATAAAGTATTTTTCCCATGATTTATTTTACAAATGAAAACCGAAAAACATTATTACAATATTTTTGAAAAATCAGGCATTTATTGGTTAATTGAGGAAAATTTTATTGCATAGGTACGGATAAGTAATATTAAAATCTTTTTTTTTTTTTTTTTTACTACAATAACTTTAGTAAAGGTGGAAGCAAGTTCTATAAATATTATTTACATTACATTTTTAAAGGGAGAATAAAAACTAAAAATCATGAAATCGATTTTCACAAACAACACAAAAATAAAGAGATGCAGACCATGAAGGAAAAAGATAGATGGAGATAGAATATGCCATAAAAATGGTTTGCAATATGATGCGCATTATAGCTCAAATTTAAATACTCTCACTCGGCCCAAACGAAACAAACACATGGAACAGGGACCGAATTCTTTGACATAACCCGTGCATTTGTTTCCTCTGAATGAAAGCGATCTGTTTATTTTTAAGCATTCTAAACCAGCATTCCATTGTAATATGAATTGAAAACTGTATTACTAAAAGTTTTCTTCTTTTTTTTCGTGAAAGAGCGTGCTTGTGTTTGGGCCGACTGTAGCGGATTTTAGGGTTACTTTTTTGGCGTCACCTCCAGCCACCTTACTGCATCTCCATCTGTCTCTTTCCTCCATGGATGCAGACACTATTCCACTATTCATCTTTCTGTTTCCTTTATTTGTCACAAAAATGGAGTTCCTTAGTTGGCATCTTTGGATAAATTTAGTTAAAAATTAATAATAATAATAAGAAGAAGAAGCATTTCTCGGACAAGTCATTCTTTTAAATTCTGAGAGCTTATATACGACATCTTCGGACTCATGCGGATAATTGGTGTTAGTTTCGTCGCGCTGCGTTTGGCATTCTACAATGAGAAGTTGTGAAATCCAAACAGAGAGTCAGATTTTAGTATAATAGATTCTATTTATTATAGCAAAACTTAAAAGGAGAAAAAACTACTTATGATTGGTAATTTTTCCCACGAAGAAGCAAATTTAAAATTCGAATTTTTAAAATTGTCAGTTTTTCTCGTTAGAGTATGAATTTGAAGCTGAAAACTAATTAATTAAAGTTAGTAAATAAAAAATATACCAATAGTAAATAATTGTATCTATTTTATTATAATGGAAAATTTTAATATTCTCTGTCTGTTCCCAATCAGTTCTTCAGTGAATATCTACTAGACTGTTTATTGTAATTAAAAGTTAATTTAAGTGCAATGTTGTTTAAACTGTAATAAGTGAAGTTAAATATTTGCCACATATTTAGCATTTAATTATAATAGATGATCAACTGCAGTTGAGATAAACAGAACTTACCTGAGAAATAAGCTGAAAAATTTGTGGAAATTATAGGTATAAGAATGCACCATTACCTGCAACAAAAAACAAATTATCAAAACAAATGTTAATCAGTAAATTACTAAATGAAAAGCATTTGAAAAATACACTAATAAATATAATGATGATAACGATAGATAGATAATAGATGAACATGAATTATAAAACAGAATTAGAATGCTTACTTAAAACAGAACAAAAACCAGACCTACCAACTTTTGAAAATGACAAATCGTAGCACAGAATATTGAAATTAATCTGGAGGTTGATTGGTTGGTTTTTCGTGTTTCGGAGCCATCTTTTGACATTCGTAAAAGGAATAAAGTTTCAGTCCTTCAACTCAATATAATAAATTTTTTCCTCTAAAAATTTTTATACGATATTTAAAGTTTCTTCTCGTTTTGCAGCATTTTTTTTTTTTTTTTTTTTTTTTTTTTTTTTTTTTTGCATTTGTAAAAGAAGCCTGGTTCCAAATTTTTAGCCCAGTGCAGTAAATTTTGACGAAATTCTCGAATTTTTTTTTCCCGCGACCATTTCAGGATATTCACAATTTTTTCCAAACAATCGTAATTCACATTTTTCTATCACGATTCTTTGTTGAAATCTGCACTTTTTACCATGCACTTTTGACGAATTTTGTGTTTTTTATCACACAAAATTGAAATGTTTAATAATAAATAGTACAAATGCACACTATTTCAAATCTTGCCCCTCAAAGATTCCCCACCCCCCTCCAGAAATTCTTAAAATGGCATCCCTGTTTCTAAGGAAGGGAATTCCTGTATAAATATTTACAGAAACACGATTCACTTGTGGTTGATATACATAAAAAGGGTTTTATGTTAAGAAGTTTGTTTTAGAGCCCGGATTTTTTTTTTCCCATGAGCATTTTTTAATGTCCGAATTTTCGGATTAATGACAAATTTTTTAAAACTTTCGGAAATGAATACTTTGAAATTTTGGAACAGAATCATTCCTGAAAAATATGCTGCGCGGGATAAAAATCGCAATTACAAACAAAAAAAAAAAGCGTTTTTTTGTTTTTTGCAAAAAATCGTAGTTTAAGACCGATTTTCGTAGCATCGTAGTTTATAGGTCCAAATCGTAGCAACTACGATTTTTTCGTAGCAGTTGGCAAGTCTGAAAAACATTCGAACATATAAGCAACAAGCTCACAAAACATGTTTATGTAAAAAAAGATTAACATGTTAAATTTTATATCAACAGCGATTAAAAGCAAGAAGGTCTCTCACCATGGACTTTCATTCTACAAGGTCGCACCAGCGACCAAAAAGATAAAATTTACTAAATGACGTTATAAGTTGGCAGTTTTACTGCATAGTAAAGGTATCTTTACATTATTTATTATTAATACACAATATAACAATTTAAAAAGTACAAATTTTTAAATTGAATTGGATTAATAAATTACGTAATATTTAAATTAATAATTTTAAAATTTAATAGTTTTTATTTAATATATAAATATTATGGAGACCGATTCAGAAAGTACACAAATGAAACTAACAATTATGTCGTTTAACGTACTGATAATAGAATAAACATTTCGAATTATTAAGCAGATTCAGATACATAGGGTAAGCTGGGGTAACTGGACCCACGAGGTAACTGGGTCATAGGCTGTTTTATAAAAAACTGTTGATGTCTTTTAAGTTTTAGCTTTTGTGAACATTGCACCCCCATCTCTACTTCTTCAAACAACTTGTGTCAACTCAATCATAACTCCGTCTTTGCTGTGATAAGTTGCCGAAAATTTTGTTTTCTTTTTTTTTAAAACAACGTCTATTTGATTGAACTTCCTCGGTTTTTTATCAAAATACGGTAAGCACTTTTATTAAACAATCATTTTTTTTAAAGATTAGATACATAAATACATTAATATTATTAGATATTTACACATATTTACTTCATGTTTCAAATGTAAGGCTGATGTTCCAGTTACCCCAACAGTTATAAATATCTTTCTGAGTTTCTCTTACTTACGGGAAATTAATTTCTCCATTGTTTTTTTGCTTGCAATAAAGAAAATTACATAATATCTTATTAAAATTACATAATAAAATTTTAAAAAGCATGTTGGGGGTATCAAACCAAATTTCTAAAGTGTGATAGTTATAGCTCGAAATTTTATGATACAGATGAAGAGGCGTACATAAAGCAAAGTAAGATTATAGAAAAATATCGAAACGAATAAAAAATAACTTCGATATAACAATATTATTACATTCTCCATGGGTTTATTGGACATATCGAACTTTCATTGTGGTAAATAAAAAAGAGAATGAGATACTTAAGTACCTACGTAGCCGTTTGTTCGTAGACTTGCCTTGTTATTTTTTCCCTAAAAATACCCATGTAATTTTTATACTTACTACCTA